>CM021107.1:548423212-548741535 GCA_007115665.2 Sequoiadendron giganteum | reverse complement strand
GGCTCTCTAATCAAAAATACAAATGTCCACAAGTATCTGTAGTCCTGTCATCATGTCCCACTAACCCTGCTATCATGTGGTGATAGTGGTGGGAAGAGACTCGAAGGTGGCCTCTGTGAGGTGGAAGGCCTATCATATGGATTTGTCTTGGATGGTCCTACCACCCCCTCAGTGCTCTATGTCCTTTGACTCCTACTATGGCCTCTACTCTGACTGGGCACCTCTCAAAATGTAGCAGCCTATCTCTCTACTGGCACTGTGGAATCATACAAATCCCTATAATAAGTGGCTCTCTCCACTAATCTGACCAACTCTCTTACCATGCCATCAGATGAGGACCCACTGTAGAGGCATCTAACCTCTACAAACTGCTGCTCTATCTCATGTCTTCGAGCTATAGTCTGGTCTCTCTCCATGAGATCACTATCCCTCTCTGTACGAGCGCTATCCCTCTCAGTGTATGCATTGTCCCTCTCTAAATAGGCACTATCCCTCTCTGTATAGGCATCGTCTCTCTCTAGTCTCATCACCTCAAACTCTATAGTCATAAGTCTGAGTCTGAGTCTCTCCTCCAAAGCCTCCCTGTCACTATCTCTTGGAGCATCCTCATCCTGTCTCCCCTCCACAATCCGATCTTTGAGCTCTCTCTCCTGCTCCTCCATCGGTGCCTCCTCCTCAACATCATCCTCCCAATCATCCTCAACATCATCCTCTTCATATCCTGCCAGCACACCTAGAGGGTCTAAGGCCATATCTGCATCAAAATCCTCTCCAACATCCTCTACTCTGACATCTACCTCTACACGCTCCTCCACTACTACCTCCACTGCAACATGCTCACCCCCAACCGGTACATCCACTCTACCTCTGATATCTATCATTGGTACATCAACTACTACTACCTCTTGTATAGGTGCATGTCCACCTACCTGACCCCCTCTCCATCCTCTCCGTCCTTGTCTCCCACCTCTACCTCCACCTCTTTCATCATCTCCATCATCTCTACCACCAACTCTACCCACTCTAGCACCTCCACCTCTCTGATGTCCTCTAGGCCCTGTGCCTCGTCTCTCAACTGGTGCTGGCTGGTCCAGATCTATATAAGGAATCAGGCGATGAACTACCCCCCATGCCTCATAAGCAGCTGTGGTCCCTGGATCTACTAATCCACCTCTCCATCCCCACTATACTAGCTGAAGTGCCTGTATCTCTATCTCCACTGTAGCCATTGGAATCATGGGTCCCCACCATGGAACCTCTCTCGATGACCGAGCAAACTCTGCTCTACTCCATAGCTCATCCTGAACCTCTTCGAACTGTCTCAGAACTCTATCTGGCAGATGTCGCTCAATAATATGAACACTCAAAACAGTCCTCCCAATGAGATACTGTGTCTATCTGCAGAATGGAAAATGTACATCCTCATCCTCCCACTCCTCACAATCCATGTAAGGTCTCCATGTGAACTGATCAAGAATATCCAAGGCATGTCGCTAGTATCCTGTGTCACCAACATGGGTCTATGTGATTTGTCCTGTATATCAAAACATAGATGGGTGTCTCTCCTCTCTCTCTACTATAACTGGAGGACAAAAGACAACTATCCTCTCCCAACCCCATACCATCAAAAGTGTCATCCCATAGCTCAATGACTGTGCATCTCTGTAGGCGATGTAATGCAAATGGAAGTACAACATCCCAAGAAGACATGGACCCCATGCATATCTAGTCTCACTCTCCACCATGCCGACCAACATAGCTCCCCATCCTACTAAAAATCCATGTCCTTGTCTATTTGGAAGAACTATACCCCCAATCAGGGTACATAAGATGCAGTCAATCTGCTCATATCTATTTGCTAGGACTGGCCATCTAATCTCATAATGCTCAATCCTAAGCCTGCTGATGTCATCCACCTAATAAAATCATGCTAACTCCGTCAATCCTTGTTGGGTATTGTACATAACCCGCTCACCTCTGATAGGTAATCTAAGAATCCTGTACACATCCTCCAATGTGATAGTAGCCTCCCCAGTCAGTTAATGAAACGCCGATGTCTCTGAATTCCATCGCTCGCAAAGTGCCATCAGCATCCGCCTGTTTGCCCGAATGGCAGGCATCGACAAACAGTGATGCAAGCCTAGCTTCCATAGAAGCCGAATGTCTGTAGAACTCAACCCGTCTCTCAGGTCAAATGTGTTTGGTCATGACTCCCACGTGTAAATAGGATCGATCACCGCCTGCAATTTAACCATGGTGTTAGCATTTTTCAAATTTTCCTTGGAAATGTCTTTTGAAAATTTTACCAGTCAAATGCGGCTCACTGTTACAGATGTGGTGCATTTTTGCAAATGCATTGCACAGAGCCTCACATGTGGTGCATATTGCATATGCGTCACATAATTTCCACATACCCTTTCCAACTACTACACATGCTATTCACTGACCCACATGCAGTGCATTTTTCCTCAGTCCACCAACCTACAACATATGCGTCTCACAAATACATATGTGGTTCATGCATACACATGTGTTTATCCCTAATGCATTTGTGTTGCACAACTACACATGCGGTGCATAATGCTCTACATGCGGTCATTCCCTATTTAGACTAAACTAGTCCTAGTGCGGTTTTGTAAATGCGTCATTTACGACACACCGCATTTGCTTATTAAATTTCTCATGCCTAAAAATGTGTGTAAAAATAACTTTTCCAAGATCATTTTTGAGTACATACCGGTGGTCCTACGTTGGCTAGCCCCCTGAATGTCTGGATCCAATATCCTCGATGCCTGGTGTATGGAATAGGAGCCATTTCATTAGCCAGTCAGAGCAAAACTCCTCTTTTTCTATCTCCTCTAGGTGCAAATGACTTGATTTTAGCCCTAATTCCTATTTATAGGTGGGTTAGAAATGGCATTTTTTGAGCCCTTCTCTATTGGCCACTTAGCCTTTCAAATTCCACTGACCCGTATTCATCTGAAACATCTCCAAATTCAATTCCGTCAACTCCATAGTATTTATGACTATCAAATTGACTTATTGGGAATATTTCCTGATTTTTTTGAAGCTTTTCAAAAATTGTCAATTTTCTCGAGGGGGCATACCTTAACCTATTTCATGCTAAGGCACAACCGAGGCATATTTTCTTTGACACAATGTCATACCAACATTGTATCAAAGAGGGGAAAATTGTAGATACCTAAAATTGGTCTAGGCGTGCGAACACCACATTTGACATAATTTTATATTCATCCATGGTCATGATTAAATAATGTCAATTATTTAATTACCCTTTCTAACACATATTTCCTCTATTAATTTAATACCCCTTTTTAATTAATTCACTAATTCAACTTGATTAATTAGATAAATCACATTTATTTAATTATGTCGCTAACTTATTAAATCCTCTTTCACATTTAAATAATTTATTATTTAATTACCCTCTTTATCATACTTTTTCAACTAAAATTAAATATATTTATTTAATTATTCATTCAACCCCCTTTTCGAAAGTCAAATTAAATAAATTATCTTTAATTATTTAATTAAATCTCTTTTTTTTGAATGTTGAATTAAATTAACATTTAATTCACATTTAATTCATTTATGTCACATTCCTCTGACAATCAGTTATCTAATCATCCACTTACCCTCAGACTCGAGATCTATTTTTAGTTCTCGAGTTATCTCTGAATTTAACTGTTGATCATCTCTACAAGAAGACTCTCTGTCACAACTAGTCGATTAACTAGTTCTAACTCATATGCATGTATTCATCTATTAATTAAATATCTTTTATTTAATTAATTAATTTAATGTTTGCATTTGAATTCCTCATCTTCGAGTTTTGACTTTGTCTCTGACATTCAAAGTCTATTTCTTCTATTTTTGAAGATTCTTAACTAAAGATTAAGATCTTGTTCTATTTTTAGTCTTTCCTAACCCGTGTTCTAACTCACATTCTATCTAACACATAACTCACATCGCATGGCATTCATTAATCTCATCCGTTGATCTCTCTCTCAATCTAAGTCGATCGTTCGAAAACACAAAATCTATAAAATGGCCTATCATAATCATTATTCCTCCTCCCAAAATCACATACTTTTGAGAAGAGACTATTCTTTGATATTTTTCTTAGACATTCAACATAGCTATACTTGCATCAAACACAGAAATCTGAGGGCAAGAATACTAAAAAGGAAAAATGGAGAAGAGCAATGGAGATAATTCGAAGGAATGAATGCATATTCGGTGAGATCAATTCAATTTGTTTAGTTTTTATCATGTTTTCATATTCGTTCTTTATTGTTAGATTTTTAGATTAGTTTTGATTAGATTAGGATTAACAATTGTTCATTCTAGTTGTAGATCTTATCACAGATTTATTATAATGTTACAATTTTAACATATTTGTGATTGGTTTTTAATGATATTTCACCTCCCCGAAGCTTGGTCCTAGAGAATTGTGCTAGGACCCATTCACCACTTTGGGAAAATGGGTCCTCCTTACTTAGGACACCCATTTTTGAACTTATCTTTGGTGGCATTTTAATGATTTTGAATCCTAGATCTGATGTTATCTTTTTTTATTTGAATTTCTAGGTTAAACCTTAAATTTTGTATAAATACAAGGTTAATTCACATAGTTTCATAACTAGAAGATCCGAGCTTTCAATTATTCGAGCATTATAGAAAACATATGATCAACAGATCAGTTTAAGGACATTCAACAGTATATTATTAATTTTTTATTGTAGAAATTCAAGATCGTATCATCATGTCAAAGGCATAGTGCATCAAGCATGTACTTGAGCTTATGTGTTGATGTAGTATTCAGGATCTATTTGCAAGAATTTTTTCACATCCAATTCAATATCAAGGTCTACATTCTTCATGAAAACTTCATTCTAGTTTATATATTTACATTCCAAGACATCATCCAAGGTATTATCATTGTTCATGTTTCATGTTCATGCTTCTATTTCATTATTTCATCACAAGGTTTAATTACCTAAATGGGGTTTAATGAAGGAAAAATCATATTCTCTAACAATAAAAAAGTTTTTCTTCTCCCTTGATGTGTATTTCTAGGTTTCTAGGTTTAATGAAGAATATGATCACAAAAATCTAGGAAAAATATGGATTAAAGAGTGTACTAGAGATGATTTCACCCTAAATCCATAATTTCAAAACGTAGTCATGATGAAACTAGATGTATGGTAGTGGTTTCCTAATTTTTTCTATGATAATAAGTGCATTAGAATGGAATTTAGAAGAATCCAAGTTAAATTTATTTGGATTGATATGCCTGGTGTGGCAAAGGAAAAAGTATCCCTCTACTTTTTCATGCTTGTTTGGGCCCTCCTTGTTAAAATTAAGAATAATGTTACCTTAATTTAGTGTTGTAATGTGTTTAACACATTCACATTAGGTCTTGGGAAATTTTGAACTAAATGAACTAAATTATCCCTTATTCAAGGTGTTGTAAAGTGGTGTACCACACTTTCACACTAATCTAGGGTTTACATTATTAATTGGGCTTTTTTATGCCTTATTTGGCCTTATTTTGCATCCACATGCCTTAATTAATGCATCTTTCTAAGGATGATCCCAACATAAACAAACATCCAATCATAATTTAGGTGTTTTCAGATTGTATGGCATAGATTTAGTGATTTGGGAAATATATGCCACCTTTGCCATATGGGTCCCACCTATGCTTCAAGGCCCTAATCCTTATTTCACATGAATTTAAGCATTTCTTGAAAAGTGTGTCCCATAGCCTAGCCTAATGGGACTCATAGACAACTTCTATCATATGAGTTCCATGTGAGCTAAAATTAAATTAAATTCAAATTATTGGCAAGATTTTATCCTCTTAGATTTGATGTTGGCTTGTAGTGTTTTGATTTTGGGAAATTTGGCATAAACAAGTATAAATACAAGGTATTTTCACATATTTCACTTAAGCTTTCAAGTATTCATGTATTCTAGAAAATTTGAGTTCACAAGATCATTCAAGAGTCTTCAAGAGTTGATTATCAAGTTTTTTGGAGCATTATTCAAGTATCAAGCATCATGTCAAAGTCATCATGCATCACATTTTATTTTAGCTAATAATTATAATGTATGGTTTCATGACTCAAGCAAGCTTTCAATATAAGATCTATATCATTCAAGAAAGATTCGAGATCTACATCAATTGGAGCCACTTCATACATGTTTGAAACACTCTATTTCTAAGGTTTGGTGAGATGCAATATATTATCGTGTTCATTTATGAATTCATTTATCTCATTTGATTGCATTACAAGGTTTGATTACCAAAATTGGGCAAACCCCTTTCCACTAAAAAAACAACATTTTCCCTTCTCTTTAGTGTGTGAGTTTTAGATCTAGGTTGAAGACCCTCTAAGGATCAAGGTTGGAAAGAAGTTCTCAAGTGTGTAAAGTCATCAAATTTTTCACCTTTCTTAAAAGACCATTGAAGGACACCTACAAAGTAGAATCTTTCAGTTTGGATAGAGAAACCAAGTCAATAAGATAGAGTAGAGATTGAAGAGTATATTCAAATCTTGATCCTTAAAAAAATAAAAACTAGATTGATACACCACTTCTAGTGTATGAGTCATAGTATAATCAAATTTCTACCTTTCAATAATTTCAGACTTGTCTTTGCCAGATTTTTGTTCCTACCTAGAAACTATAATCTAGGACTAAATCCCCTAGTCTGGCATATGAGTCCCAATAGTCCTTAGATTTATCATTTTTAGCATTTGAGGTCTCCATTCAAGCTTCTACATATTTTCGAGTGCACATCTCTGATCTAAATAAGTTTGTTATTCTATTTTTGCATGCACTTCTAGGTCATTTCTTGTGGTCTTGCATATCATTGAGTTTCACAATTAAATATTTCATGTTGCATGTCTTTCCAAGCCCTAGATTTTCAATGAACCCCCCTTTAGTCATTAATCATACCCTAAGACAACCCCATTGCCAAATCCCTTTCCCCTTTCTACATTGGATTGAGATCTCTAGGGTTTCCCTGAGTGAAACAAGCATCTAAAATATGAATCCTATCTCCTCAAGGATAGAAAACCCCCTGCACCTATTTATGTTGTTTCATTTGGGTGAAACTATATTTAGAACATCTTAATTCTTATTTTGAGTGCATTATCATCCTAGATCTAGCATGCATTAGTCAATTGAAATCTAGGGTTTCTAAATATTGCATTAGTGAAAGTGCATGTAGGTTGCGTTTTTTTCCCTTGCATCATTGAAATTAACTTAAAATCTACATTTACACTTAGCATAGACATCGTACAAACTAAAAAACATAAATTTCAGTTAGAATTTTCTAAAATCTTTGCAAAAACCCTAAACTAGGACTCATCTGCCCCTTTGGGAAATTTATTCCCAATACAAGATATTTTTCCTAATTTTTGGGTATTCTTTGGTACTTTTATTCACTATTAAGACCCCTAAAAAAATCCTTTTTGTGACTCATATGCCCCTCTAGGTGATTTAGTCCTGTTTTAGATTTTAAACTATATTTTCTAGCATTAAAATCTCCATTTTTGTCTTTCAGTTTGTTGCTATTAGTTTTCTATTCCACTTTCTAGAGTTTTTGGTTCATTCATTTAATTGTATTTAGCTTAACTTCATTACATAATAGTATTTCTCTTTTTTTCATTGCATCTTTCTTTCAATTGCTTGTCCCTTGTATGAGAATTTCTATTTGGTGTCCTATTAGTGAGACAAATATTGAGACTCATGTCATCTTGCAATAGCAAAATCATCATGGATCTTAGGTTATCAAGCTCTTTCACTACTAGTTTTGACACTAGTCACTAGGTATGGACCATAGCCCTAACAACCCTCTACCCTAAAGTAGTGTGATGCATGTTGAAAAAAATGTTACTAGTATTCCATAAGAAAACATAATCCAAATTCATGAAGACTTAAAAAAACCTACAAAATCAAACAAGTATTATTGAAAAAATTTCAACCACTGCTATCGCTACAATAGATAGCATACACCACATGATTGAAAGTGAAGAAGTAGTTGATCTTATGTGTAACATAATTCATATTTTTGGACCACATCTTACCTCAACCACTATTTTTCCTTTACCTTCAAACAATGTCACAAGTCAAGGAGGAATTCAAATTCCTCCTCCCATAACAATTTCCTCTATTCCTACCTATACCAATCCTCAAGTCACAACAACAATGCAGCCTAATAGTAATGTGATTCCTTCCTTGGGTATTTCTACTAGCATCCCTAGTACCTTTGTGGCATCACATGTCATATCAACTACCACTTTACCTCCTATAATAATTTCATTCACTTGTCCCTCAAACAAATACACACCTCCACCTTATTCACCTCCATCTCAAAATGCAAACAATGATCCTCTCATAAACCAAATTTTGCAAACTATTTCATCCCTTCAAAAGAAAGTTTCCACCATAAACCAAAATCAAAATGACCAACCCACATATTATTCCAAAATTAATCCCTTATCCATGGAGGTTTTGATAACATTGATGCCAAAAGGTATAGAGTTGCCTAGATATGATAAACATGGGAGAAAAGGAGATCCTTCTAACCATGTTTCTGCTTATACTGCCCTATGTAGTGACTTTGTTCTTGAGGATAAGTTATTGGCTAAGATTTTCCTTAGATCCTTGAAGGATCCCACCTTAGAATGGTTTTCTTTGTTATGAAAAACCTCAATTCATTCATTCAAGGAACTTTTAGAGGCCTTTATAAACCATTTCCAAGTGCATATGACTCCTAAGATGATCTTAGCTGATTTGATGATATGTAAGCAAAAAGAAGAGGAAAAGGTTACCAACTTTATTTCATGTTATCAATCAGTCTATTCCAAAATAAATGTAAGGATCCTTGACCCTCACCTTCAAAGGATGTTCATTCAGAACTTGCAAAGTAAGATACAAGATAAGCTAACCATGATGGAGTTCCCCTCCTTCATGAACTTGTGTAATTCCCTTCATGATTATCAAAATTCAGTTAGTAGTCATGAAAAAAAACCCACTTCTAGCCATCTTGAGAACTCTGAATCTAAAAACCAAAACAATTATGAAAATTTTAGAAAAAATAATAAAGGATTCATTCAACTAAATTCCCCTCAACAAACAAATCAACATGTTGATACCGAAGTGGCTACTATAAGGAAGACAACTCCTTTCACATTTTGGGATCTAGCTAGACAATTGATTCCCTTACTCAATACCCTCCAGAGCACAATGTCCCAAATTTTAGAATCTAAAATGATCACTTTGCCTCTTGTTAAAACTCCCAATCCTAATAAGAATTTACCTTTAAAATTTAGATCAAATTCTTATTGCCATTATCATCAAAAAAATGGACATGAACAAAACATTGTAAGCATCTTAAACATCTTGTGGAAGAGCTCATTGATTTTGGTCGACTTTTAGTTGGTGGTGTTAATGATCAAGGAAATAATTTTTTTACTCCTCCTAACCAAAACTTACAAATTTTTACCAACACCATGCCTAAACATCATAATAATTCATTTTTCAAAGCTAGTGAAACTACAAAGATTGATGTGGTGAATGTTGACATGGATGATGAGAACATGGATACAATTCAACAAAGTCCTATGGATACTATTCAACAAGATCCTATAGAACAAAATCCTATCGATGGTTTTGTTGCATTGGTCGAAACTCAACATTGTAAGGGTTGAACTAAAAAGCCTCTTGGCATTGCTTTCTCATCTAAATATATATTTACACATGCATTTGATGGTCCTCTTTACATAGTCGGTTGAATCTATGATAAGCCCACAAATGGGATATTAACTGATCCCGTCTATGGAGAGAATGTGATCACCGAGGAATTTATACTTGTGTATGAACTCTATCAAGAAACATATGATAAATCAAAAGCATAGATAAATAAACATAATGGTTTCTCTTGCCCTACCATGCGATCAATCACCTTAATTTTACAAATAGGACTGAAAAAATTAGACATCTCATTCTCCATCATCACAACATCGTACCAATTCCATGTAAATCTTGGTTACCCATGGCTATGCTCCATGGAAGTTGTCTCATCAGTCGAGCATAAATGCTTAAAGTTTCCATTGAGCAATGAAATATTTACCATGCACCATAGTTGATTTAACCCTTTCTCTTCCTATGGGAACTTTTCATTAGATTAATTTTAGCCTGAGCCTATGGAAATTATAAAAGCTCAAGAAGAATTCTTTTTCAAATCCTACCAAAATTTTAAGGAAAAGTTCCTAGAAAAAATATCCCTTGCAAACATGCCCCCACCTATGACCAAGACTACAATCCTTGATGAAACCATCATTGAACTTAAATAAATTCCAAACAAACAAGACTAACCGAAGGATATTTTTCCTATTTCCTTTAAAAGACCAAGAGATAACAAAAAAAATCTTGTCACACCTCCTAAAATAAAGCAACTTTACAAAGATAAAGAGATAGTGTTTCAAAAACCTTCCATGGTTCCTTCCATTCCTCCCCTTTGAGAAGAAAAAGAAACCCATGGTTGATAAAATAACTCCTACACAAACACAACTTGGAATTCATACTATAATAAATAGGAATTTTAGAGAATGTGGGCATAGATTTCATACTCTTTCTCATAGGCTAAATGAGGAAACAAACAAAGAAAATAAAAATCCAAACTTGACTATATCAATACATGATGAGTCTCCCTCATTGTCAAAACGAAAAGATCCTATACCACAACTACAAGAGGAACTAAACCATTCTTTTGAAATTACCATTAGATCTCCTATTATGATTAATTTAGATGATGATGCAATTAGTAAAACTAATGAGGAGGCGCAAAATGAATTGAATTCATTATTTTCTAAGCTTCTATGAGCTTACACGATAGTTCTCCTAGGAAGCGTGTTGAACTTGGTGGTGACCCTAGTTTGACACTTGCTATCATCCCTTTGGAAAGTTGTCCAGCTTTTGTATATGATGAACATGATTGGGATGTGGATGACCTACTAATAGGTTGAATCGCATTGGCCTTACTAGTATTTTACGTTATTTTCCTTTCATTTTTAGTGTCTGATTGCATGTGCAAAATTTTATCCCTCATGCTATTATATTTGGTGTTTCTCTCTCTCTTTGTGACATTCCTCTATTTGAACTTACATTCTTCTCTTTTTCATAAAGCTTTTACCTTTTCCTTTATCTTTTCATTTGTCTTGTGTTTTCCTTTTGGGGATGACGCAAGGCATCAAGACATTCATGTCTCTTCCATGTTGACCCAAAATATTTTGTTTTATCTTTTCATTTGTTTTTTGTTTTCCTTTTAGGGATGACACAAGGCTTCGAGACATTCATGTCTCTTCCATTTTGAACCAAAATCTTTTCTTTTATCTTTTCATTTGTCTTGTGTTTTCCTTTCGGGGATGATGCAAGGCGTTGAGACATTCATGTCTCTTCCATGTTGACCCAATAGGTTTTTATTTTTTTTCACTCTCTTTGTGTAATTCTTATAGTTCTATGAGTATTTGTGGAATGATGATAATTATGAGCTCTCTAAAAACATTGTAGCAAGAACATACCAACCATGAATCCACAAATCCCTCATGTGTTTGGAGTTTCATTCTGGGGGCAACCCCTTTTCTTTTTCTTTCATGGCAGAGCTTTAATTGGAAACATATTACTTGGCATGGGGCTTTCCAAGTTAGCTCTCGTGTCTTCTTTATTGTAAGAATTTATCATTTGCAACTTTAAAGTAATTTCTCACAAAATTTCATTTAGTAATTTCTTTATAATGGGGGAATACATTGGCATTATTATTTGTGGATGACATTGGGTGTGATTTTTATCAATAGTGTGATCTCTCTTAGAATATTATTTTCATCTTAGTGGCTTGATCTAAACATTTCATCCCCTAAGTTGTAAATCTTCTATTCTTTGACTGGTCCTCTCTTAAAGACATTAGGCACAATGTTTGCTAAGTTAAGACCTTACATGAACTAAGAAAAAATCCATTGAGTGTTCCCTATGTTGTGTTTTCAATTTTAGTTATATGGCCACCTTGCATAACACACTTTTCTTTCTTGTGGAGCCATCTTGTTTGTTCATGAGTATCAAGCATATGAAGCTTGAATTCCATTGTTGTGCACAGTGTCTTATCAAAGTTATCAAGAGGTATAGCTATGGTACAGTTGAATGAGAAGCCAAAATTAGGCATGAATTACACATTTCCACTTGCTTGTGTGTTTGAGTGCATACCAGCCATGTGTATGTGTCTCACCTCTTTGGATACTCACCCAACGAACATCCTAGAGTTTTTTTGCCTTTGAGTGAGCATTTTTTTTTTGGACAAACAACTTAGATCTTATCCACAATATGTGAGACAAACAATTGAAGCTTGATCCACCCCTTTTGTTTTTGTTTTTTTTCTTTTTCTTTGGTAGTGTATGCTTGTGCCTTGTTGTTACTCCTTATATCATGTTAATACATGTGTTCTTTTGTTCCTATGTTTGTTTTTCATAGGATCTTGATCCTAGGGGCTTGATAATCCCTCTTGTTCATTGTCATCCTATCTTATTGGCATGGGTACACTTGGACCCCTCTTGATGCAAGCTTGTCTACTTTAGTGTTAGTTTGAAGCAAGTTCCTCCTCTCACTAAAGTGGGGGCTAAATGTGGCAATGGAAAAAGTATCCCTCTACTTTTTTGTGCTTGTTTGGGCCCTTTTTGTTAAACTTAAGCATAATGTTACCTTGATTTAGTGGTGTAATATGTTTAACACATTCATATTAAGTCTTGGGCCCTTGTAAACCTTAATTGTACCTTATTTAAGGTTTTGTAAAGTTTTGTACCATAATTTCAAAGTAATCTATGGTTTTCATTATTAATTGGGATTCTTTATGCCTTATTTGGCATTATTTATCATCCACAAGGCTTAACTAATGCATCTTTTTGAGGATAATCCTAACATAAACAAGAATCCAATCATAATTCAAGTGTTTTTGGATTGTATGGCCCATATTTAGTAATTTGGGACTCATATGCCACCTTGGGTGTATAGGTCCCACCTATCTTTTGAGGCCCTGATCTTGATTTCACATGAATTTAAGCATTTCTTGAAAAGTATGTCCCATAGCCTAGCCTAACGGGACTCATACGCCACTTTTGGTGAATGATTCTTGTGTGGCATAAAATTAGATTAAATTCAAATTCTTGGTATGATTTTATCCTCCTAGATCTGATGTTGGCTTGTAGTGTTGCGATTTCAAGAAATTTGGCATAAATAAGTATAAATACAAGGTCTTTTCACATATTTTCACCTAAGTTTTCAAGTATTCATCCATACTAGAAAATTTGAGTTCATTAAAGCATCAAGAGAATTCAAGATTCTTCAAGAGTTGATTATTAAGTGTTTTGGAGCATTATTCACGTATCAATAATTATGTCAAAGTCATCATGCATCATATTTGTTTTTGAGCTAACAATTGTGATGTAGGGTTTCATGATTCAACCAAGCTTCTAATACAATATCCATATCATTAAGGAAAGAGTCTTGAGATCTACATCCATTGGAGCCGCTTCATACATGTTTTCAACACTCTATTTCTAGGGTTTCATGACTTGAACCATATTATCTTGTTCATTCATCATTCTTTTATCTCATTTGATTTCACAACAAGGTTTGATTACCAAAATGGGGTTCGACCAAGGAAAACCCCTTTCCACTAAAAAGCAACATTTTCCCTCTTTAGTGTGTGATTTGTAGATCTAGGTTGAAGAACCTCTAAGGAGCAAGGATGGAAAGAAGTTGTCAAGTGTGCAAAGTCATCAAAGTTATCACCTTGTTTAAAGGACCATTGAATGACACATACACAACATAATTTTACAGTTTAGATCCAGATACTAGGTCAAGAAGATATAGTAGAGATTAAGAGAATATTTAGATCTTAATCCTTTGAAAAAGAAAAACTAGACTAATACACCACTTTTGGTGTATGAGTCCCAGTATAGTCAAATTTCTAGATTTCAAGAGTTTTAGACTTGTCTTTGCTAGATTTTTGTTCCTACCTAGAAACCCTAATCTAGGACTAAATCACCTAGTCTGGCATATGAGTCCCGGTAGGCCTTAAATTCAATATTTTCAGTGTTTTAGGTATCCATTCAAGATTCTACAGATTTCTAGGTGAACATCTCTAATATTTCAATTTGTTATTCTATTTTGCATTCTTTTCTAGGTCATTTCTTGTGGTCTTGCATATCATTGAGTTTCATAACTAGATCTTGCATGTTGCATTTCTTTCCAAGACCTATCTTGGTGGTGAACCCCCCTTTAGTCATTAATTATACCCTAGGATAACCCTATTGCTAGATATATTTCCCCTTTATACATTGGATTGGGATCTCAAAGGTTTCCTTGAGTGAAAAAAGCATCTAAAATAGGAATCCTATCTCCTCAAAGATAGAAAACCCCCTCCACCTATTTCCATTGTTTCACCTGGTATGATAACAAAGGAAGCAACAAGATAGGTTACTGGTCTATGGTCCACCAAAACTAGTTCTTATGTTAAAATTTGTGAAGAATGAAGTGGTTATGGAGAGAAAAAGTGCAACCTTTGACAAAAGAGCTCCAGAAGAAAATCTCATTAGAAATCTAGCTATGAGGTATGTAGCAATGGTGCTAGGATATAAAGTTTACTTCACAAAGAAGGAAAATTCAATATCTTCCACTACAATCAATGTGGCATATGAGATTTTTGAAAATGGTGTAGACTATGATATTTGTGAGTTTATTAGGAAAAAATTGATGGATAATTTAAAGAAAAATAAGGAAAAGAAATATGTATTTAAGTATGGGACTTTGGTTGTATGTTACTCTTCTACTTTCTAAAGTAGCTACTCAAAACTCAAAATGTTACATGGTTAAGAGGTAGACCTATTTATCATTAGAATAGAGACCATTTCAGTGGACTTGGTGATCAGAAGGAACAATATGAAGAGCTTGCTACTTTCTTTTTTTTTCAAAAGATAATGCATGAAAGGGGGGTGATCCCACAAAACTAGTTTACAATTTCTGGGAGATTTTGATTTTTGCTGGAATCAAATATTTTTAGAAAAATATAATTATTTAAGCCTTAAAAAGTTCCATTTTAAGGATTTCAATTTAAGAGGGTTTTATCAAACCATCTTAGATCAAACCCCCTTGGATAGAACCCTGTTATTTTTAAACCATACCTACAACGAAGTCTCCTTTACACCTATCAAAATGTTGATAAAAAATCACTTTTGATTTACCTTTTGGGGGATCAAACTTATTCATTTAAAATTAATTTGAAATGATCATGGTAGTCCACAAAATGAGCTATCCAATGAATATAATTTTAATATGTTTTAGTTTTACTCTGTATGTTTTTTTTAGTTTTATTAAACATAGGTTTTTCACCAAAAATCAAACTCTTTGTTCTACATAGGTGGAAAAATAGCAGATTATCAAAATTAAATTTAAAAAAATATGTTCAGGTTGGGTATTGATGTCCTTGATCCATTAAAAAAAATAAAATTGAATTTTGGTACATACAAATTTGTTTATGTTGTATACAGTCTACCTATGTTACAATTGTAATTGGTTTGACTTGGAAACTTGATTAAGAAAAAAATATTTAATAAAAGACTATGAAACCAAATGAAAGTGCTAGATATCATAATAAAAAATATAAATTCAAAAAAAAAAGAATTTTATCTTTCATACAAAACATTTTATGTTGTATATGGTGAACACCGCTCCTTAAAAATGCTATTTAAAAAAAAAACAAGTTTTTGAAGGAGATGGAAAAAGAAGTGCAATCTGATTCCAATTTTTTTGAAAAAAATATATTTAGAATCTAAAGAAAAAATTTCACAAATCAGTAGTTTTCTTCATCTTCGAATTCCTCACGGTTTAGCCACTACAGGAGCCGAAAGTGAAGATTTAGTTAAAAAAAACCAGTTTAGTGTCTAGTTTACCCAAAAATTGTAAACCAGTATTGTGGGATCACCCAGGGAAAAGATACCTAGAAAATGGTTGTAAAATATTTGAATGGTATCACTTTCATAGTGTCAATAGTTGAATGTATGATGGAAGTAGTGGATCCAAGGACATTTTGGATCCTTGCACTAGGATATGAGATCAACGAACAAGAAATTAGTAGCTATGCTAACATTTTGTTGAAGAGATCGAAGGACATCACCAAAGGAAGGTACAAAACACATGAAGAAAAATACATGAAAGTTCTCATGGAACAAAGAAAACCAATAATAAAGAATAATTTTGAGACGATGGTTGATAAGTATGAGGAATCAAGGGGCATTCCAAAGGAATTTGTACAATATGTAAGGGGAAAAGCTAAGGTAGAATTAAGTGTTATAGGAGGATCCAAAAGCACAAGAAAATTTTGTAGGATATCTACTGCTCCTCCTTTTTTTTAGAAGTCCTCTATGACTAGGAAAACTATTGGTGAAAAGAGGATAACAATTGCTAGTCCTCTGGTAAAGGAGAAATCTCCTCTTGTTGTGCAAACTATAAGAGTTGAAAAGAAGAGCACCACTATTGCACCTTGTGCTACACTTTCCAAGAGAAGATAAAAAGAAAAGGAAATGAGAGAGAAGGGTATAGAAATTAATGTAGTGGAAGAAGAAGAAGAAATGGAAGAAGGACCACATTTTTTCCGCTAGAGAAGAAGTGATGCTTCACAAGAAGAAGCTAGAGCAAAAAAAAGAAGATTTGATATAATTGATTTAGACAATGAAGAGGAGATAGAAAAAGAAAAGAAAGAATTTGTGATACAAATGAGGGAAAAGAAGAAGTAAGTCAAGAATGATTCTCAAGAGAATAAGAAGAGTCCTGAAACATAGATGACTCCAGGTGAAAGAAAAGAACAAGGACAATTAGAACCAGTAAGGCCTCAGTCACCTATGAAATTAGGGGCATTTTTTAATACCATTTTGAAGAATGACATGTTGGGATAGAGTTCAGATCTAGAAACTGATGCAAATGATGTAGATAAGGTCACCATAATTAAATCTATTATCAAATAATTTTTTTTTCTTGAGATGGACATGAGGATGGTGCAGGAGCACCAAAGCCCTTATTCGGATATTTGAGCATTTGAAGGTTTTGATAAGGTTTGATATGTTGGTCATTAGGTTAGGTGTAAGGAATTTTTGAATCGTTTTATTCTATTTACATTAAATAAGGTCTAATGAGACCATGTTCTATGTAATTGGGTGTTTTTTGAGTCATTGGTGTTAAATTGGTAAAAGTTGCAAAAATGTTAAAAGTTCTCAAGTCAAGAAATTGCAAAAATGCAACTTTTAAGAATGTTAAGGGTCATATTAGTTAAAGGGAAGTTATAGACATTGTGTGGTTATAATTTGAATTGAAAAAGTATATAAAGCCTCTAGAAGTGTTGGGCATGGGTTGTTGAATGTTGTATAGAAGATTTCTAATTAAATACAACATTATTTCTATAATTTCTCTATATTTCTAAACTTTTCAAGGACTGTACGGTCTTGTACTAATTGTAATTGCCTTGAAATTCATTGTATTTTTTATTAGTATGAATTATCTATCAATTGCACCTAGTTTGAGAGTCTAACACTTAGATTTGAGGGAGATTTCTTCATTTTCCTGAAACTGCCTATAAGAAACCAGTGAAGGGTTGGATTCAAGTTAAAATAATGATCTATGTCATTCCACCTACTTTCAAAGCCTTTATCTCAGTGGAATGACTTATCCTATGGTAGGTTAGATGTTCTTATGGTTTTGAAGGTGGAGGAGACAAGTTGTTGGGATTTGGGTGATGCACTAGGCGAGAACAACAAGTTTTCCTAGCGAAAATGGGTGTTAAAGTTGGGTTTTGACAAAATGTTGAAGGAAATGTCTATGTGATGGTAGATTGAGTTTGTACAGAGTATTTTTGCAATGTTGGAGGCATTGGTTGGGTAATATGAGCCCGAGGAATAGGATTTTCAATAAACCCTTGGTAATTGTATGAAAAGTGATGGTTTTGAAGTATGGTGTATTAGAGGTGATGGCCTTGATGCATGATGGTGGATTTTGAGGTTTCATAACACAACAAAATCCTACCAATTAAGGTTTGGTGATAACTATTTGTTTTGAAGGTACCTCCTTTGTAAAAGAGGGCTATTTGGTGGCCTAAAAACAAGGGCAGTCTATTGGTTCTCTAAAATTTTCTTAAGAAAATAGTGCAGGAGCACCCATAGTTTGCTTTAGATTGTTTAGGAGGTTGACTAGGACAAATTTGTCTAGGAAAACTAAGCAATCTATCTTGATTAATTTGTGTGTGTGTCTTAGTGACATTTTTGTTGTGTCTTGCTCTAATGAAGGTCATGTTGACCATGGAATAGGTGTCAAAGGTTTGAACTCAAATTGAGGTTTAGGACTTTGAGAAGGTTTTGCAAATTTTTGACAATGTTGCTCAGTTGGAGCTGCAAGCAGCCAAGGAGAGCCCAAAGAAGAGCATAACTAATTTGGTGACCTATTTAGGGGTGGCCTCAACATGGGAGTCATGTTTGAAGCATTGGATATTGTTCTTAGTTTTGAATTCAAGTAAAAATAGTGGAGTTGTGTGTGAATTTCTGGTTTTTGTTTTATTTGCATTGAAGTGTTGCTTCCATGGAATAGCTCAGCATTGTAATTCATGCATAATGTAGGATAGTAGCTCTTAGAATATTGTGTGGAAATGGTTAGATTGGTTATTTAGTTTTCAAGCATTGTTTGTAGATAGTTTGTTTTCTATATTGTTGTTGGTTTGAACCAGGTAGTTTGAGAAGAATGGAGGGTTAGTTCACTTTCCCACCGTACAAATTGTACAGCCCTTTGGGAATAGTGACTAGACTCGATGGATGTACATATAGTAGGGTTAGGAGTCCTTGATAGCACCAGAGCCACTGTGGAAGTCTTCTCCTAGGTGAGCCAAGAAAGAGCTCGACTAGGAAAGACTAAAGTACAAAGCACTTAGATTACAGAGGTGTTCATCTTATGAACAAATTCCTTTCGGAGAAGGGAGATGTGATACTTAAAAAGTTATGGTACGAAGGAAAATACCTTGCCAATCCATCTGGTGGGGAAGGACTTAACAAATTGTAGAAAGGTCAGGAAAGGGCTTGAAAAGGCCTAGTTTAGCCCATTTTCAGGTTAGGGTTTTGTACGGCCAGTTGAGGCCCACGACCCCAATAACCTTTGAGAGGTGGGCATAAGAACCAAGAATCCCATGAAAAGCTTGGGGGTTACTTGGAAGAACTTTGTGAAAAACCATGATGCCTCGGAGAAGAAAACCTAGTTTCTAGGCCTAATAGTAGGGCTTGGGAAAAAAAAATTGCACATGGAGTTAGGTGGATCCCTAATACCTTTGATAGGATGGATTGAAGTCTCTAAAAGCACCTCCACACCTTTTTAAGACTAAATTCAATAATTGGAGGATTAGTAGCCTTTAGGGTGGATTAAAGGCTAAAGTAAGTATTACAAAATTGCAGCAAGTGTTGACTTGGAAGGAAGAACTTAATTGATAGCTGGGTTAGCAAGGAGAACCAGGGAATCCTAAGAAGGAAGGGGTCCTATAGGTTACAAAAGGTGAAGAAAGACACCCTAGAGGTCTACCAAGCAAGACCTAGAGCATGAATCAATGATTGATTCATCCAACCTCCTTATCAGATTGGTATGAGAGCCGCAAAAGATTTGGGATAGCATATTGTATGTTAGAGCTTGAGTCTAGTGGCTCTACAATCATGGTGACAAATATAGAATTGTCCAAGAAGTTCAAAGATTAGGAGGAAGAAAATAGGTGGTTGAGGGAGAGAATAGCCCAACTTGAGCTAGCAATGAATAATGTGCAGACCAAGATGGATGAAGTCAGTGATAAGTTAGAAGGAAGAGTACCCAAGAGTGAAGAGGTTGTAGAGGAAAACAAGATTCCTTAACCTAACCCTATTTTACAAGAAGAGCCTTTCTTGAAGGCATTGAAGGCTATGAGTGGAAAATAACTTGAAGGCATACCACTATTTAGTGGGAAATTGGAAGTTGATCTAGTCATGGATTGGATAGAGGGAATGGAAAACCATTTTGAGTGTGATGGAGTCACTAAAGCATAGAAGGTAAAAGTGGAAAAGTCAAGATTAAGAGGTTCTTCCTTAATATGGTGGAAGTTCATTCAAATAGAGAGAGAAAAGGAAGGAAAGAAGCCTAATTTTACTTGGAAGGGAATGGTTTCCAAAGTGAGAGAAGCATACATGCTAGATGATTATGAGATTCAAATGCATAAGGAAAGACGGAGCTTGAGACAAAGAGACCAAGATGTGAATTCCTATATTGAGGAGTTTCAAAAAATTTGTATGAGGTCTAATGTATTAGAGGATGAAAGTCTTAAGGTGGCTAGATACCTTAACGGTTTGAAGTGGAATATTCAAGAGGAGATGAATCTTCTAAGTCCCAAAACAGTGCACCAATGCTATCAATTGGCTATAAAGATTGAAGAGAGAAGTAAGAGGAAGCAAGATCAAGCTTCCAAGATTAGAGGAAAAGGCAGAGATCAAAGAGGACATAGAGGTGGATATCAAGGTAGAGGTACTAAACAAAGAAATCAGGGAGAGTCCAAACTCATAGAGCATGGAAGTGAGACAACTTCTAGAGGAGGCTATGGAAGAGGTAGAGGATCTCAAGGAGGTTCAAATAGAGGAAGAGGTGTAGGTAGAAGTAACTCTTACTTTTCTAGCATGAAATGTTACAATTGTGGTCAAGTAGGTCATCCTACTTATAGGTGCCTGGAGAAAGCATCTTCTTCAAACATAGAAAAGAGAGTAGAATATGCACAAGAGGACACCATGAGTATCAAGTCACCAGAGGTTAGTCATATTGAGTCAGAAATGGGGGAGAACTTGATGTTTAGAAGGGTCCCAATTAGACAACCAGTCTAGGAGGAGCCAAAGAAAAGGAGAGCCTTATTCAGTGTGAGATGAAAAATACTTGGGAAGGTGTGCAAGGTTATAGTGGATTCAGGGTCTATTGATAAAATTATCTCAGAGGAAGCAGTGAGGAAGTTGAAGTTGGAAAAGGATCTCCATTCTAATCCTTACAAGGTGACATGGCTAAATAAAGGGCAGAGTGTTCTTGTGAATGAGTAGACAACAATGGAATTCTCCATTGGAGGGTACAAAGACAAACTGACATGTGATGTGTTGCCTATGGATGCATGCCATCTTCTATTGGGAAGGCCATGGTAGTATGATAGAGGAGCTATCTATGATGGAAAGGAGAACACAATATCATTCAAGAAGGATGGTAAAACATTCAAATTGCATTCACTATTAGATGAAGAAGAAGGATAGTCAAAGAACCCTAGTGTCTTCTTAAGCAGTGGCAAGGAGTTTATCAACACTCTTCAACAAGGAGGGTAAGGATATGTGATCATGGTGCAACCCAAGGAAGAAGACAAGATCAAGAAGATAGTGATACCAAGAGTAGTCCACAAGTTGCTTGAACAGTTCAAAGACATATTCAGTGATGGAACACTAGCAACCTTGCCTTCGAAGAGAGCTATCAATCATCAAATTGAATTTATACTAGGGGATTCATTGCCAAACAAAGCAGCTTATAAGCTCACACTAGATCAGAACTAAGAAGTGGCTAGACAAGTGAAGGAGCTATTAGACCAAGGACTAATCAAGAAGAGCATTAGTTCGTGTGTAGTACCAGTGGTCTTAGCAACCAAGAAAGGTGGTAAGTGGAGACTATGCACTGAATCTAGGGATATAAGTAGAATTACAATTAGATATAGATTCCCTATTCCTAATATTGAGGATTTGATGGATTGTCTTGGAGGAGCTTAGTACTTCACCAAGTTGGATCTCAAGAGTGGATACCACTAGATTAGAATCAAAGATGGGGACGAGCGAAAGATAGCCTTTAAGACAACTGATGGGTTGTATGAGTGGAGAGTGATTCCATTTGGACTCTCAAATGCCCCTAGCACATTCATGAGGCTCATGAATGAAGCACTTAAGGACTTCACAAGGATATTTGTTGTGGTATATCTAGATGATATACTCATTTTTAGCAAAATAGTAGAGGAACACTTGAACCATGTGGAGATGGTTCTTAAAAGGTTGTAGGAGGAGAGGTTAGCCATCAATCTAGAGAAGTGTGAGTTCTTCAAACAAGAGCTTGTGTATTTGGGGTTTGTAGTATCCCAAGGATCATTGAAGATGGATCCAAGCAAGGTGGATGCTATCCTAAGTTGGCCTAGACCAACCACCGGGACAAAGGTAAGGAGTTTCCATGGGTTAGCTCAATTTTATAGGAAGGTTATAAGGAACTTTAGTGGCATATGTGCATCAGTACTTGACACTATCAAAGGTGGCCTAAAGACTAAGTTTAAATGGAATTTTGAAGTTGAGAAGGATTTTGAGAAATTGAAAAAAGAAGTGGCAACTCAACCCATCCTTTTTTTACCTAGTTTTGATAAGCTATTCACATTGGAATTTGATGCCAGTGGAATTGCAATAGGAGGAGTACTAATCGAAGAAGGCAAACCTATAGCTTTCTTTAGTGAAAATCTCAATGAAGCTAAAAATAAGTATTCTACCTATGACCTAGAACTATATGCTCTAGTGCAGTCTCCTAGAAAGTGGAGACATTATCTTCTACCTAAGGAGTTTGTAGTGTTTACTGATAACCAGGCACTTAGCTACATCAACACATAAGAAAAGTTGAGCAATAGACATTTGAAATGGATGGAGTATCTCCAAGCCTTCACCTTTACCATCAAACACAAGAAGGGACAGTTGAATAAGGTGGCAGATGCACTAAATAGGAGGTTGTAGACAATACAAGAGATTCAATTCAAGAGCATTGGGATAGAGAGTTTCAAGGATCTCTATGGAGAAGATGAAGACTTCTCTGAAGCATACAAGGTATGTTCTGATTTTGAGAATCACTTTCATAGTCAATTCTCAGAATATACATTGCAAAGTGGAATTTTGTTCAAGGGGAGTCAGTTGTGTGTTCCTAAAGGTTCAATGAGAGATAATCTCATCTAGGAGAAGCACAATGGTAGTCTTAGTGGTCATTTTGGTATCAACAAGACAATGGAATTGCTGTAGAGGTTCTATTATTGGCCCAAGTTGCTAAGGGATGTCAGAAGGTATGTGGAGTAGTCTGTAGTTTGTATGAAAGCCAAGGGGGGAGCTAGAAATGTAGTTTTGTATCAACCTCTACCCATTCCCAACAGACCATGGGAATGCATTAGCATGGACTTTATGGTAGGACTCCCTAAGACTAAGATAGGGTTTGATAGTGTCTATGTGGTGGTAGATAGGTTCAATAAAATGAGTCACTCTGTTCCTTGCAAGACCACACATGATGCTAGCTATATTTCTCATATTTTCCTCAAAGAGATTGTGAGGATCCATGGATTGCCATTAAACATTGTATCAGATAGAGATGTGAATTTTATGAGTCATTTTTTGAAAATCCTATGGAAAAGACTAGGTACTAACTTGTCTTTTGGATCAGCTTATCATCCTCAGACCAATGGAAAAACTGAGGTGATTAATAGAGTGTTAGGTAACCTTCTAAGATTCCTAACCAAGGAGTATGGATAGACATGGTACATGGTCATATCACAAGGCAAATATGCCTACAATGACAATGTGACCCATACCACACGTAGAAGTCCTTTTGAGATAGTATATGGCATGCACTGAAGAGGTGTGTGTGAGCTATGAGATCTAGGAGTGGCCATGTAGATGATTTCTCTCAAACTATGAAGGAGATTCAAGAACAAGTGAAGAAGACAATCATTAAGGCTAATCACAAGTTGAAAGCTAAGGTGGATATGTCTAGGAAAGATTTCCAATTTGTAGTACGGGACTATGTGATAGTCCATCTCAACAAATCCAGATTGTAGAAAGGAGCACCAACTAGGTTGTAGATGAAGAGAGTGGGACCATCTAAAGTGTTAGCTAAATATGGAACGAATGCCTACAAGGTGGAGCTCCC
The DNA here is from genome assembly GCA_007115665.2 of Sequoiadendron giganteum. NCBI lineage: Eukaryota > Viridiplantae > Streptophyta > Pinopsida > Cupressales > Cupressaceae > Sequoiadendron > Sequoiadendron giganteum. The sequence goes on along the minus strand of CM021107.1, from coordinate 548,717,451 downwards.
TGTAGACCTAAGTATTTCACCAGTGTTTAATGTGGCTGACTTGATCAGGTATAAAGGTCTAGTGACTGATATGGATCAGAATAGTAGGGATTTATTGAAGGATGTGAGTAACATAACCTTACCTCATAAAGACAAGCTGCAAGTAGAGAGGATCTTGGAATCAAGGGTGAAGAAGTCTACTAGGCAGAAGGTGTACATGGAACATCTCATCAAATGGAAGGACAAATGAGAGTTGAAGGCTACATGGGTGGAGGAAGCTCAGTTCAAGAAGCATGGCATTGACTTGTCTCTGATATCTCCCCACATTCCTTAGTGGTTGTGCAAAGGGGGGAGAATGGTGTAGGAGCACCCATAGTTTGCTTTAGATTGTTTAGGAGGTTGACTAGGACAACTTTGTCTAGGAAAACTAAGCAATCTATCTTGATTCATTTGTGTGTGTGTCTTAGTGACATTTTTATTTTGTCTTTCTTTGATGAAGGTCATGTTGACCATGGAATAGGTGTCAAAGGTCTGAACTCAAATTCAGGTTTAGGACTTTGAGAAGGTTTTCCAAATTTCTGACAATGTTTATTAGTTGGAGCTACAAGTGACCAAGGAGAGCCCAAAGAAGAGTGCAACAGATTTCATGACCTATTTAGGGGTAGCCTTGACATGGGAGTTAGGTTGGAAGCACTAGATATTGTTCTTAGTTTTGAATTCAAGTAAAAATAGTGGAGTTTTGTGTGAATTTCTGGTTTTTGTTTTATTTGCATTGAATTGTTGCTTCCATGGAATAGGTTAGCACTATAATTCATGAATAATGTAGGATATTAGCTCTTAGAATATTCAGTGGCACTAGTTAGAATGGTTATTTAGTTTTCAAGCATTGTTTGTAGATAGTTTGTTTTCTATATTGTTGTTGGTTTGAACCAGGTAGTTTGAGAAGAATGGAGGGTTAGTTCACTTTCCCTCCATACAAAGTGTATGGACCTTTGGAAACAGTGACTAGAATCCATGTATGTACATATAGTAGGGTTAGGAGTCCTTGACAGCATCAGAGCCACTATGGAAGTCTTCTCTTAGGTGAGTCAGGGAAGAGCCCGACTAGGAAAGACTAAAGTGTAGAGCACTTAGATTACAGAGGTGTTCATCTTATGAAAAACTTCCTTTTGGAGAAGGGAGATGTGAGACTTACCAATCTATGGTAAAAATGAAAAGACCTTTCCAATCCATCTGGTGGGGAAGGACTTAATAGATTGGAAAAAGGTCAGGAAAGGGCTCGAAAAGGCCTAGTTTAGCCCATTGTCAGGTTAGGGTTTTGTACCACCATTTGAGGGCCAAGACTCCAATAACCTTCGAGAGGTGGGCTTAAAAACCAGGAATCCCAAGAAAATATTGGGGGTTACCTGGAAGAACTTTGTGAAAAACCATGATGCCTCGGAGAAGAAAACCTAGTTTCTAGGCCTAATAGTAGGGCTTGGGAAAAGCGACCTACACATGGAGTTAGGTGGATCCCTAATACCTTTGATAGGATGGATTGAAGTCTCTGAAAGCACCTCCACACCACTATAAGACTAAATTCAAGAATTGGGGAATTAGTAGCCTGTAGGGTGGATTAAGGGCTAAAGTAAGTATTACAAAATTGCACCAAGTGTTGACTTGGAAGGAAGAACTTAATTGATAGTTGGGTTGGCAAGGAGAACCAAGGAATCATAAGAAGGAAGGGGTCCTATAGGTTACAAAAGGTGGAGAAAGACACCCTAGAGGTCTACCAAGCAAGACCTAGATCATGAATCAATGATTGATTCATCCAACCTCCCTATCATAAACCAAATGAAATCTTTTGATATGTTTTTTTGAACCCTAAGGTGAGTCTTAGAAGGTTTCTAGGTTGTCTTTGTATAGCCTTCTCTAAAATTTATTGAGAAAAGCAATATTTTGAGGGCTACAAGCAACTTGGTGTGTCTATAAGTAAGGTTCAATGGATATGATTGATAGGGTTGATCTCTAGTTTGAGTTTGATCATTTTGTGTTGGTTTTGGTCATCACCACCTTTCTTGTCATCAGGTGGTATCAGATCTATAGGGATTAGATATTTTTGATTGAAGAGTTGCAGATTTGAAGAAAAGTAATTAGAAGTTGAAGAGAAAAAACTTGTAAAGATGCCTCCTAAGAATGTTGGTGCTGCTAGAGAGTTGTAGGAGTTAAAACAGAAACATGAAAAGCTTTTGCAGTCTCATAATGCTTTGTTGGCAAGGCCTTCTAACTTGGAAACAAAGAAGAGAAGAGATGAAGTTGAGAGTGAATCATTTGAAGAATAATATAAGAGTATGAAGATGATAAAGAATTAGAAATTGAAGATTAGAGGATGGAAAAGTTGCTTAAGGTAGTCAAAGGTGATTCCGATAAGGTAAAGGTTGATTTACATATTTATAGTTGAAATTTGAATGAGGAAGAGTTACTTGATTGGATTTACGCAATGGACAACCACTTTGAAAGTGAAGATATTTTTGATGAGCAATAGGTGAAGGTAGGAAAGACAGAATTCAAAGGTCATGAACTTCTATGTGGGACTACGAGCAAGCTGAAATGAGAAAACAATGTAAATCAAGGATATTTTCTAGTTTCTTGGGACAAGATGGTAGAAATACTTAAAGGAAAAATTCTTCTTAAAGATTGCGAAGTTCAATTGTATAAGATATTACAAGGTTTGAAGAAAAATAAACTAGATGTTAAGACTTATACTAATGAATTCTATAAGATAAGTATAAGGTTGGGAAGAAATGAAGATGAAGTTGAGAAGTGGCTAGGTATCTAGGTGGCCTTAGAATCAATATACAAGATGAATTGGTTGTTGCTAACCCAAAGACTATTGAGGAATTTTTCGAAATGGTTATTAAGGTGGATGAAAAGATAAAAAGAAGGAAAGAAAATTCTATTAGAGGAAGAGGCAATAATAGAAGAGGGAGAGGGTCAATCCCTATATCAAATCAGCCATGTGAGGAACCAGAAGGATAAAGTAAAGGTAAAGAGCAAGGTGTTTTTTCAAGAGGTAGATTTAGTGGTGGCAGAAGTTAAAATGTCTTTACAAGAAGGTCATATAATTGTAATGAATTTTGGAATCCATCATTCAAATTCCTTGAAACATTTGGTGCTTCATCAAGTGGAGGTGAAAGGAGGGCTCAAATCGTATAGGGAGAGGAGTGTGAAAGAAGTAATTCTTTAAGCAATATTGCTGCTCCTGAAACTGGTGAAACATTGATGATGAGGAAGAGCATAATTAAGGCAGCAAAGGAGAGGGAACCATTGCAAAGAAAAACTCTCTTCAAAACCACATGTAAGTGCAAGAACAAGGTATACAAAATTTTCATAGATTCAGGATCTACAAAGAATATGGTATCAAGTGAAATGGTTAGTAAACTAAATTTGCAAAATATTCCTCATGAATTTCCATATAAGCTGTCATGGTTGAAGGATGAAAATTCACTTTTGGTTAATGAAAATTTTTTTGTTTAATTTAAAATTGGTGGTTATAAGGACAAGGTAGTTTGTGACATTTTTCCCCTAGATTATTGCCACTTACTTCTATGAAGGCCCTGACAGTTTGATAGGCATGCATTACATGATGGGAGAGTAAATAAACACACCATAGAGAAGGATGGGCATACATTTACTTTGAATCCACTTGTGGAAGAGGACAAAGGTATGATAAAGGAGGATAAGATGATCATGTTTGGGAAGAAGCAATTTACAAAAGTTGAGAAAGAAGGTGTGACAATAGGTTTAAAGGAAGAAACAGATTTGAAGGATGAATTGATAGTGAATTGGAAAACAATTTTTTTGGTGGGAACAATGGTGTGTCCATTGGTTGGAAGCAAGGTGAAAGGAAAAGTATTATCTATAAGTACAATGGGTTATTGATAGGGAAATACAATAGTACATGATGTTGATAAGACAATGGAATTGATATCAGAGGTAAGAGGACAAAGTAGACAAGGAACTAAGGGTAGATACAAGTATGAAATAAAGATAAAGGGGGAGTTAGTGCATGTAAAATCTAATAAATTTTTTTTTGTAGGAATGAATGAAGTAATACTATTAGGTTTTGATCAAGGGATAGGTAAAAGACCATCAATAGGTCTGGATGCATTGATGGTGACATATTCAAGTGCAAAAAAGGTCAAGGATGCAAGGAAGGGTACAAGAACTTAGTGTTTGAACCAATGGATGGGATTTTCAAACCATAAAGTATGTGTAACTAAGATGGAGTATGTGAAAAGGTATTACTCATGTGATATGAGTTTTTTCCAAGTGGTTTGTATGGTGAAGGAGCACCAAAGCCCTTATTTGGAAATTTGAGCATTTGAAGGTTTTGATAAGGTTTGCTATGTTGGTGACTAGGTTGGGTCTAGGGAATTTTTGAATCATTTCAGTCTATTTACATTAAATAATTATTAATGAGACCATATTCTATTTAATTAGGTGATTTTTGAGTCATTGGTGTCAAATTGTAAAAAGTTGCAAAAATGTAAAAAGCTGTCATGTTAAGAAATTGTAAACCTCCATATTTTTAAGAATGTGAAGGCTCATATTAGTTTATTGGGTATTTATCGATGTTGGGTGGTTGCAATTTGAATGGAACAAGTCTATAAAGCCTCCAGAAGGCTCAGGCATGGGTTGTTGAATGATGTATTGAAGATTTCTAATCAAATACAAAGCTATTTTTGCAATTTCTCGATATTTCTAAACTTTTCAAGGATTGTACAGTATTGTAATATCTTTAATTGCTTTTAAAATCATTGTAACTTTTAGTAGCATGAATTAGCTCTCATTTTCACCTAGTTTGAGAGTCTAACATTTAGATTTGATGGAGATTTCTTCATTTTCCTAAAACTACCTATAGGAAACTAGTGAAGGGTTGGATTGAATTTAAAATAATGATCTAAGTCATTCCACCTAATTTCAAAGCTCATATCTCAATGGAATGAATTATTCCATGGTAGGTTAGATGTTCTTATAGTTTTGAAGGTAGAGGAGACAATTTGGGATTTGGGTGATGCTATAGGGAAGAACAATGAATTTTCTTAGTGAAAATGGGTGTTAAAGTTGGGTTTTGATAAAATGTTGAAGGAAATATCTATGTGATTGTAGATTGAGTTTTTATAGGGTATTTTTTCAATGTTGGATGTATTGGATAGCTTAGATAAGCCTGAGGAATAGGCTTTTCAATAAACCCTTAGTAATTGTATGAAAAATGAGGGTTTTGAAGTATGGTGTCTTAGAGGTCATGGCCCTGATGGATGATGGTGAATTTTTATATTTTTTAACACAAGCAAAGGCTGTGAATTGAGTTTTAGTCATAGCTAGTTGTTTTGGAGGTACCTCCTTTGTGAAAAAGGGCTATTTGGTGGCCTAAAAATAGGGACAGTCTATTGGTTATCTAATTTTTTCTTAAGAAACCACATTAGATATTTTTATATGTTGTGTTGAACCCTAAGGTGAGTCTCAAAAGGTTTCTAGGTTTTCTTTGTACAACCTTCTCTAAAATTTATTGAGAAAAGGAAAATTTTGAGGGATAGAAGCAACTTGGTGTGTGTGTAAGTAAGGTTGAGTGGAAATGATTAACAAGGATGATCTCTAGTTTGAGTTTGATCACTTTGTGTTGGTTTTATTCATCACCAGCTTTCTTGTCATTAGGTGGTATTAGATCTATAGGGATTAGATCTTTTTGATCGAAGAGTTGCAGATTTGAACAAAAGTAATTAGAAGTTGAAGAGAAAAAACTTGTAAAGATGCCTCCTAAGAATGTTGGTGCTTCTAGAGAGTTGTAGGAGTTAAAAGAGAAACACGAAAAGCTTTCGGAGTCTCATAATGCTCTCTTGGCAAGGCTTTCTACCTTGGAAACAAAGAAGAGAAGAGATGAAGTTGAGAGTGAATCATATGAATAATATTATAGGAGTATGAAGATGCTAAAGAATTAGACCCTGAAGATTAGAGGATGAAAAAGTTGCATAAGGAAGTCAAAGGTGATTCAGATAAGGTAAAGGTTGATTTACATATTTATAGTGGAAATTTGAATGAGGAAGAGTTACTTGATTGGATTTCAGGCATGGACAACCACTTTGAAAGTGAAGATATTTCTGATGAGCAATAGGTGAAGGTAGGAAAGACAAAAATCAAAGGTCATGAACTTCTATGGTTGGACTACGAGCAAGATAAATTGAGAAAACAATGTAATTCAAGGATAGTTTCTAGTTTCTTGGGACAAGATGGTAGAAATACTAAAAGGAAAAAATATTCCTAAAGATTATGAAGTTCAATTGTATAAGATATTACAAGGTTTGAAGAAAAAGGAACTAGATGTTAAGACTTATATTGATGAATTCTATAAGCTAAGTATAAGGTCAGGAAGAAATGAAGATGAAGTTTAAAAAGTGGCTAGGTATCTAGGTGGCCTTAGAATCAATATACACGATGAATTGGTTGTTGCTAACCCAAAGAATATTGAGGAATTTTTCCAAATGGCTATTAGGGTGGATGAAAAGATAAAAAGAAGGCAAGAAAATTCTATTAGAGGAAGAGGCAATAATAGAAGAGGGAGAGGATCAATCCCTATATCAAATCAGCCATGTGAGGAACAAGAAAAATAAAGTAAAGGTAAAGAGAAAGGTGATTATGCAAGAGGAGGTTTTAGGGGTTCTAGAGGTAGATTTAGTGGTCGTAGAAGTTAAAATGTCTTTACAAGAAGGTTCTATAATTGTAATGAATTTTAGAATCCATCATTCAAATTCCTTGAAACATTTGGTGCTTGATCAAGTGGAGGTGAAAGGAGAACTGAAAGGAGGGCTCAAATAGTATAGGGAGAGGAGTGTAAAAGTAGTAATTCTTTAAGCTATCTTGCTCATCCTAAAATTGGTGAAACATTGATGATGAGGAAGACCATACTTAAGGCAGCAAAGGAGAGGGAACCATTGCAAAGAAAAATTCTCTTGAAAACCACATGTAAGTGCAAGAACAAGGTATACAAAATTGTCATAGATTTAGGATCTACTGAGAATATGGTATCAAGTGAAATGGTCAGTAAACTAAATTTTCAAAATATTCATCATGAATTTCCATATAAGATGTCATGGTTGAAGGATGAACAATAAATTTTGGTTAATGAACAAGTTCTTTAATTTCAAATTGGTGTTTATAAAGACAAGGTAGTTTGTGACATTTTTCCCATAGATTATTACCACTGACTTCTATGGAGGCTCTGGAATTTTGATAGGCATGCATTACATGATGGGAGAGCAAATAGATACACCATAGAGAAGTATGGGCATATATATTTTTTTAATCCACTTGTGGAAGAGGACAAAGGTAAGGGTAAGGAGGCTAAAATGATCATGTTTTGGAAGAAGTAATTTACAAAGGTTGAGAAAGAAGGTGTGACAATAGGTGTAAAGGAAGAAATAGATTTGAAGGATGAATTGATAGTGAATTGGAATACAAATTTCTGGTGGGAACAATGGTGTGTCCATTGGTTGGAAGCAAGGTGAAAGGACAAGTATTATCTATAAGTACAGTGGGTTATGGATAGGGAAATACAATGGTACATGATGCTGATAAGACAATGGAACTGATAACAAAGGTAAGAGGACAAAGTGGACAAGGAACTAACGGTAGATACAAGTATGAACCAGAGATAAAGGGGGAGTTATTGCAAGGAAAATATAATAATTTTTTTTTGGAGGAATGAATGAAGTAATACTATCAAGTTTTGATCAAGGGATAGGTAAAATACCATCACCAGGTCTGAATGCAATGATGGTGACATATTCAAGTGCAAAAAAGGTCAAGGATGCAAGGAAGGGTATAAGAACTTAGTGTTTGAACCAATGGATGGGATTTTTCAGATGAAAAAGTTTTTGTAACTGAGATGGAGTAGGTGAAAATTTTGTACTCATGTGAGATGATTCTTTTCCAAGGGGGTTGTATGGTGAAGGAGCACCAAAGCCCTTATTTGCAAATTTGAGCATTTGAAGGTTTTTATAAGGTTTGCTATGTTGGTGACTAGGTTGGGTCTAGGGAATTTTTGAATCATTTGAGTCTATTTACATTAAATAATGTCTAATGAGACCATCTTATATGTAATTGGGTGATTTTTGAGTCATTGGTGTCAAATTGTAAAAAGTTGCGAAAATGTAAAAAGTTGTCAAGTCAAGAAATTGTAAAACTCCATATTTTTAAGAATGTGAAGGGTCATATTAGTTTATAGGGTATTTATCGATGTTGGGTGGTTACAATTTGAATGGAACAAGTATATAAAGCCTCTAGAAGGCTCACGCATGGGTTGTTGAATGATGTATTGAAGATTTCTAATCAAATAAAATGCTATTTTTGCAATTTCTCAATATTTCTAAAGTTTTCAAGGATTGTATAGTATTGTACTATTTTTAATATCTTTTAAAATAATTTTAATTTTTAGTAGCATGAATTAGCTCTCATTTTCATCTGGTTTGAGAGTCTAACATTTAGATTTGATGGAGATTTCTTCATTTTCCTAAAAATATCTATAGGAAACTAGTGAAGGGTTGGATTGAATTAAAATAATGATCTAATTCATTCCACCTACTTTCAAAGCTCATATCTTAGTGGAATGAGTTCCCCCATGGCAGGTTACATGTTCTTACGGTTTTGAAGGTAGAGGAGACAAGTTGGGATTTGGGTGATGCCCTAGGGAAGAACAGTGAATTTTCTTAGTGAAAATGGGTGTTAAAGTTGCGTTTTGACAAAATGTTGAAGGAAATATCTATGTGATGGTAGATTGAGTTTTTATAGGGTATTGTTTCAATGTTGGAGATATTGGATAGCTTAGATAAGCCCGAGGAATAGGTTTTTCAATAAACCCTTAGTAATTGTATGAAAAGTGACGGTTTTGAAGTATGGTGTCTTAGAGGTCATGGCCTTGATGGATGATGGTGGATTTTTAGGTTTATTAACACAAAAAAAGGCTTTGAATTTATTTTTAGTCATAACTAGTTTTTTTGGAGGTACCTCCTTTGTAAAAGAGGGCTATTTGGTGGCCTAAAAATAGGGATAGTCTATTGGTTCTCTAAATTGTTCTTAAGAAACCACATTAGGTATTTTGATATGTTTTTTTGAACCTTGAGGTGAGTCTCAAAAGGTTTCTAGGTGGTATTTGTACAACCTTCTCTAAAATTTATTGAGAAAAGGAAAATTTTCAGGGATAGAAGCAACTTGGTGTGTGTGTAAGTAAGGTTGAGTGGATATGATTGATAGGGATGATCTCTAGTTTGAGTTTGATCATTTTGTGTTGGTTTTGGTTATGACCACCTTGTTTATAATCAAAGGAATATCAAGAAACATATTCATGTAGACTTATGGAACATTTTGTTAGAAAGAAGGAAAGGAGTTTTAGAAGAAGAAGCAAGGCTTAAGGAAGAAGCATTAGAAAGGATAAGTTATCCTCTCTCCAAGGATGACAAAGCCACATTGGACACTCTATTCAAAAAAGAGATAAGAACTAAGAAAAGGGTGACAAACCTTATGGGAAAAGATCAAAGTGATCTTGAAAGAATCAGAAAGGAAATCATTGAAAAAGTAAAGGAGGTAGCACGAAAATTGGGAATGATACCGAAGATTAGTGAAGAAGTGAGTGTAGATACCCTTACTCTAGAATAAGATAATGAAGAAGATGTTTCAATAGATGGCACTTAACATGAGCATGATACAAGTGAAGATGTTGCACAAGAAAATCCACCTCTAGATGTGGAGGACATGATGGAAAGGAATTTTGAGGAAGTAATGATTGGAGAAGGCATTGGAAAGGGATATGCCACTTCTCCACTATTACAAGAAGAAGTTACTCCTATGACTAATATTGAAAACATTGAAGAGGAAGATAAAAAATGGTAATAAGATAACACTAACACAAAGAAAGAAGGGGAGCAATAAAAGAGAGGTGAAGAGAGTGATGCATCTAGAGATTCACAAACAAATAGGAAGAGCCAAAAGACTCTAGAAATGTAGAAGAAAAGAACTCAAAGAGAAAGGCTATGGAAATTACAAAGCCTTTTGGTGAATTCTTCAGCTCTTCTAGAGATTCCTCGAAGAATCTATTGATTTTTTAGCCCAAGTTCCAACCTATTATGTCATCACAACTACTGCAATTGTCGATGCAACATGGCAGTGTAGATTTGGATAATATCGATCCCCTTCACAAACTACAACTGGGAGATGTGTTTCATGCATCCTCAAGAAAAGATATCATGATACACACTATAAAAGGGGATAAATGATGAAAGAATTGGTGAAGGAATTACAAGAGGCCATACCTGGTGCAAATATAGATACATCACTATCTAGCATGGAGAACCTAAAATAGCTAATTGATTCCTTTAAGGTATATGCCTCCAGATGAATAGAAGAATTAGAGAAAGAGGTTGAGAAGAGAATAAATGATAAGATTTTTTTTGAAATGACTGAGAAATGTGCCATTGCACATGAAAGGTTTTCAAAATTTTTGAAAGATGCATAAGGGTGCGTTGATGAGGCAAAGGCTCTATATCTATATGACATGAAGTGGCCTAGAGCCACACAGATCATAAGGAGATGGAATCTATTGAATATCAAATGAATACTACCTCAAGTTCCTATGATCTAATGGTTGAACTAATTAGAGAAACAAGGAATGTAATAGAAGTTTTGCATAAGAAGTTCTTTCAACTACTAGCCCAGAAAGAGCACATCATCCTATAGTTTGGAGAAATTAGTGACTTGGTCAATCCCAAATTCATACTTGCTCCAAAATATTTTTTGAGTGTAGACAAAGCCAAGCAAAGGAATCCAGTACTTGGCACTCCAGAGGAGGGAGAAGAGCTACTTATATAGAGTTTGAAACATAGTGTTTGTGGAAGAAAAGAGAGAATGAAAAGAAGGCAAGAAATATTAGCAAGATCAAGTATAGAAGTTGGAGGCATCTACCACCTCTAGTTGAAATATTTCTCACTTTTTATAAATTTTAGTATTTATGTACAACTTATTTGTACATATGTGGACTATATAGTGTTGTTTTCTAGTATAAGTTTTGGTTTCTAATCTGATACATGACTCAAGGGGATTCAATCCATTCATTTTAGTTTGTATATATGCTTACATTTCTTAGGGGGAGTTCTGGTGTAAGTCATAAATAATGTATAAGATCCATTTTCCCTTGATGTTAGAGGGATAATATTTTGGAATTTTTTCACATGTTGCCATCAATGAAAAAGGGGGAGATTGTTGGAAGAGTTTCATTAATGATTTTTTCTGGAAACATGAGCATATAAGGTATGTAAAAATGCATTACAGTATTGTCATTAATGTCAACATTGTAACTTATGTGAATATTATGGTTCCAAACTATTTTGATTAGTTCTAACAGGTTTTTGAGTTGTTGAGGAAGACTCTTTTGTAAAATGGTTTGATCCAGAAAAATAGGTTATGTTGGAAATTGACAAAGTGTAAATACTGCTTATTTAGTGTAATGGTGCGTTAATTTTTGGGTCCACACCACTTCAAAAATGAAGGTTTCACTCTTTGCTTAGAAAATTATTTTAGTGAATGTTAGATGTATTTGATTCCAAGATTTCAACATGTTTTGACAAGTGGAGTGAAAGTTATGAGTAACAAAATTTTGAACTAGAAAATTATAGTTATTCTTTTTATAGTTTAGTTTTGTGGGAGATTTCACACTCCTCCACGGATGAATCTTTGGCTTTTTTCTTTTGAAGATAAGTTTCCAAATGGAAGTATAGTATGAATTCCAATTGGCATTGAATTTCGAGGTCCACATGATGAGATGTGGATACACAGTTGAAGGATTTTTTCATTAGGTCTTATGTCATGCCGACATAACAAGTTTTATGTTGTGCAAAGGTTAAATAAGTATTGAGGTCTTATGTCAAATTTATTATAGGTCCATTCCAACCTATTTTAAGTTATTTTGATGATTCAATCTTAGTTTAAGATCTAAATGAAAATTTTGAAGCCAAAAAGCTATATATTGGATGTTACATCTAATTAGGCCGACCTAATTGATGTTAGAGTTGATGTGGATATGCATGTTAGATCCTTTCAATGTATTGAGCTATGGAATGAATATATGAGTGATTCAAATATTTTACATGTAAATATTAGCAAAGTAGTGTGAATTTAAGTTATGAATATTGTGTTGGAAATAGGGCACACTGAGAGAGGGGTGAATCAATGTTGTGTAATAATTAACTTTAACAATATTCAAATTCATAACATTAATAACATTTAATAGTAATTCATAAACAAAAAAATAAAAATAAAACCATAACACCAAGATTTTTTTTTGGAAACCCTGTTAGGGGAAAAACCATGGTGGATGGAAAATCCACAAGTATGATTATGAGTATACTCAAAATAAGGATTACAAAAGGGGAATGCACTTGCATTTAGGCACACTGCCTAGAGCTCACTGCTCAAAGAAAAGAGTTTAGATTAAAACCATCTGAAGATTTGAACTAAGATGATACAATCTAAAATTCCTGATTACAGTTCCAGATCAAGTACAATAATTGATTTGCAACCTTATAGACTGATTCTACAATACTATTTTGCTCTACTAAAATACACAACACATATATTCTATGCGCAAGTGAAACTATGCTTATTTGCACCTCTTCTCTGCTTCAATTTTCAATTCAAACATACACAACTTGTACACACACCAAAATGATACGGAAGATCAAATATATATATCCACTTCATGAGATTCATTTACAGTTTTTTGGCTTCACCAAAATTACAGCTATCGGCTCACATAATGAAAAACATGCAATGCGTATCCTCCATGGTCATCCACAACTTGGCTAAGACCCATACAAACATATACAATAATATATTTATTCAATTAATTAACTTACATACATCTGCAACTTAATATATTTGTAAATTCGGCCTTGATACAAGAAGAACTGAGAATACGATGACCAAATCTCCTAACTCTTATGATAGTTGGTATGAGCCACTATGCACTAAACAAAAGATAGATAATACCTTAATAATCATTGTCTGAGATGCACAAAGAAAAATGATAACCTCTAATCATCTTTTAGATTGATGAACATTGTGCTATCGGATACACTGTTCTTGCTTCACAATCTTCAATCTTCTTCACATTATGGACAAATGATGGTGTGCAGATTTTAACATCAACTATGGTTAGCATCAATGAAAACACTAGGTGATGCATGTAGTGTCTCTTGCCAACAATATCCCCCTTTGGAATTGATGGCAACACTTAGTGAAAAATGACTAACTGTCAGACCAAGTACCAAGATAGATTGTACTGCTACCAAAAACTCAAAATTTTCCCCCTAAGATGATTGGACATTTTTCACTACACTTCTCCTCCCCCTTTGACATCAATGGAAAAGACAGGGGTCGCATACCAAAATGTAATCAAAATATTACTATACAAGGATGCTTCCTTACCTTACAAGAGTTGAAAGATTTCTGCAAAATATTTCTTTAACTGCTCCAAGTTTGAATCCCAAACTCTTTTTAGACTTTCTAGTATGGTTATGTGTCCATAGATTAGATAGGATAGCATTTCTTTGGATTCCAAATTGGTTGGATCATTGACTACCATGGTTTCCTCTCCTTCTTTTAATGCACTACCCATTACATCAATATTGGGGCTTATTATGCTTCTGAGTTCATAATTTTCATGCTTCGGTCCTTTTATCTAGTTAAGCAGAGACATAACTTTTCCTTCAATCCTTCACATACCACTAGATAGTGGATTAAACACCTTGAAGATATTTTATAGATAATTCTCCAGATATTTCACCTTTTTTTCATTCACTTTGGTAAAATTAGGAAAAGATAGACATGATTTGTAAATCTTGCCTCATTTAGATAAGGCTTCCTATATGTGCTTGAAACAAGTGGCCAAGGTGACTTTGTCTTGAGCAATCAATACTTTCAAACCATTCAACCTTTTTGCATCAAATTCCTTCTGAACTTTTGCCAATGCAAATTTTTCAATACACTCAAAATGAGTGTATATAGAGCTGATAAGCCTCTTTAGTTCATTGGATGAGGATCCAGTTGGATCTCTCACAAATGAAGGCCTGATATTTTCTAGTACTCCAAATGCAAGAGCCAACAATTCACTGTCTTCCATATGAGATTTTAGTAATTCCTCTTGAGATTTTACTTGGGAAAACAATACCACCTTCATTATTTGGGTTGGGCTCATAGTTGATAGGTCAATGGGACCTCTGATTAGTTCGGGATCAATCTCTTCCTCATGCTCCACCGAGAATTTCTTAGTTGTTTTGACAGTGTCTCTTGACTTCATCTTGGCATGACTTTTCCTTTCCTCAACCAATTCTTCCTCAGTCAAAGCTCTTTATTTCTCTTCATTATTCTCTTCTGATTCAATTGATATATTCATAGTTGCATCAACTTCTATGGGTATTTATGTGTTTCTATCCAGAGGTGGGATCTCAAAATTTTCACTCACACCAAAATTTTCTTCTTCTTTTGCATTTTTGATCGGATTAGTTGAGACATCATCTGTATGAGTCTCCTCAAACACAATTTTAATTTTGATTTTGTCATTCAGTAGCATCTCTGTCAAAATTTTATTTGTTTCTACTGTAACTTCATCTGTTAGGCCAATCATCATTTTATTAACCCTCATCTTGCTTTGAATCTTTCTTTTTGCTTTGTTGAGAAATGATTTTATCTGTTCCACAGACATTTTCGGACATAGTTCTGCAAGAACTCTTTCTCTCATTCTTTCTTCTTCAGTTAGGGAACTTAGTCTTCCTGATTCTAGAATATAATACATAATTTTTTGGAGACTAGACATAATTTCAACTAAAAATTTGTTGAAAATATTCATGTACTTTATTGTAGCTTCTTCTAAAATACTTTTATCAGATTCAAAGAGAGATTCATACCATTTAGAAAGCGGTTTGAGATTTACATCTGAAATTATAGATTTTTCAATTTGATCAACAGACATACTAGGTGTAGCAATTTTGGTCTTCTTCTTCGCGTGAGAATCTACACCAGATGATTTAGGTACAAAAATTGCTTTAGTACCTTGATGCTTGATTTCCTTGACATCTACATCAGATTTTGTTTCCTTGTCATCAAAAATAGTCATGTACACTCTTTTTCTTTTTCTTTTATTTCCTAGAGCTTCCTTTTTGGATCTCTTGATTTCACTTTTCACAAGATCGGATCTCCCTGTAGGAGCTGAGTGAGATGCCAAGCTTCCGGTTGTCCTTGTCTGGGTAGATGGTGCTATCAAACTAAATAATTTTTTTTTTGGTGCCTTTTTAGTAGTAAGCCCTGCTACTACTTATCTCGCTCTTTTCTCCCTAGCTTCATTTAGTTGCTCTATGGATACACCCAAGCTTTCAACAAGAATCTCAGCTTCTTTCCTTACTCTCTTATTACCAATAGGATTTCTTAGCTCACTATGCACCTATTTTTCCTTCTCATCATATGTTCCAAATCTCTCTTCTATTGGATCTACTAGCTTGCACAATATGTGTTGAGCGTACATATCCAAAACCTTTCCATCAACTTCATAACCCATGGGCATGATCTAGATTGTCTTGGGATCAATGACCTCCATCATGCATTGATCAATACTCACCATGAAGCAAGTAGAGTCCTTCTATTTATCTACAATAGAGGCTGGAATCCTCTCCCTTGCTTGCATCACGAACTGGAATTCTTTGAAATATCCCCACATAGCTGCATTTCTAGATTTCATGTCCCTAGAACTATATAACAAATCTCTGATTTGTTCAACTACTGGTACATTATTTCGCCATTGAACTTTTCTAATTCCTGGAATCTCTTCCATGAAGTAGAGTACCATATTTGACTGACTTTTTCTTGTCTTTCTTTATCTTAGCTATATTTTCCATTAACTAACTTCTCAGAAACTTACAAAGGTCAGAATTCGCATCTTCTTTTACCATCTGGTAAGATGCATAGATTTTTGTGTCAGACATTGAATTTTCATGGATAGAATAGTAAATTTTGTAACCTATTACCATGGATGCAAAATTTACATCTACATCGATAATTTTATCGATGGTCATTGCCCTTCTATCATATGTTGAGCCTATGGCATCGGTGATGGTTTGGTTTTTCACATACTTCAAAACAAGTAATCCACCAGAAGAATTTAGACTAGTTACTACACTGATTGCTTCCTTAGTAATCTTGAATGGAATAGTAAGCCACATAAACTCATCATGTACCTAACTCAAAACATAATGGACCCATTCCAATTCAAGAAAAATGGGAAATTTAACCATCTGAATGAATTTCTTTATTTCTAGGATTTTATGTTCTAGTTTCATGCTGAAATATTCAACAAAGATATGATTCTTGTACAAATTCAAAACTTGGGAGCTTCCTAGCTCTTTGATATTGGCATGAATTAAACCCTAATATCCTCTATATGCAAAACTCCATGCGAGAATGATGAAAAAGCTCCTAGAGGATCGGTCTTAAGGGACTTATAGGGATGCCACTTAAATTTAGGTCTAGGTCGATCCTTAACTTACACTACCAAAGGAGTACTCATTTTCCCAAATCACAAACTTGTAGAGTTTTTGTGAAAAATACTTTTTTCGTCAGATCACAATTTGAATGTTGAATCACTTCCAACACTCAAATCTTGCTTCAAGTTGCCAAAGATCACCTATGATCTCTCCAGACTTATTTTCTTCCAAATGTAAGGTGAGAATTGAGGCATCGAAATGGCCTTTTATCTTTTGCACACCTAACTCTTTCATCACAGTAAATTCTTTAACCCTAATACTTCTAGTTACATTGTATCTTTACACCATGATGAATAAAGCATTTGTAGATCTTCAGTTTGACATACCACTTGCACTAATGAGTTCATAAGAATTTTTTTATCATTTATGCATCCACTGAACACATCCACATCCGATATCACTTTTTGGTTAGGGGTTCATCTGATTTACTTTAATACTCCCCCTAGGCCAAGGGCCTGAGACTAATTGCCAAAGGAATTCCTAGAGGTAGGTTCTAGAGCTAGCACACTTTCTTCAATAGAGGGTTCTTTCTTCACCCATTTCTTTTGAATTTGTTGTTTGAATTCATCCACAATGATCTTACATTTTCCTTTCACATCCTTATACACATTTCTCTTATGATTTACAAGACCTTTTCTATTCCAGCACTGTGTTGCAATATGACCAATTTTTTTGTAGTTGTAGCATACAAATTTTTTCTTTCTGGAAGAATTGTTCCATTGGTTTCCTCTTGATCTACATTGGCTAGTAGTGTGGCCAAGTCTACTACATGTGTAACATCAAACACTTCTATTAAATTTATTCATCATTCTTCTACATTCATTTCACTTATGACCAATCTTGTGACAATTGAAATGTTGACCTGAGAAGTGTGGACCACTTTGATTCATCCTAATTCTACACTGGGAAGCCATGTGTCCAATTTTTTTGCAATTAAAATAGTATCCATTAAAATTCCAAGCATTAGACTATCTTACCAGATACCTTCTAGGTCGGTTCATTTGATTTCCTTGCTTGAATTGTCTTTGTTCTGGACTCTTCTGACTAGGATTCCTTTTTTCTTCTTTTGAGATTTCTCATTCTACATATCCAAGACCTCTTTGCTCACCATGAGTCCTCTAATTATCAATTAGTTCATTGAGCATGGTAGAGCTAGCTTTGAACTTTTATGTGTATTCATTTGCAATAACAAGTTCATTTCTAAGGTCATCAAATTGTCTTTCAAGTGCTTCTTCATTGCTCCTAGATATTTCTAATTCATCATCCAACCGACTACATACCTCATATTTTTATTTTAGGGATTGAGCCAGATTTTCTTCATTCTTCTTTCTCTCTTCAATCTCTTTGTTCATTCTCATCGTGATAGATTCCATTTAAATTTTCAAAACTCTATTTTGTTGGGTAAGCCTTTTGCATTATTCTATTTTTCTATCAAGGCTTTTCTTGATTGTTCACCTTTAGTTCTCTTATTTAATTTCTATTGACTCTTATCACAAAGTTCCTTTCTCTAGTGTCTTGATTTGTTAATCTTTTCTTTCAGAGACTCAATGAATTTTTTTCCATCCTTAAGATTCGCTTGAAGTTTCTGGACTTCAACTTTTGTCTAGTCAAGATCATCTAGAGCTACCATAAGTTGTTCAGGATTGCCTGAATCCATTGAAATTATTTCCAAGATCTCCCCAAGCTGTTAGACTTCTTCTTCTGAGAATCTAGCTTTGATACCAACTGTTGGAAACATGGCACACTGAGAGGGGGGGTGAATCAGTTTTGTGCAATAATCAACTTTAACAATCTTCAACTTCACGTCATTAATAACATTCAATCGTAATGCATAAACAAAAAATTAAATGCAACACCATAACACCAAGATTTTTACGTGGAAACCCTATTAGGGGAAAAGCCATGGTGGATGGCCAATCCACAAGTATGATTATGAGTATACTCAAAATGAATAATACAAAAGGGGAATGCACTTGCATTCAGGCAGACTGCCTAGAGCTCACTGCTTAAAGAAAAGAGTTTAGATTAAAACCATCCAAAGATTTGAACTGAGATGATAGCATGTAAAATTCCTAATTACAGTTCTAGATTAAGTACAATAATTGATTTGCAGCCTTATAGACTAATTCTACAATAATACTCTACTCTGCTAAAACATACCACATAGGTCTTCTATGTGCAAGTGAAACTACACTTATTCACACCTCTTGTCTTCTCTAATTCACAATTTAGACACACACACAACTTGTACACACACCAAAATGATACGAAAGATCAAGTATATATATCCACTTCATGAGATTTATTTTCACTTTGTCGACTTCACCAGAATTACAACCGTTAGCTCACATAATGAAAAACATGCAAATTGTATCCTCCATGGTCGGACACAACTTGGCTAAGACCCATACAAACATATACAATCATATAAATATTAAATTAATTAACTTACATACATCCGATACTTAATATACTTATAAAGTCAGCCTCAATACAAGAAGAACTGAGAATATGATGACTGAATCTCCTAACTCTTATGATAGTTGGTATGAGCCACTACACATTGAACACAAAATAGATAATAACTTAATAATCATTTCCTGAGATTTGCAAAGAAAAATGATAACTTGTAATCATCTTTAAAATTGATGAACACTATGCTACTGGATACATTGTTCTTCCTTGCCAATCTTCAATCTTCCTAACGGTATGAACAAATGATGGTGCACGGATCTGAACATCAATTATGGTTTCCATCAATGACAACACTAGGTGATGCATGGAGTGTCTCTTGCCAACATATTGAGTAGAAGATTGAAGTGGTGCAAATGAAAAGGAAAGTAGAGTGTTAGATCTGAATTAGATGAAGTTTGCAAAGTCATTTTATTGAGCTTTATTGGAACTATATTTCATGCATATGATAGATGAAATTGCAATAGTTCATAATAGGTTGTGAGCCAAAATATCTCTTCTATGTTTTTCTTCATGGATAGTGAGTCCACCTATAATGAGAACTTTTGTAGATATACTATAACCAATTATAATATATTATGAGCTAATCCTCATCGTATTTTTTCCCCTTATGGGTTTTCCACATAAAAATCATGGTGTTCATGTGTTATGTGATGTTGTTAATGCTTCATGATTTTTTTATTTATTGTAGTTGATTATACCTTGGTAATTGAATTTTTAATGTTTTAATGGTTTTAGAGAATACAAATTCACCCCCCTCTCAGTATTTTGGGTGTTCAAAATTGTTATTGTGAACCCCTAAACCTGCAAATGCACAAGAGCAACAAACATAGTTAAATGTTTGATCAAATGCATGCAAACAAGTATGAGAGATTCCCCATGAAATCCATCTATTCAAACTATAATTAGGAAATGAAGAACACAATACAAGAAATGAAGATAAATCCTAATAACCCAATAAATTAGTGATCCCATGGGTTAATTGGTGCCAATGAAGTGTTGCAATTGGCCCTTTCCCAATTCCTAAGTTGCAATGTTTGAGTGATTTGGAAATGGTCAAATCTCCAAAGAGATTTGAGAATAACCTTGTTACAAATTGTGAAAATGGTGATAGGTTGAATGAAATGGGAAAAATTAGCTCTTAACGTGAAAAGAGTAACTTTGCATGAAGATTGTGGATAAGAAATGAGGAGAGAAGCCTCCAATTTTTAACCTTCAATTTTGAAGAGAAAGTGAGATTTGAGAAATGTGGGACTAACCTTCAATCCAATGGTTGAGTGCCACATGTCATGATGTGAATGGTTAGTGGATGTGCACATTTTGGCCAAAGTGCCAATAAATGCATTTAGTTTGAATTTGAATTATGAAATGACTTGTTGAAGAGGGAAAGGAAATGGAGTTAATGTCACTTGGCTCAAGGCCAAGGACATGTAAGAGGCCTTAAATGCCTTGTTGAAAGGACCAATTCCACTTGGCCTTTTGAATTCAAATGAGGGAATAAATAAAGTGCTATGATCAAAGTTCAAAATTTTCTCAAATTTTTCAGATACCCCACTACTACCCCAGTGGAAGGATAATGATGGATATTGCCCCCTCGAGAGTTCAAACGAAAATTTTGATTTTTTGGATGATCTCGTGAAAAAAGATGACAAGGTGTTCAACATGCCAGAAATACCCCAAAATGCCTAAAAATAGGTAAAGATGCCAAGAAAAGATGTAACAGGCCCTCGATTGGATAAAAAATGGATCGGGGGACCAAAACCCTAGTTGGGAGGTCAAATTAGGTCAAAAACCCTAATTTTTTAGGCTTAAATAGACCTCAAGGGGTCACTTTCAATACATTTACAATCTTAAACCTTGAAAATTTTGACACCTATAGATCTAAGGCTTGGTCATGATGGCACAATGGCAGCTTCCTTTGCACGTGTCAGAGTGGGTATGAGTATATCAGTGACCAGTCACCGTAGAACCCATGGTATGTACCCCTATTCGAATTTTATTTTTCTCACTATTCATGCATTAATTAGGGCTTTAGGTTCGGTCTAGGCAGTGTGGCATGATATAGCACCACAAAAAATGCAAATTGGGGGCCGCGTAGTCCTATATAGGACTGCTTTTGCATAGAGCGTTGCACGATGTAGTTTAGGATTCTAGGGTTTCGGGCACCAAACTTGGACACATGCACAAATAGCACCGCATGATGCAGTTTTTCAAAATGGGGAGCCAAAGTCTACCGCGTGGCATAGTTTGTCAAAATGGGGAGCCAAATTCTACTGCGTGGCATAGTCTGGAACTTCACAAACTGCGTCACTTTTGAGAACACCGCTTTTGCTGTTTCAAAGGTGAAACATGCTACGGGTAGCAGATTCTCTTTAGGGAAACTAACGTGACTTCTTTCCTTGTGCAGGAGAGTCATTATGTCATTCATTCGAGGGAGCACTGGTGGCCCATACTTGAGAGATTATAGGGTATGCATGCATTTCTCCAGGAGCAACTTGGGATTCTCAGGCTATGGTACATTGCACATGTCCCTATTGTTCAGGACCATCTAGGTATGATGCATGCCTTGGCCGAGCAGTGGCACAACGAGACGTCATCTTTTTATCTTCCTACTAGTGAGGCCACTATTACCCTTGAGGATGTCTAGCGCATCCTGTGGCTACCCATTCATGGAGCCCAAGTGATCTATGATTTGGAGGAGGGTAGGGAGGCCTGTTTCAGTGTCATGGTTGTGGATGATCTTATCCTTTGTGATGATTAGATAGATTTGGAGCAGTACCGGGGTATAGCCCCTTCTTATAGCCTGATTGTGGCTGCCATTATTTTTGGTCTTGTAGCTCTTGATCGGTGTGGCTGATATTTTAGTCTAGGTTGGGGATTAGCATGGCAGTAGATGTGCGCTTGCCAAGTGTGTTTTGCTTTAGGACCAATACTATTGGCCTCTTTGTACCGAGATTTGCATGAGTTTTCCTTTTTGGACGGTCGAGCTCTTGGGGCCGGATTGACTCTTCTACACATTTGGGCATGGGAGTGGATCCTAATGCTTCACCTGATTGTGAGACTGACTGTTATAGATATTGATGACCCCATGGTGTGGCGGTATGATGAGGCAGAGATTCACTTTACCCACATGGGTACAGATGGTATAGCCCACTGGTTGCAAGTCATGGATGGGTGTAGGTCCATGGTACAATGATGCACAACAACTCTTCTTTTCTCATCAGGACATATTTTTACAGGGACGAGAGCACACTATGGTAGAGAGGTACCTTCCTGATAGGGTAGCCAGACAATTTGGTGAGGTGCAAGATATGCCCGATGCTCAGTAGATGGCCATGTTTTCCCATACAACAAAGGAGACAACATGGGGGCAGCCAATTCTAGCAGAGGAGGTGGTGTCCTCATTTAGATAGTTAGTGGCTTGGTTGTGGCCATATGATCAAGGGCCAATAGATGTAGGGGTGACTCCAGCGTACAGGGCATGGTTTTGACCTCCATTGAGATTGATAGTTCCTGGGATAGTGCTTCCATGTCGGAGGCCTAGAGGTAGGGCAGTAGGCAAAGGTTGGGGAGGTGCACCACCTCCTTCGCAGTCACCTCTGAGAGATAAAACACAATAGGTAGTGGGTGCAGATGGTCAGCCCCAGGTGGCACCACTGAATCAGCCAACAACATAGCCAACAACATAGCCAACATGATAGCTAGATCCTTAAGATGTATTTATTCAGCAACTGTAGGGCCAGGTACAGGTTGTGACAGCAGAGCGGGATGAGGCCTGACAATAGGTTATTGCCATTACAACCGAGAGATATCAGGTATGATCTGACAAGGATCAGAAGATTGGTCATTGGAGACACCTAGAGAGTGCAACCTCCACATCCCGAGGCCGATCAGTTGACATTCAAGAGTATAGAGAGGCTATCAGAGAGGCCAAGTACTATTGGCTGCACTACTGATAGGTAGTGCCAGCAGCAGATAGAGTACTAGATTTCTCCTAGCAGACCAGGAGGCAGCCAACAGATGATCACGGTGATAGGCAGGAGGGTAGCAGCCAGCAGGGCTAACCCCTTTTGATCATAGATAGTTTTGCATTTTTTATTTATGGGCTGCACTATTTTGGCCTTATTGTACCATGTATTTGATGTACACTTGATCTGATTTGTATCATAATAGTTTATTTTTGATGATATATATGAGATGGTTCGCCCTTTTATGACATGTATGGTGCAAATGTATGATATGTAGTGTTATTATGATGCTATGAGATGTTCCTATTTCATATGTTTATGTAATATGATGTATGGATGCATTTCTTTTTGTATATTTTCCACGCTTTTAATGATGATCTAATGGATGCAATGTATGCTAATGCAAATGATAATGGATGTTACTAATTATGCATGATGCAATGCTTGCTTAAGATGCTTAGAATAACAGATTTATATTATTCCTCATAACTTAAGATAATGATATGATGCAATGTGCTTTTTATGCTAATGATTATGTGGATGCAGGGTGTATACATTGGCAATGTTTTGATTATTGTCATGATACCATGTTAGTGTGGAAGGAAGATAGAAGAATTTAGAATTAATGAGTTAGTTAGGATGGTGATGGTGATTTGAATTGCTAGGAGTTGGGATTTTCAAAGGGTCAATTATGCTATGTTTGATAACACACATAGGTAAGATACATCAAGGTATGAAGGACCATGATGGCATGCTACCTAGTGTGATGGAATTTGACTTGTCAAATAGATAGGAGTATTCTTGTTCACACTTAGCATACATACCTCATTTAGGATATAGTTCAGATATTCTAAACATCTCGGGCTAAAACACAAGAAAGAAAAATTTCCTATGTGGTCAACAAGATACCTGAAACATCCTCCCTACAAACCAAACAAAGCACGCATGACTAAGTTATTTTACAAAAGTATCCAAAAAGCATAGAAGATAAAGAAGATAATGATCATTGCCCCATTCCTTTCTCTCTAAACCTGTTTTGTCTAGGCATCATCTGGAGGTCCTTGAAAATGAGCGCTAAATAAGATAAGTCAATAAAACACCAAATAAAGCAAACCCAACAACCTAATGTTCTTTATACCACTAGACTAAAATATTGTGGGGTACCTGATGCTTATGTCCATTGTAGGAAAGCTTCATCCTAGGACATGTTGTGATCAGGGTTTTGATGGGATTTATTCAGGTGATAAGCTATTGATATTTTGAGTTGACCAACTTGTTGACTCATTGATCTAGACTTCCAAGACTCTAGCGATTGAGTGTTCACTTTGGAATTTACTAAAATTGCTTCTAACTGACTCACCAAAGGGTGAAAGTGATGATTGATTTATTATGAGTGATGATAATCACAGTTGGAAGCGAGATGAAATGGATGCAATATTTTGGGTTTTTCAGATATTTGGATTTTTTGATATTTTCAGATTCTACGACGAAAGGACTAACTTAAAGACCTATCCGAGGGGTCTCGGGAGCTGATCCACAAATTAGCCTTTCCTATGTTATACATGTAGAGACCATGTAGTTCGACTGATGATAGATTGACTTGATGATAAGATGGTCAAATGGATTGCCCTTTTTATTGCTTAAAGGACTGACCTGAGATGCAAACTAGATGGGCAAACGGATTGCCAATGCGATGAATGCTTAAAGGACTGACCCTAATTATCTTGGGGGATGATCAAAGATCAACCTTGCCTATGTTCAAGCTCAAAGATGGTGTAGTTCAACAAGGTGAAAGACTGACAAGACTCAATGATGAATTTTTTGAAGATTTTTTGATATTTCAACATGTTTTTGGATTTTTGATGATTTTGGATATTTTGATTTTCTGATGACTATTTTGAATGTTTTTTGGCTTTTTCTAATGAATTTTGGGAAGATCACAAAATATATACACAAATCCGATCCACTGCCAATTTGAAGGACATGCCCCCAACGTTAAGCGATAGACTACTTCAAATAGGTAGGACTGACTGACCTTCAGAATATGCTAAGTAGTAATATGGTGGAATATGATATGGGCGTCAGCTCAGGCTATGGTATGGATGCGAGCGGATGGGTGGATGGATGATTAATGAAATGTGATGGACTAGGTGAGTGATTCGTGCAAATCCTGGTGGATAGAGAGTGATTTATTTATGCTTGGTGCCTATTTTCCATGTTTTAACCAAGGTACTTGCCCAAAGCGCCACCGAAGTGGTTTTCACTAGAGGATGATTTTTTTCTTTTTCTTTTCCAATCCTTTTTTTTTATTTTTTTTATTTTTGTATTTTTGTATTTTTCTGTTGTTGCCAAGACACCTATTTTCCAGGTTTTCATCAAGGTAACCATTTTTTCAGGACTTTTTCTAATTGTTTTTGTATTTTTTGGTTTCATACATTGCAAGTTCTTAGGCATAAATTTTTTTGAGGTGAGAGCTATTCATGGGCTCCTGCAGAGGCTCTCCCTTTGGTGTTGACAACTGATATACCCCTAATTTATAGCTTGTGGTGATGATGAAAGGTCCTAGCTAGTTGGGCTCAAATTTACCCTTGCTATCCAGGTTTGGTACATTGCTTTGGTTCTCTTTTAGCATAAGGTCACCGACTTGAAAGGTGTGTTTCTTAATTTTCTTGTTGTAGCTCTGTTTCAAGTGATTCTGGTAGACTTGTAGATGATTTAGGGAATCCATTCACCATTCATCTAGTAACTCTAGCTCATTCAGTCTTGTAACCCTATATTCCTCATCTGTGATGAGGTTTTGTAGTGATATCCTTATTGACAGGAGCTCGATCTCAATTGGGAGTATGGCCTCTAATCCGTAGACTAGGGAGAATGGTGTGGTGCCTATCAGCATGTGGATGTTGGTGTGGTAGGCCCATAAGGCAAGATTTAACTACAGATGCCAGTCACAACCAGAATCATTGACTATTTTCTTGAGGATTTCCAGGATAGTCTTGTTGATAGCTTCTTCTTGGCCATTGCCTTGTGGGTAATATGGGGTGGAAAAGTAGTGTTGGATTTTGAATTTTTCACACAAATCACAGATACCCTGATTCTTGAAGGGTGTCCCATTATCAAAGATAATGGATTGGGGAACACCGTATCGACAAATGATGTAGTTCAGGATGAACTTGGATATCTGCTTTCTAGTGATGTAGGTCATGGGAATTGCTTCAAACCCCTTTGTGAAATATTCGATGGTGGTGATAATGAACCTGTGGCCATTGGATGAGGTGGGTGAGATTTTACCAATGAGATCGAGCCCACATTATCAAAAAGGCTAAGGTGTAATAATGGGATGTAATTTTTGAGCTATTGTATGAATGAGATCTCCATGTTGCTGGCACTGTAGACACCTTCTGAAAAAGTCATGTGCCTCTCTTTCCATTTTTAGCCAGTAGTACCCGGTTCTTAGCAACTTCTTAGCTAAGGTCACACCACTTGAGTGTGAACTACAAGTTCCATTGTGTACCTCAGTCAAAGCAATCAAGGCTTCCTCAGGTTTTAAGCAACGTAACAAGGTTCCATCGATGCTTCTATGGAAGAGGGTTTCTCCTAGGATGAAAAATCATAAGGACCTTTTGACAAAGATTCACTTGAGGTTCGAGGTAATGTCAGCTGAGAGGACTCCTAACCTTAGATAGGTGTATATGTCATGGTACCAAAGATCACCGAGATCAACGAGTTCGCATGCGTATTTTTACTCTGGTACCTCAAAAGTTGGTATGAGAAGCTGTTCTATGAGGAATTCATGTTTCGAGATGTTGCGAGGGATATCTAGCAAGGATCCAATTGTTGCCATTGCATCAGCTGCTCTATTGTTTTCCCTTGGTATCTTCTCAAAAGTGATGTCGATAAATGATTCCTTGAGGCTTTCTACCATGTTCTTGTATGGTGTGAACTTATCATCCTTAGTTTGGTATTCACCATTGACTTGGTTAATGATAAATTGGGAGTCTCCATAAACCTTTAATGCCATGATTTGCCACTGTGTTGCAATGTTGAGGCCTATGGTTAAAGCCTCATACTCTACAATATTGTTGGTACAGGGGAATGCTAACTTATAGGATCTCGGTATACAATCCCCCTGGGGGGTGATGAAGAACACACCAACTCCCAATCCATGTTGTGTGTGAGAACAGTCAAAGTATAGTTTCTAGTGGTCAGCTACACCAAGATTGAAAAGGGACTCATTTGGAAATTCTAATATGAGCGGGTTGTCTTCATATATTAGAGCCTCTACTAGCTGATCTGTAATGACTTGTCGCTTGATTGATTTTCACTCTACATACTCAATATCATGCTCAGATAGTATCATAACCCATTTAGCCATTCTGCCCATAAGCATTGCTTTTGATAATAGATACTTGAGGGGGTCTATCTTGAAAATTATCTTAATTTGATGAGCTAGCATGTAATGTCTAAATTTTTGGGCTGCAAAAACCACTGCTAGGAAAGCTTTTTCTATTGATGTGTAATTGAGCTCATGCCCTACCATTTTTCTACTGATATAGTAAATGGCCAGCTCGGTTCCCTTTTCATCATGTTGGGCTAAAAGGGATCCAATGGTGACTGTCGTTGTTGAGATGCATAGAATCAATGGTTACCCTACGATAAATGGCATCAACACAGGTGGTGTAAGTAGATATTCTTTGATTTTTTTGAATACTTGTTCATACTTGTCATCCCACTTGAATTCTACTCCCTTGTGGAGTAGGTGTGAATAGGGAATCTTCTTATCTGCCAATTGTGCTATGAATCTTCGAATGGACTGGAGTCTCCCTTGTAATCCTTTGAGTTGATTTAGTGTTCTTGGTGCTCCCATATCAAGGATTGCTTTTACTTTTGCAGGATCCACTTCTATCCCTCTCATTGAAACTATGTATCCCAGTAGCTTTCTTGATTGGACCCCAAAGACACATTTCTTTGGGTTGAGTCTAACCTTGTATTTTTCTAGCCTATCAAAAATTGCACTTAGAGTCGCTATATGATCCTGTCTCTTCCTTGATTTAGCCAATATGTCATCCACATAGTCTTCGATAGTTTTGTGGATCATGTCATGGAAGATCAGTGTCATGGATCTTTGGTATGTTGCTCCTGCATTCTTTAACCCAAATGGAATCACATTCCAATGGTAGGTGCCCCAAGGACATGTGAAGGTTGTCTTATGTTGGTCCTCTTTTGAGATCATTATCTAATTGTACCCTGAGAAGCCATCCATTAGGGAGAGAATCTCATGTCTAACTGTCATGTCCAATATCATGTCAATGTTGGGTAGTGGAAAGTCATCCTTAGGACATGCTTTTTTTAGATCTCTAAAATTTGTGCAGATGCAAATGCCCCCATTTGGTTTTGAGATTGGTACAAGGTTAGATACCCACTCAAGATAGTCAATTGAGCGTATAAAGCCAACATCCAAGAGTTTTTGTAACTCAAATCTTGACTAGCAAGGCTATTTGCAGGTGCATTTTCCTCAACTTCTATCTAACTGGCTTCGCTCCAGGGTAAACAACCAAATGATGAGCCACCACCTCAGGATCCATACCTAGCATGTCAGCATAGGTCCATGCAAAGTTTAACTTTCTTTCTTTTAGGAATGTTGCTAATAGTTCTTGTTCTTCTGCTAGGAGATACTAAACATAGAAAGTGATTTACAGTTATGTTTTTGTTCCCAAGTTGACCGGGTTGCATTGTTCTACTAGGACTGCTGACTTTTCTTGATGTAGAGCAGTAGGGGGGAGATTGAATACTTCATCCTCTAGTGCCTCAGAGAGGTTTTCCCCATTGGATGCATCCTTTATTTTTACTTTTTTGTGGTTAGAGAATGCCATAGTGTGGTTTTCACTCAATAACTTTGAGCTTATTCTCGATATTTTCCTTTTGTGACTGAAGGACTCAATCATCTCCCCATAGTATTCTTTGGTGTCCAATGTGATGTTGAAGCCTGCCATTTGATCCCCACATGAAATTTTATCCCTTAGTCCCATGAATTATGAGAGTGCCTCATCATTTTTGAATGATTCTAGAATTGGTTGTCCTCGTTGGTCGTGATCGATGAGTTGCAGGTGTACTAAGGTGATTCGGTGGGTTTTTTTATTTGACTCGACTAGGGGGACATTAATCATTAGTAGGGTGGAATCCTTAGGATCTTGGGAAGGCCAGCTATGGTGTCATCCTCCTCACTACTTGCGCATACATCAATGACATAAAAAGTAATGTTGTCCAGTGGGATACCTAAGGAAACAAGTGGTCTAAGGGTTACTGATACTTGAGGAGAGTTCCTGACTGCCCTACTGGGAGTACCTCTTCCACATATAGTTATACTTGGGGGAGTATATCCAAGGCCAAGGTTCCACATTCTACTTTCTACAATGATAGGCTCCAAGCATCCACCACTATTCTTTCTGAGGCTTTCAATTCTATTGTATCCCATGCCCAACATTATTTGTAGTCCTCTATTGGCCTAATCCATGGGTAGGTTGGGGGCAGGCCTTTCATCTTGGTATAATGAGATGTCTCTCTCATCCAAATTTTCTCGATTGAGATGTCTCCAATGGAAAAATCTAGAAGGCTCTGCCCTAATAGTGTGGACAGGTGTTTCAATTGGTTGAGGTTGCCTATGTGACCTAGGAGATTGTGGTAACTCTCCTACAACAAACACATTACTTTTCATTTTGTAGTTGCCACATCCATTTTCCTAGATCATGTTTTTAATTTTGGATATATTAGGGATGGCAGGTGTCTCTGTCACAGAAGTGGAGGCGAGGTTGGCCAAGTCAATGTATGAGGTGGATGGGTCTTCATCATTTTTTGGTACTTGGGGGATTTTGTAAAACTTGACTTCCAAGTTTTTGTAGTAGGCGAAAGGTTCGAGATCCCCATATATAGTGACCTCCTCATTTTGATGTGAGAACTTGATACATTGGTGATATTTCAAGGCCACCGCCTTCATTCCATGGATCCACAGATGTCGAGGGAGGATGTTATATGGTAGGTCAAGGTCAAGGACCTAACAGGTGGTCTCCCTAGTTGTCGGTCCCACTTGGATGGGCATTTTGATAATACCTTGAGACACTCTTTCTTGATCATCATATGCCCTTATTATGATGCTCTTATTCTTGTTAATGGAATCCTCAATGAATCCCAATTTCTTTATAATTTTTAGAGATAAAATGTTAAGACATGCACCTCCATCCACCAAGACTCTTTTAACTTAATTTTTATGGACTAGCACTTGAAGGTGAAGTGCGTGGTTATGAGATGGTTGTGGGGGGAAATCTTGGTTAGAGAAAGTAAGGAGATTTGGGGTAATGATATTACCAACCATAGCTTGAAACTGCTCTATGTCAAGGGTGGTGGAGGTGGTGGTCGCAGCTAATGATTCATCAAGGATCTTCCTATGGGTGGCAGAAATTTTCAATAGTTCCATGACGGAAATTTGGGTGGGGATTCTCTTTAGCTTTTTAATGATGTTGTAGTCATAGGGGATGGATTTTATATTAGAAATGGGGGTCTTAGCTGGTGCCCCAACAATGGTAACCTTTCCTCCATGTGTGGTGACTCCACAGTCATTGTTGGCTCCCTTGACATTTATGACTGTGACCATTTCATCGACACACCTGACTATCTCCTCATACACTAGATTGGCACTAGCATATTTTTGCTTGCCTTTATTGTTCCCATGATTATTTCCTTGATTGTTCCCTTGGTTGTGGTTTAGCATCGGATTCATGTATATTTTCAAGTCTTGGTTTCCGACTAGCTGCTTGATATTGATAATCTTATCCTTGATGAGGTCTGGGATGATGTTCTTTAATCTCATGCAATTGGAAGTGGTATGTCCTTTGACCTTGTGAAAGTCAAAAAAGAGGTTCTCATTATACCATGGTAGTTTGTTCATGGGTTTCACGTATTGCTCAGAGTTAGAGATTTTGATTAGATTCTCTTTGACTAGCTTCTTCATTATGGATTCGATAGATTATCCAAGAGTTGTGAATTTTCACTTGGGAGGATATTTTCCTTAGGGAGGTGGTCCTCCTTGATTGTTCAGATTGTTGATTTGGTTGGTGGGAGGTGGTTCTTACTATGCTACGACCACATTTGTCTACACATTGTTGCGATTATGATTTTGTTGTTGATGAAGGGTTTGGATGTTCTTCTTAGGGGCACTAATGACCACCTTAGCATCGACCATGTCGTCATTTGTGATATTTTTGTTCCTTGACCATGTTTGAGGTTTATCATTATAATTCTTAGACAGGTAGTTATCCTATGGTGGAGTGAATGTTGATGCACCTCCTCACGTAGTAAGGGCTCTTTCGATGTTGAGCACCTTTGGGGTCAGTTGATCATATGATGTGATGCATTGCATTTTCAAGTAGAATGCCAAGTTTTCATCTAGATTGGATATGATGGTGCAAACTTGTAGTTCTTCTGGCATGGTCCACTTGCTCTGATTGTCCTTGGATTGCCATCTTTGGAAGAAGGATGTGAACAACTCTCCTTTTCTTTGTTTTAGTGTTGATAGTTCTTCCAAACTAACATCCGCACCCATGTTGAAAGCATAATTCTTAAGGAAAGCTTCTATGATTTTCTTGAATTTTTTAATGCCCGTGGGTAGGTGAGAAAACCATTCCATAGCTAGACTAGTTAGACTTTGGGGTACTAGTTGCATTAGATACGTGTCATCATATGCAACCTCCATGCAATGCACCTAAAATTCCCTAACGTGGTTTTAAGGGTTACCAGTTCCATCATACTTGTCAAATTTGGGGATCTCGAATCCCTTTGGGAATGGTATCATGGTGAGACTTTTGTCGAAAGGATAAGGGCACAAGTTTCCCTGTGTTCTTGTTGTTTTTCCTGCTTGTAAGTCCAACACTTGCTGTGAGAGTAGTTTGATTTGTGTTGCGATATCCTTGCTTGGGTCAGGAGGTGGAATGAAAGTATTTTGAGGTTTTTGAGGCATTTGATGGGTAGGAAGAGTACTAGTGGGCATTTGCTGCAAGCTCTATTGTGCGTTCAAAGCCTGATGGTATGCCTGCATTTGTGTCAACAATGCATATTTTTGATCTTGTTATTGTTGTTCCAACAACACTTGTTCTTGGTCCATCTGTTGTTGTTCCCATGAAGCCTATTGTTGGTCAAGCTATTGTTGTGCTAACAAAGATTATTGTTGGTCTAGCTATTGTTGTACCAACAAAGCTTGTTTTTTGGCTTGTTGTTGTGCCTGAAAGTCTTGCAGGGCTTGTTGCTATGCTTGTAGATGGATCACTAGCAATTGTACTTGGTATTGGGCTTGTGCCTATTGTTGGGCTTGCGCTTGTGCTTGAGCTAGAGCTTGGGCTTGAGCTTGTTCTTGTTCTTGTGCTTCAGCTTGAGCTTGAGCTTGGGCTTGAGCTTGTGCGTGTGCTTGAGCTTGCACGTGTGCTTGAGCTTGGGCTTGAGCTTGGGATTTCTACTTTTGTTTGAGTACTCTTTGTTGGTTGGCCTTTTGAAGGGTTTGGATTAGGGTGGTGAATGAATTTTTCATGTTGGGTTATGGTGGGATTGGTGGTGGAACAGGAATCATGCCAACCATTGTGATGGGTGAAGGGGTTATGGTGGAAATTGGGATTTGGGTTTTTGGAGGGGTGGTTGAGATGCTCGGTCCTTGAGAAGGCATGATTTGGGATACTTGAGGACTGATTTATGTATTCATCATGGGGGTTTGAATGGTCATGATTTGTTGTTGTGATGCTACAGGCAAAAAGAGGGAATTTGATGTGATGTTCACATTGCCCGGATCTGAGAAGCTATCGATGTTTAGGGGAAGAAAACCCAATCCAAGAGGTGATGTGGTTGTGAATGGAAATGGGGGAAGAGATGGTATGCTACCTTGGAAAGAAAAAGGATCAACAACTCCAATTGTCCCAAACAAGCCACTTTCTCCTTGTGGTAGAGAAGTTTGTATTTTTGATTGATATGTTAGTGTAGCATGGAATTAAGATGAACTAGGGGGATTATGAAAGGTAAGGGGGATGTATGGGTGGGATGTATTTACCGGGATAGAATTATCTACTGTAATGTTGACAACCACCTCTTTGTTGGTCACAAGGCGATGCTTTTTTAATTCTCAAAACATGGCACTCCCCTTGTTTACATTTGGCGAGGTTGGTGTGATGGCCAAGGTGGTGTGAGGTATTTCTTGATTGACATTTGATGTTGGGGATGCGCTTATAAGAGGCATGTCCATACTAGTACTTGCGTCAAGGTCAGAAGGGAACTAGACCCCTCCTTCTGCTAACGTGTTTAAGTATTTGAACATGGCACTAACAATTTTGTGGTTCTTTGGATTTTCAACCATTTTTATCATTTCAGATTGTGTTATTCCCATGTCTTTGTTTGTGATCTCCTCTTCATATCTCTCATCTTGAGGATTTTGTGATGGAAAAGAAGAGTTTCTTGGGGGATTGATTCATCCTGCAAGGTTTATTTCGGAGGTTACCTGACTCATGTCAATGGAAGTTGATATTTCGCTGATATTTTCTATGTTCTTCTTGTATTGCAATCTTCTTTAGACCATAAAAAATAGGGATCATTTGATCCTAACCTTTTAGGCTCGAAGAGAAGAACTAGGGAAGTCAAAGATCAAAGAGGGTGGTAATGATGATGGGATAAGTGGGTGAAGTGAGTGAGTGAAAACTTTTGGGGAACTTTTGAAGGGTTATGCTAAACTATTAGAACTTAGATTTATTGTGATAGTTTGACTAGGTGTATTGAGTCAAACAAGATTGTAGTGAAATTATAGTCCCTAGGAAGTTGTGTTATTCTAGGGGAACTTGCGCAAGAAGATGAATTGACTAAGTGTGTTAAGCCAGTGTGATTGTGAACTAGTAGACAATAGGAATTTGCATTATCCTAGAGGTAAATTTGTCCAAGAGATTTGACTATTTTGGCTAGGTGTGTTAAGCCAAGATAGGGTGATGTTGGTTTAGCGCTCTAAGTTTAGCATGAGTGATTTTTCCAAAGTTCACAAAATGTTTGTTGATGGAATGAGATTTGGTTTGATGGAGAGATGGATGAGGATGATGACTTTGATCCTATACTTGAACCTAGACACAACTCCCTTTACAAAACTTCGGGTGTTGAAGAACATGCTAGACTTCCTATGGTAGGAAAGCAAACCTTTCAAAAAGTTTGGGATTTTGTTGATAGTAGAATGCATACAACGCGGGATTATTCCTTGAAGCTCTCTTATATAAGTTGTATACTATTCTTTCTCTAAATTCAAAAAGTCTCTCAAGGCACTCCTCACGATATTTTAGACTAATCTTCTTGAACTTTGGTTTTTGGATTTTGATCTTGTGGGAAATCATTTGGAACAACACATATGGGGTTCAATTTTGTCCTTTAATCTTGGCTTAATGAATTATTTTTACCAAAGACACTTGATTCCTTATGTTTCAAACTATATGTCTAATGTCCCACTTTCTTTCTCATCCCACAAGGTCCATTATGTGGAAATCAAGGAAAATCGGGCAAAAGTCTCTTATGTTTAATCTTATTGTAAACAAATGTTGATAGAATCCAAGTACTTAGAAAACTCTAGGGATATGATCCATAGGGAAAGCAAGAGTGCTTTAAATTCATCAAAGGTATTTGTTTCCTAAAAGGGGTTTGAAATTTGGGGGCTTTGTGAATGTTCATTTTGAAAATTTTTCTAGGACCAAGCAATGTATTCTTTACTTCCAAGCACTTTTTACAATCCTAGGATGATGAGACAATACTTTGTTGGGTTCCCACTTGGATGAATCCAGCTGCGCGTATTTTGTGTGGATGGCTAAATTCTAAACCACATTGGCTCCCCTCCACGACACACACTTCTCAATTCAGCAAAGCACTAGTACCCATGAATCTCCCATGGCATACTTTCCATCTATACAACAAAATCGTATGTATAACGTGGGGCAGCTTCAGAGGACATGGCCTCTTGCACCAACAAAATAGATAAGTTCTTGGCCTTTTTCTAAACAAAGGGTTCTAATGTGGGCATTCTATTCATGGGGGATTATCCAACATCGACAAGAGTCCGTTTCTATCCATATCATTGGAATAATCCTCGTGATTCTTGAACTTTCCTCAAGAATCCACAGTTATATACCAGTTGGAAGTCGCTTGGCTTTAGCATGTTCCCGGTTGGGTCATTCCCTTGGGTGATTACTTTTTCCCACAAGGCAGACCCTCTAAGCTAGAAAAAAGTGAAGAAACTCATCTGTAGTTCGATCAACCTTCGTTTGGAAACAAAGGGAGAACACTTGCAATAAGTTTACTCACAATCACATGTTTTGTTCAATTGGTAGGTACCCAAATTGAAATATGGAGGCAATCTTTTATGCAAGTTAGTGTCACCAAAAATACTTTTGATTCTCAAGATCACCATGAAGTGCGAGAGAAGCTCATATGCCTTTTCAAATGACACTACTTCGCAAAAAAGATTATAAGACACAAAAAACACATGTTCATTTTAAATTCCTCAAAGCAATAATGAGTTATTTTTAAGAAACAAAGGAAATGTTAGATTGCTTTGTTCAATTTTTATCCTTTAAACAAAATGTAGTATGTTTGTCTAAAGTTCTTTTTAGCCCCTTGGAAACTTTTGAAAAGAAATTTGATTGTTTATTTTAAAACCCAAAAGAAGTTTAGTGTTCTTGTTTAGTGTTCCTAAGGCAAATGAAATTAACAAATTCCCTTTTAAACAAGAAACTAAAAATACTTAAAAAGTGTTGAAGAACACTTTAGTGTTTAAGAATACTTTGTACAAGATGAGCATGGTGTCATAAAAAATCTCCTACTTTGCTTAAAAAAGGAAATTTGCTTGCTCTTTTTAAACCCAAAGTGAATCTAGTGTTTCTAAGCTAAAGATATTAACAAATTTCTCTTAACAAGAAGAATTTTAAAATCCTACAAAACTGTTGAAGAACACTTTAGTGTTTAAAAACACTTTTTTGCATGATGAGTATGAGGTCATGATGAGCTTCCAACCTACAAAATGACAGAAAATTAGAGAGTAAAAGATAGCCAACAAGGTTAGAAATTAAAAAATCCAAAACTTAAAAGGCACATGTCAATTTTAGATCTCACTATTTTGTCGCAACACAGTTTGTAAAAGTGGCACATTTTGTGTGAAAGTAGCGCTATATAGCATCACACAGCTAACTGTGGGCAACGCTTTATAGAAATAGAGAGTGCAAAAGTGACACGATATGGGTAAGCGGCGCAATTTGGAAGCAGCCCCATTTATAATTTAAAATTTTCTATGTGGGAAAGCAAGAGCGGTGGAGTTTGGAGGAAATGCAGTGTGATATGCCGCCATGGTGCTGAAAGCAGTGTGGTATAGTGTCGTGGAGATGAATGTAGTAGAGTTAGGAGACTTGAAAAAAATGACAGGCGAGAAGAAAAGCGGCAAGGTTTAGAAACTATAAGCAGGTTTGTATGGCACCACTTCCTTGAAAGCGGTGAAGTATTGTACCATGCCTATGAAAGAGGCTCAATATGATGTCATGTGGCTAGTTTCCTATGACCTATAGGAAAATGTTAGAAAAAGCAGATTTGTTTTTAAAAACGTGATTAATTTCTTGAGTTACCCTCCTTCTAGCGCCAAAATGTGAACCCCTAAACCTACAAATGCACAAGAGCAACAAAGATAGTTAAATGTTAGATCAAATGCATGTAAACAAGTATGAGAGATTCCCCATGAAATCCATCTATTCAAACTATAATTAGGAAATGAAGAACACAATACAAGAAATGAAGTTAAATCCTAATTAAGCCAATCAATTAGTGATCCCATGGGGGAATTGGTGCCAATGAAGTGTTGCAATTGGCCTTTTCCCAATTCCTAAGTTTCAATGTTTGAGTGATTGAGAAAATGTTCAAATCTCCAAAGATATTTGAGCATAACCTTGTTACAAATTGTGAAAATGGTGATAGGTTGAATGAAATGGGTAAAATTTGCTCTCAATGTGAAGAGAGTAACTTTGCATGAAGATTGTGGATAAGAAATGAGGAGAGAAGCCTCCAATTTATAACTTTCAATTTGGAAGAGAAAGTGAGATTTGAGCAATGTGGTACTAACCTTCAATCCAATGGTTGAGTGCCACATGTCATGATGTGAATGGTTAGTGGTTGTGCACATTCTGGCCAAAGTGCCAATAAATGCATTTAGTTTGAATTTGAATTATGAAATGACATGTTGAAGAGGGAAAGGAAATGGGATTAATGTCACTTGGCTCAAGGCCAAGGACATGTAAGAGCCCCTAAAAGCCTTGTCGGAAGGACCAAGTGCACTTGGCCTTTTGAATTCAAATGAGGGAATATTCCCTTTTGATGCTTTGAGAGGGAAAAATAGAGAATTAAATAAATCAAATTAATTGATTTATTGTGCAACTTGCATTCTCTAGAGGATTTTAATGAGAGGGATTAACTTAATCATGGTTTTGATTAATTTAATGAAGAATTAGATGATGTGACAATTTAGGCTTAGATTTATGAATTGATTTAAGTCAAGAATTGAGAGGAAAAAATTATTAAATAAATGATTTGATTTATTTAACCAAGAAGGAATATGTTAGATTAAATCAAATAAGGTTTAATTTATTTAATTTAATAAGAGGACTTTAGAGATTTTAATCAAATAAAATGAGTTATTTAATTAAATAGGGATGTAAGGTTAATTAAATTAAATTCATTAATTTAATCACTAGAGGAAGAAGACTTAATCAGATGAATAATGATTGATTAAGAGACAAAATATGATAAGTGTTGAAAGTATGATTCGAGAAGAAATGATGTTAGTAATCAAGATCCAGTGTGTCGAACTGAAAATGTTCATTTTCCATGTCTACAATTATCTCATAGCATATTTGATGGCACTGGTCATGACCAAATTTAATAATCAACTTAGGTTTCATCTATAATGGTTTCTTTTTTATTTTACAATAATTTATTATTCATCAATTTTATCAATCCAAATGTAATCAATATAAAATATCAATCATATAACCCTTTTAGATCAACTGAAACCTTAATCTTTCCTATCATAATGAATATTCTCTCTCTTTATGTTATAAGTGTTTTGGTTGCAAGGTATTTTTGGGAAATTAGAAGTTCAACAATCAACTCCAACATGGTATCGATACACAAGATATGTGACCTCATATCCATTTTTTGAGTGATATGACATTGATAAAAAACTGGCTCATCATGAGTGAAATGAGCATCACTATTATATCTAGAATGATAAAAAACCATAAGATTTCCTATACAAAGACCCCAATTTCAACAATTGAATAAAGGATTTTTGTAAAGGTTTTTAAATATATGCCTAAGATTTTCATACAACCATATGGATGTTTATGGTCATATAGTGTTGCCATACTAGGATCTACAATGAACTATTTTCCTACATCCTTATCTAATTGTTTTTTATAGTCATGTGGCTTCTAGTTTTCTTAATATTTATTTTATTTAAAAAATATAGACAAAGGGTCTTTTAATGCATAAGGTATGGTTTGCACCCTAGACCATATCCTTTTGTAGATTTTATGGCATGTTAGGCTCCATTAACCCTTGGTGGTGGCTCTTTTTCACTACCCATTGGTGGAAAATAACTTAAACCATCGATCAATGATGCAATATCAATTGATGACTGCTCATAAAACAACTAACAATGATCTAATCCTCAATAAACCATTTACTACTCCTAACACCTTATTTTTATCACTCCAAATTGTTCCCAATCCATGAAACCAATGTTTTAAAAAAATGGAGGGTTGTTTTGTGGCACATAGGAATATTTCTATGAATGCACGCATATGTCAATCATGATCTTGTTGATGTCAATGTGACATTTTCCCTTCTACCATCCACCTGGCCCCTAGTTGTATGAATCTCTTACTAAAATATCTATTTTTTATTTCTTGCACAAATCAGGTGTACAAAGTTTGATTTTGGAAAATAAAATATCATTAAAAATCTTGTTCCATGTACTTTTTAGTGGTGTGTGTCTCATCATCATATTTTAGTGTTGATATAATTTATCTCCTCTTAATGTCAAATCATTACTTTTTTCTTTTGAGCTTGTAAATTTTAACCTATATCTATGATTTTCATAATTCTTACAATGTCAGAAACATATTTTAGAAACTATCTTCAGATCTATCAATTCATGTTTTCATAAATCTACAATCAAAATTTTAAATTTAGTTTCTAATTATTTCAAATTCTAGTCAATTAGCTAGACATCTTAGAAATTTGGGATGGTTTTTTTGCATGATATGATTTCATTCCATATTCCTTAAATGTATTGAGGTTATTGGTCTCTGATTTTATTATTTCAAAACATACCATGAACCTTTTGTCAATCCCTCATTACATAGGAATGATACCAGAGATTAGTGAAGAAGAGAATGTAGATACCCCTGCTTCGGAAT
The DNA here is from genome assembly GCA_007115665.2 of Sequoiadendron giganteum. Classification (NCBI taxonomy): domain Eukaryota; kingdom Viridiplantae; phylum Streptophyta; class Pinopsida; order Cupressales; family Cupressaceae; genus Sequoiadendron; species Sequoiadendron giganteum. Next base: position 548,677,902 of record CM021107.1, on the reverse strand, counting down.
AAGATAATGAAGAATATGTTTAGATCGATGATGGTTAACATGAGCATGATATAGGTGAATATTTTTCACAAAACAACACATATGCCAATCATGATCTTGTTGATGTCAATGTGACATATTCCCTTCTACCATCCACTTGGCCACTAGCCCTATGAATCTTTTCTTAAAAGATCTAATTTTTATTTCTTTCACAAATCAAGTGTACAAAGTTTAATTTTCGCAAATAAGATATCACAAAAAATATTGTTCCATGTACTTTGTAGTGGTTTGGGTCTCATCAAGATTTTAGTGTTGGTATAATTTATCTCCTCTTAATGTTAAATCATTACCTTTTTTCTTTTGAGCTTGTAACTTTTAACCTATATCTATAATTTTCATAATTCTTATAATGTCAGGAATATATTTTAGAAGTCTTTAGATCTATCAATTCATGTTTTCATTATTCTATAGTAGAAATTTTTAATTTAGTTTGTAATTATCTCATATTCTAGCCAATTAGTTAGACATCTTAGAACTTTGATATGTTTTATTTGCATGAGATGATTTCATTTCATCTTCATTAAATGCATTGAGGTTATTGGTATCTGATTTTATTATTTCAACAAATACCATGCACTTTTTTGTTAATCCCTCATTGCATGGGAATGATACCAAAGATTAGTGAAGAAGTGGATGTAGATACCCCTACTCCAGAATAAGATAATGAAGAAGATGTTTAGATAGGTGACACTTAATGTATGACCATGATAAAAGTGAATATGTTGCATAGGACATAACATATGCTAGTCATGATCTTTTTGATGTCAATGTAAAATATTCCCTTCTACCATCCCCTTGGCCCATAGCCCTATGAATATTTTCCTAAAAGATCTAATTTTTATTTCTTGCACAAATAAGGTGTATAGAGTATGATTTGGAAAATAAGATATCATAAAAAATATTGTTCCATCTACTTTGTAGTGGTGTGGATCTCATCATCATTTTTTATTGTTGGTATAATTTATCTCCTCTTAATATTAAATCATTACTTTTTCTTTTGAGCTTGTAACTTTTAACATATATCTATGATTTTCATAATTCTTACTGAAAAGATAAAAATTGGGGTGACCTATCTCTTTGGCTTCTAGGGTTTTTCGACCTAAAAGGAAAGAGGCCACTTTTCTTTTGGTCTTTTCACTCAAGAACACACCCTTGAGATTTCAATGCAAAGGAGATTGAAATTTGGAAAAGGGAATGTCCTAGGGATTGAATGATGTCGAGTGAGGTTCACTACCAAGCTAGGGCTTGGAAAAATGTATGACATGCAAGATGAAATACAAAACCTAGTTTGATGTAAATTTGATGTAAATGACTTAAAAATGCAAAAGAAACAAAATAGAAAGCTGCAAAACTGAAAGTGTGCACTTGGAAACTTGTTGGAGATGGAATTGAGCTCTGAAATCCTAAAAATGCTAATTTTTAAGCCTAGAGTAACTCATTGACCATTCTGGGTGAATCAATCCTAGATCAAGGTCTCTCCATAGGATGAATTTTTGGCCAAATGTCTATCTCAATCTGCAAAGATCTCTAAAAAAATCATATGGTGGGCCTCATTTGCCACAACTGGGGGATCAGTCCTATTTTTTTGTGAAGTGTGCTAGGAGTACAATCTTGAACTAAAAATTTGCAAGCCTTTGATGATGGTTAAAATAAGGACTTTCCCACTAGTTTTATGAAAATTGGATGGATATTTTTCCCAAGATCTAACTTTTCATAATTCTTGACAACTTTTCATTACAACTTTGACATCATTTAGAACTTTTTCATTTTGGTGCTTTTGAAAGCTTCAAATCCACTTTTCTTCAATCTACAAACCTACAATCACACATTAAAGAGGGGGAAACTTGTTTATTGTTAGGTAATGGGGGTTTTCCTTGGTCAAACCCCTTTTAAGTAATTAAACAAAATGATGAAATAAGATAATGAAGCATAAAAATGATGTAATGCAATTAGAACCCTGGCATGATGATGGATGTTGAATTGTTGCAACACTTGATGAATAATTCTTCCCTTGAATGCTCTTGAAAACAATTGAATTCTCTTGTGAACTCAACATTTTATTAAGAATTTTCTCACAAAATTCTTAGGTGAAAATGAATGAAAAAAGGGTATGTGCAGGATCATCATGGAAAAAATAGGCCCTTAAGTGGCGATGAAAATTTAGAAAATCAGAGTTAGGAAACTTGACGTAAAAATTTGAATAAGTTATCTATATTATTCAAAAATATATAAGAATATAATCTATGGAAAATTTAATTTAGTTTCTAAACTACTAGGTTTATTTAAAAATATATAAAAAATCTATTTGGTGAAAATTTGAAATTTCAATGCAATAGTACTTAAATTTTAGGCAAAAATAAGAAGTAGGTATCTGTATGACCACCCTAACCACAATAAAATGATTATATTTTTTTATAAGACTTTAAATATAAGTAGAGACCTCATATCCCAATTTGATGCATATTTTTTTGTAATTTTTTTCCAATTAAATAATTAATTATGAGTTTTTTATTACAACTTTTAAAAAATATAAAAATTCATATGTCTGACCACCTTAACTTGGTAAAAAATTCAAGAAATTCATTCTTTGTTTTTAATACTATAGTACACAAAGCATAGAATATGATGCATGTTTCAGATTCAAAATATGTGATACCATTTGAAAGATATAGATGTTTTTCAATCAGCCTATCAATCAAGACTTTAGTCGTAATTCAAATAGAAAATGAATAATAATTATTTATTAAATTCAAAGTAAAGCATAATTTATATTTATGGAAATATGAGAATTTCCTTTAAAAACCCTTTTCATTTCATCAATTTTGGGTAAAAATAAATCATCAGCCACATTGGGCATTATATCACTTACATATTGCCACTTTTTGGCCCATCATCATCTGCACATACCCAAAACCTTGTATTTGTACTTAATTATGCAAGAATTCCAAAAATTACAACACTAAAAGCTGACATTAGATCTAGGAGAATAAAGTTCCACCAAAAATTTGAATTAACTTTGAATTTTGGTCCCATTTGGCATAATGTATGGGACCAAAAATCAAAAGTGCTTAGAAAGGTGTAAAAATAGGTTTGAAACCAAAAAATTTAGGTAGGACTCATTCATAAAAATTATTGAATGAGTTCCAAATCACTAAATATGGGACACACAAGCCAAAAACACCTTAATTATGATTGGTTACTGATTGGTGTCATGATTATCCTTGAAAAGATGCAATAAATGAGGCTCGTGGACGCAAGATAGGGCCAATTAAAGAATTAAAAAGCCCAATCATTAATGACAATCCTAGAGGAATATGAAAGTATACTACAACACTTTAGAACACTCCAAATAAGGCAAAATTAAGGTTGATTATGATTAAAATTATGTTTATTATGCTTAGTTAATTGGTAAAACCTTGGAAAATTATGAAGGTGTGTTACAACATTTAACAACACTTTAGCAAGGTACAATTGAAATCCAGTACTTTAAAAAGGCACAAGATCTAATGTGGATGTGTAAAACACATCACAACACTATATTAAGGTGATGCCAAGTCCAATTTATCATTAATTATTCCCAAATCAAGAAAGGGAAAGGTGCACTTTTTTCTACACTACATTTAGCCCCCACTTTAGTGACAGGATGAACTTGCTTCAACCTCACACTAAAGTAGACACTCAAGAGGGGTCCAATTGTACCAATGCAGATGACAAAGGGTGAAAAATATCAAAGGAGGTGGCTAAGCCCCTAGGATCCAAGAACCTAAGTCAAACCTAATAGAAACCAAGATCAGACATGCAAACCAAAAAAAGCCTTCCACAAGAGAAAAAAATTAAAAAATTAGAGTTTTCCATGAAGATGTGCAAATTGATATTATTCAGAATTCAAAAATTACAATGAGATGAATTGCTTTATAAAATCAATGTATGCATAGCCCTAATGTTGACCTAAAAACAACTGAACTAAATAAAGCTTACTTATTAATTAAGTAAACTAATTATTACCTAAGTAAAACCTAAGTAAACTTAATAAAGTGTAGTTAAATAATTAATTACACCAACACCCTCCCTTAAGTGCAACTTAGGGAGACTAAAAAAAGCATGCAACTATAGGATGAATGCAAGAAAGCATGAATGGGTCCCGGCTAAAAGGCCATGTTAGGTATCCATGTACAAATGCAATGAAAGAGAAAGAGGAGAAAACCTAGTGGGACAAACCCCCCCTCAATGAGATGACTTGCTCCAAAGAAGCACTGGAGGAATATTGGAATCCTTAATCTATGAAGCAACAATAGATGAATAAATGATGCCCCTCATAAGAGGGAATGATATGATGAAATAATATGGAAGCTATGCATATCTCAATGTCAATGCCAAACTGTGACTAAAAATGATCCATAGGAGCAAGTACCATGAAGATTCTAGAACATTAACCATAAAATGAATGGCCCTCAAATTGAGATGTGACCTGATGTGAATCTGATGTGATTCAGGATCATTAATCATAGGCTCTCAATTTGAGATGTGAACCGATGCGAACCAAAATGTGCCAAGCTATGAGCAATATGTGGCCAAAAGAAAATAATAGAATCCAAATACAACTCATGCGAGTTGTCATCAATACAGAAATGAGATCAAAGTGTAACTACACTCTAATCAAATTATTATGTAAGAAACCCCTTGATACAAATTTATATAAGTTCATTTATTACAATACCTCATGATTGTAAAAGAAGAACATGCAAAACATGCATAAATCAAAGAGAAAAAGAAAACCTAATGCATGTGTAGAGATGGAAAATATACAATTTGATCTAGCACATTTGATCTTGATTAACTAACAACATTTCTTCCTAAATCACACTCTTAGCCTATCATCACCTTCTATCTTTTAATTAGATAAATCACTATTTATTTAATTAGGTCTTTCTCCATTGTTGATTAAATTAATCAATTTAATTTAATCAACCCTAAAATCCCTTTTAATTAAATAAATCATTTTATTTGATTAAATCCCTAAAGTCTTCTTGTAAAATTAAATAAATTAAAACCTTATTTGATTTAATCTAACATTGTCCCACTTAGTTAAATAAATCAAATCATTTATTTAATTAATCATTTCCTCTCAATTCTCATTTAAATCAACTCATAATTTTAAGTCTAAATTTTCACATCTCCTAATTCCTCATTACATTAATTAATCTTTGATTAGTTTAATCTTAAATCATGTCCCATCCTCTAGCTTTTATCACTTTCACATGAAGATAGATTTAATTCATTTATTAAATCTCTATTTTCCCTTACATGGCATAAAAGGGGAATATTCTCTCAAATTTGAATTCAAATTCAAATGGGCTTGGTCCTTCCAACAAGGCATTTAATGCCTCTTACATATCCTTAGCCTTGATCCAAGTGACATTAAATCCATTTCCTTCTCCCTCCCACATGTCACAAATTTCAAATTTGAATCTCATAGCATTTATCATGCACATTGACCAAAATGTGCTCATTCCTCCTCCAATCACATGTGGACAAGTGGCCTTCACTCATTGGTTGGTATTTTGTCCCACATTGCCCAAATCCTCCATTATTCCAATTTGAAAATCTATAAATGAGAGACTCTTCCTCTCATTCTATCATCCACAATTTGAGTAAACTTATTATACTCAAATCCATCTTCAAGCATAGCCATTTTCATCTCTCTATATCAAGTTCTTAGCTAGGTTATGCAGGAATTCAAGCAAAGTGAATCAAATCATCATCAAGCTTACAAAGGAGTTGGGAAAGGGCTGATTTTGACACATCAATTAGCACCAACTCCCCCATGGAATCATGAGTTTGTTTGCTTAATTATGCTTTACTTGCATTTTTCATATTTTGTTCATCATTTTTCCTATTTTGAGTATTAGCAAATGGATTTCATGGGGAATCCTTATTTACCTTGCATATGATCTAATATTGTGTTTGTTTATTGCATTTTTGCAAGTATGAAACTAGGGTTCACATTTTGGCGCTAGAAGGAGGGAAAATCTCAAGTTCTAATCACGTTTTTTTTGAAAATTTTGTGCTTTTTCTATTTTTTTGTAGGTCTCAGGAAAACTGCACCTCACAAAATCCCACGACGTTGTATTAAATCGCTTACAGAGATGTGGCATTGTATGTCACCGCACCCATTCTAAACTACGTTGTTGTATTGGACCACACCTACTTCAAACTCTATCGCACCTATTTCTCGCCTCAAAATTTTAAATTTTTCAAACTTCGCCACTTCACAAACAATGTCGCGTGACCAAATTGTGTCGCAATCATGCTCTTTATTTCTACAGAGTGCCACACCTAGTAAAATGCGTAGTGCTATATAGTGTTGAATCTATTCCAAATTGTGCCACATTTGCGGATTTCACCGCTGGCTGACAGTAGATAATTCCAATTTGATTTTTTTTTCAACATGTGCCTTTTTATTTTTGGTCTTTTGGTGTTTTGACTTATTTACTAATTTTGTACTTTCTATTTTTTGTCATTTGGTAGGAAAAAGAAAGGAAGGAAGCAAAATAGGAGGTTTTATCATGATATCATTTTCATCATACACAAAGTGTTTTTAAACACTATAGTGTTATTTAACACTATTAGAGGATCTTTAATCTTTTTTTAAAAGGAATTTGTTACCTTTCATACCTTAGGAAGGAATAAATTTTTCTTTGGATTTTAAAAATAACAACAAATTTCTTTTACAAAAAGTTTGCAAAAGGGCCTAAAAAGAACCATAGAAACAATCTATTAGATTTGGTTTAAGGTTTAAAAACTGAATGAGGCAACTTCAACATTTGAATTGGTGCTCTAAAAAGAATTCATTTTTCTTTGTGGGGTTAAAATGAACAAATGCTATTATTTTTTGTAATTGTTTATTCAGGTTAATATCATCAAAAGGGCATATGCGCTTCTCTCGTGCCTCACGGTGATCTTGAGAATCAAAAGTTTTTTTGGTCATCTTAAATTGAATAAAATAATTGCCTCCACATTTCATTTTTGGAATTAAAATTGAACCAAACATGCGAGTGTGAGCATAGTATATTGTGAGTGTTCTCTATTTGTTTTTCAATGAAGGTTGATTGAACTATGGGATATGCTAGCTTGCTATTGTTTATCTTAGAGGACCTACCTTGTGGGAAAAAGTACTCACCCATGGGAATGACCCAACCAGGAACATGCTAAAACCAAGTGACTTCCAACTAGTATATAAGTGTGGATTCTTGAGGAAAGTTTAAGAATCACGAGGGTTATTCCGACAAGAAGGGAAAAATTGGTCTCTCACCACATGGATAGTCCTCCACGAATGGAATTCCCACATTAAAACCCTTGTTTAGCGAAGACCAAAATCCCTAACTATTTTTTGGTGCAAAAGGTCATGTCCTTTGAAGCCGCCCCACGTTATACATGCAGTTTTGTTGTAGAGATGAAAAGTATGCCATGGGAGATTCATGGGTACTGATGCTTGGTTGACCCGAGAATCGAGTGCACTGTAAGGGGGAGCTTGTGTGGTCAAGCATCTAGTCATCTGTACTAAATATGCACAACTGGATTCGTCCAAGTGGTAACCCAACAAATACTATCTTTTTAGCCTAGGGTTGTGCATGTTATTGAGACACTTTTCTTGGTTCTAAAACATTGAGAAACAATCATTCACAAAAGCTTTGAAATTTCAAACCTTTTTGGGAAACAAATATCCTTCAATGAATCTAAGTGCTCTTGCTTGCCCTAGGGATTATGTCCTTAGAGGTTTCTAAGTGCTTGGGTTTTATTGTCATTTGTTTTTCCAAAGTCAATACTAGGAAACTTTTGCCCTAATTTTCTTGATTTCCACATAATGGACCTTGTGGGATGAAAAGAAAGTGGGACATTAGACATGCAGTTTGAACAATAATCAAGAAAGTTCTTTTGGTAAAAATAACTCACTAAGAAGAGATAAAGACAAATTGGACCTCACATGTGTTTTCTCAAATGATTTCTTGAAAAGTCAAAATCCCAAATTCAAGATTCAAAAGGATTAGTATAAAATCTCATGAACAACGTCTTGAAATTCTCCTTGAAGTCAAAGAAAGATTGGTGTATAATTTCTATAAGAAGGCTTCAAAGAATAACCCAAGTTTGTATGCATTTTATTATCAACAGAATCCTAAGCTTTTTGAAAGGTTTTTTTTTCTTACATAGGAAGTAAGGCATGTTCTTCAATACTGAGGTCTTGTTAAAAAAAAAAAAAAAGAGTCATGTCTAGGTCAAAGTCTAGGATCAAAGTCTTCACCCTCGTCCATCTCTCCATCAATCAAATTTCATCCCACCAAAAAAATTTTGGGAACTCTAAAAAATCATTCATGCTAAACTTAAAGGCTAAATCAACATCACTTTGTTTGACTTAATACAACTAGTCAAACTTTCAAACCTCTTGAACAAATTTTCCTCTAGGATAATGCAACTTCCTAAGGTCTACTAGTTCATGATCACCTTGATTGGCTTAACACACTTAGCCAATTCATACTCTTGTGCGAGTTTTCTCTAGGATAACACAACTTCCTAGGATTTACAAGTTCACCATCATCTTGTTTGACTTAATACACCTAGTCAAACTATCAAAATCAAATCCAAGCCCTAAAAGTTTAGCATTACCCCTAAAAAAGTTCTTCAAACTTTCACTCATTCACCTCATCCATTTATCTCATCCCTATCATCACTCCTTTTGATCCTTGGAATCCCCTAGTTCTTCTCTTCTTTTGGGCCTAAAGATTAAGATCAAACAATCTCTATTTTATGGTCCAAACAAGATCACAACACAAGAGGAACATGGAAAATACAAAAGAAATATCAACTTTCAGTGACTCAGGTCAAGTAACCACTGAAGTAAACCTTGCGGGATCAAGAAATCCCAACATCTCTTCTCTACCATCAAAAAATCCTCATGAGGAATGATATGAAGAGGAAATTACCAACGAGGACCTGGGAATGACACAATCAGAAATTATAGAAATGGTTCAAAATCCAAAGAATCATAAAATTGTCAATGCCATGTTTAAATACATATGCATGTTAATGGAAGGAGGGGTCCAGTTCCCTTCTGACCTTGACATAGGAACTAGTACGGAAAGACCTATTACAAACATATCCCCAATATTAATTCCAAATATCACTCAAGAAATGCCCCAAACTATATCAAGAATCACATCAACCTCACCAATTATAAACAAGGAAAGAGCCATGTTTCATGAATTACAAAAAAATTGCCTTGTAAACAACAAAGAGGTAAGTATCAACACCACACCAAATAACTCCATCCCAGTGAATCCATTATACTCGAATGTTCCACTCACCCTCCATAATCATATGGACTCATCCTCATTCCATGCAACACCAATCTACTCGTTAAACATACAAACTTCTCTATCACAAGGAGAATGTGGTTTGTTCAGAATAGCGGGAGTCATTAAACCATTTTCATCATCACTTTTCCAAGGGAACATACCATCATTCCCTCCATTACCACTCACATACGCATCACCTATTGGGTTGGGTCTTCCCCCCTTACCCACCGCTAGTTTCTCAAATCAAGGCAATCTAAGCATCACATGAAATCCTCTCGTTTTGCCAGTAGCATCACAACAACAAGTGGTGACCATTCAAGCCACCATGTTCAATACATCAACCAATCCCCAAATTCCTCATAATATACCTTCTCAAGGATCAAGCATCTCAACCACAACACCAACAACCTAAATCCTGACCACAAACACAACCCTTCCGCCTGTCACAATAGTTAACACCATTCCCAATCCACCACCAATCCCACCAAAAGCTAACATGATGAATTAATTCATCACCATGATCGAAGCCATCCAAAAAGCCAATCATCAGAGGGTACTTAAAAAAAACAAACAAGTTGCACAACAGGCTGCCCAGCAAGTGCAAGCATAATTAGCCACCCAACAAGTTGCACAAACTGCACAAGTTGTGCAAGAGGCTCAAGTAGCCCAACAATCATGGGCTCAAGCTCAAGCCCAATAACAGGCTCGGTAGACACAAGCACAATATCGAGCACAACTACAAGAAATTCATCAACAAGCATACCAACAAGCCTTGCAAGATTTTTAGGCACAACAACAAGCTAAACAGCAAGCTTTGTTGGCACAACAACAACTCGACCAACAACAAGCTTTCTTGGTGCAACAACATCTTGACCAACAACAAGATTTCTTGGCACAATAGTAGCTCGACCAACAACAAGCTTTCTTGGTGCAACAACAGCTTGACCAACAATAAGTTTTGTTGGCGCAACAAAGCTAGACCAACAACAAGCTTTGTGGGAACAACAATAGATGGACCAACAACAAGATCAACAACATGCATTGTTGACACAAATGTAGGCATATCAACAAGCCTTGAATGCATAGAAGAGCTTGCAGAAAACTCCCACCAGTACCCCTCCCATCAATCAGACACCCCAAACACCTCAAAAAACATTCATCCCACCTCCTGATCTGCACAATGATGTCACAACGCAAATCAAACTCCTCTCATAGTAGGTGCTAGACCTCCAAATAGGAAAAATAACTAGAATTTTGGGCAACTTGTGTCCCTATCCATTTGATAGAGATCTCACAATGATATTATTCCCAAAGGGATTTGAAATCCCCAAATTCAACAAATACAATGGAACGTGAAACGCTAAGAATCACGTCAGGGAATTTCAAGTGCATTGCATGGAGGTTGCATATGATGACACATATCTAATGTGAATTTTCCCCCGAAGTCTTACTAGTCCTGCCATTGAATGGTTTTCTCACCTACCCATAGGCATTAAAACATTCCAGGAAATCATGGAAGCATTCCTTAAAAAATATTCTTTCAACATGGGTGTGGATGTTAGCTTGGAAGAACTATCAATGCTCAAACAAAGAAAAGGAGAGCTATTCACATCCTTTCTGCAAAGATGGAAATCCAAGGCCAATCAGAGCAAGTGGACCATGCCGGAAGAACATCAAGTTTGCATAATCATATCCAATCTAGATGAAAACTTGGTGTTCTACTTAAAAATTCAATGCATCACAACTTATGATTAGTTGATACCAAAAGCGCTCAATATCGAAAGATCCCTTACTGCGAAAGGAGGCACATCAATAATTCCTCCACCATAGGATAACCGCCTATCCAAAAATTATAATGATAAACCTCAAACATGATTGAGGAAAAAAAATATCACAAACGACAGTGTGGTCGATGCTAAGGTGGTCATAAATGCTCCTAAACAAAACATCCAAAGTCATCACCAGCCACAGAGTCACAATTGAAATAATTTGCAAGCTAATATAGTAGCACAAGAACGACCACTTCCTAACAACAAATCAATAACTTGGGAAATCAAGGAGGACCACCTCCCCGAAACAAATTTCCTCCCAAGTGGAAGTTCACGGCTCTTGGAGAATCAATTGAATCCATAATGAAGAATTTGGTCAAAGAAAACCTTATCAAAGTCTCCAAATTTGAGAAATATGCGAAACCCATGACCAAATCACCATGGTAAAATGAAAACCTCCTTTGTGATTTTCACAAGATCAAGGGACATACAACAACAAATTGCATGAGGCTGAAGAATATCATCCAAGACCTCATCGAGGACAAGATCATAAACGTTGAACAACCAGCTAGAAACCATGATCTTAAGATATACAAAAATCCAATTCCATATCATAATCAAGGACATAGCTAGGGAAACAATAAAGGGAAACAAAAATGTGCTAGTGCTAACCTAGTATATGAAGAGATAATCGCATGTGTAGATGAAATGGTCACGGTCATTAATGTCAAAGGAGACAACACTGATTTTTGAGTAACCACATGTGGTGGAAAGGTCACCATTGTAGGGGAATTGCAACCATTTAAGACCCCCATTTTAAATACAAAAGTTGTTCCCTATGACTATAGTGTCATTGACCAGCTGAAGAGAACCCCCACCCAAATCTCCATCATGGAATTGTTAAAAAAAATTGTTGCCCATAGGAAAATCCTTGATGAAGCATTAGCGACATCTACTATCTCCACCACCCTTGACACAAAATAGTTTTAGGCTATGGTTGGTAATATCGTTACCCTGAAAATCCTTACATTCTCCGATAAAGATTTCCTCGCCCATCCATCTCATAATCGGGCACTTCACCTTCAAGTGTTGATTCACAAAAATAAAGTTAAAAGGGTCTTGGTGGATGGAGGTGCAGGCCTTAACATTTTCTCTCTCAAACTCATAAAGAACTTGGGATTCTCCGAGGATTCCATTAACAAGAACAAAAGAATCACTATAAGAGCATATGATGATCAAGAAAGAGTGTTTAGGGCACTATTAAAATCCCAGTCCAAGTGGGACCAACAACCATGGAGACTACCTATCAGGTCCTTGACCTCGACTAGCTATACAACATCCTCTTAGGATGACTGTGGATCCATGGAATGAAGGCAGTTGCCTCAACATATCATCAATGCATCAAATTCTTGTACCAAAATGAGGAGGTTACTATACACAGAGATCCTGAACCATTCACCTACTGCAAAAACTTGGAAGCCAAGTTTTATAAAATCCCCCAAGTGCCAAAAAATGATGAAGGCCCATCCATTGCATACATAGACCCATCTAACCTCGCCTCCACCTCTGCAACAGAGACACTCACCATTCCTAATATATCCGATATCAAACTCATGATCCAGGATTATAGATGCAAAGACTACATAATGAAGAAGAGTGAATTTTTTGTAGGAGAGTTACCACAATATCCTAGGTCACATGGGCAACCTCAATCAATTGAAACACCCATCCACACCCTTAAGGAAGATCCTTCTGGATTCTACCATTGGGGAGACCTAAGTCAGGAAAATGTTGATGAGGAAGATATTTAAAGCATGATATACCATGATAAAGGACCCACACCCACAATACCCATGGACGAAGCCAATAGAGGGCTACAAATAATGCTTGGTATGGGCTACAATAGAAAAGAAAGCCTTGGAAGGAATAGTGATGGACGACTGGAGCCCATCATTACAGAAAGAAGAATGAGAAACCTTAGCCTCAGATGTACTCCCCCAAGTATAACCATATATGGCAGAGGTACTCCTAGTAGAGCAGTCAGGTCCCTTCCCCAAGTATCAACAACCACCCTTAGACCACCCATATGCATAAGTCTCCCCCTAGACAATTTCACCTTTGATGTAACTGATGTCTACACCAATAGTGACGATGATGACACCATAGCTTTCCTTCCCTGGATTTTTGAGGATTCCTCCTTAATAATGATTAGTGCCTCACCCACTGAGTCAAACCAACAGACTTATAAAATCAACTTAGTATTCCCTCAACTCATCGACCATGACCAATGAGGACCGCCAATTCTAGACTCATTCAAAAATGATGAGGCACTCTTAGCATTCATGGGACTAAGGGATATAGTTTCATGCAGAGATCACAAGGCTGGTTTTGACATCACATTGGACACACAAGCATATTATGGGGAGACGATTAAGTCCTTCAGTCACAAAAGAAAAAAAATGAGAATAAACTTGGGAGTTCTTGAGTGAAAACCACATTGTGGCACTCTCTAACCATAAAACAGTAAAAATAAAGGACACATACAGTTGTTAAAACCTCTCTAAGGTGTCAGAGGATGAAGGATTCAATCTCCCCCCTACTGCATTACATCAAGAGAAATCAGTAGTCCTGGCAGAACAGTGTAATCATATCAACTTGGGAATGGAGACAACACCACAAATCACTTTCTATGTTGAGTCTCTTCTGATAGAAGAAGAATAACTACTAGCAGAATTTCTAAAGGAAAGGAAGGTAAAGTTTGCATGGACCTATGTTGACATGCCAGGTCTGGATTCGGAACTTGTGGTCCATCATTTGGCTATTTTCCCTAGAGCGAAGCCAGTAAGACAAAAATTAAGAAAAATGCATCCCCAAATAGCCTTGCTAGTGAAGGTAGAATTGTAGAAGCTCCCAGATGTTGGCTTCATACACCGGGTTGACTATCTAGAATGGGTATCCAATCTTGTACTAGTTCCAAAACAAAATGGGGACATCCATATCTGCACAGACTTCAGAGACCTCAAAAAAGCATATCCTAAGGACGATTTTCCACTACGTAAAATTTATATGATAGTGGACATGACAGCCAAACATGAGATGCTATCACTTTTGGATGGCTTCTCAAGATATAACTAGATAATGATTGCAAAAGAAGACCAACATAAGACAACATTTACATGTCCATGGGGCACCTACTGCTGGAATATGATGCCATTTGGGCTAAAAAATGTAGGGGATACATATCAGAGGGCCATGACACTAATCTTCCATGACATGATACACAAAATCGTCAAAGATTATGTAGATGGTATACTTTCTAAATCAAAGAAGAGACAAAACCACATAGCAACCCTAAGTGACACTTTTGACAAATTGGAAAAGTACAAGGTCACGCTCAACCCCAAGAAATATGTCTTTGGGGTACAGTCAGGTAAAATTTTGGGATATATAGTATCTATGAGGGGAATAGAGGTGAACCTAGCAAAGTTAAGGCAATCCTCGACATGGAAGCACCAAGGACACTGAAACAAGTCAAAGGATTGCAAGGTAGAGTCCAGTCTATTTGAAGGTTCATAGCACAACCGGTAGACAAACATATTACATATTCACATCTACTCCACAAGGGAGTAGCATATAAGTGGGATGAAAAGTGTGAATAGGAATTTAGAAAAATCAAAGAATATCCACTCACACCACCAGTATTAATGCCACCCATTGTAGGAAAACCATTGATCTTATACATCTCAGCAATAGCAGTATCCCTGGGGGCTCTTTTATCTTAGCACGATGAAAATGGGACAGAAAGGGCCATCTATTATATCAAAAGAAAAATGGTTGGCCATGAGTTAAACTACTCATTCATTGAAAAATTCTATCTAGTAGTAGTGTTTACTTCACAAAAAATTTGACATTACACACTAGCACACAAAATCAAACTCATCACCAAAATAGATCCCTTAAAGTATCTACTCTCAAAATCTATGCTCACAGGAAGGATGGCTAAGGGGGCCATGATACTATTAGAATATGACATTGAATATTTAGAGCAAAGGCAATCAAAGGACAAGTCATTGCAAACCAACTGGCAGAAGCTCCCATCTATGCAAAGAATCCACTCATATCAAAATTTCTAGACAAGCCCATCTTTAACCTTAGCATAGCCGATCCTTGGAAACTCTACTTCGATGATTCCCACACACAACATGGATCAAGAGCTAGTGTTTTCTTCATCACCCCATATCAGGATCGTATACCTAGATCCTACAAATTGGCATTCCCTTGTACTAACAACATTGCAAAGTATGAGGCTTTAACCATAGGTCTCAAAATTGTAGCACAGTGGCAAATCATGGCATTAAAGGTCTATGGGGATTCACAACTTATTATCAACCAAGTCAACAGTGAGTACCAAACTAAAGATGATAAGATGACACCATACAAGAATTTAGTAGAAAGCCTCAACCAATCTTTCATTGATATCACCTTTGAGAAGATACCAAGGGCTAACAATAGAGCAGTTGACGCCATGGCAATAGACAAATCCTTACTAGATATCCCTCACAATGTCTCAAAACACAAATTTTTGATAGAGCAGCTTCTTGTACCCACCTTCAAGGTACCAGAGTCAGAATATGCATGCAAACTCATTGGTCCTAGTGATCTTTGGTATAAATACATCTACACCTACCTGAGAATAGGAGTCTCCCCAGTAGAAATTCTTTCGAACCTCAAATGAACCTTTGTCAAAAGCTCCTTATGTTTTGTCATCCTAGGTGAAACCCTCTTCCATAGGAGCATTAATGGAACCCTATTACATTACTTAAAACCTAAGGAATCCCTGACTACTCTGACTGAGGTACATAATGGTACTTGTGGTTCACACTCGAGTGGTATGACCTTAGCCAAGAAGTTACTAAGAACTGGTACTACTGGCCAACAATGGAAAGAGAGGCACATGACTTTGTCAAAAGGTGTCTACAGTGCCAACAACATGGAGACCTTATTCATGCACCAGCTTAGGAGCTCCATCCTATTGTTACACCATGGCCCTTTTCACAATGGGGGCTTGATCTCATAGGCAAAGTCACACCCACCTCATCCAATGACCACAAGTTCATCATCACCAGCACAGAGTATTTCACAAAGTGGGTTGAAGCAATTCCCATGACCTACATCATCGAAAAGAAGATATCCAAGTTCATCTTGAACTATCTCATTAATGATACGGTGTCCCCCAATCCATTATATCTGATAATGGGACACCTTTTAAGAATCAGGATGTTCGTGACTTATGCGACAAATTCAAAATCCAACATCGCTTTTCTACTCCATATTACCCAGAAGGCAATGGCCAAGCAGAAGCTACCAACAAAACCATTCTGAAAATCCTTAAGAAAACAGTTAATGACTCTGGTCATGACTGGCATCTGCAGTTAAATCCCACCTTATGGGCCTACCGCACTAGCATCCACACACCAACAGGTTCCACCCCATTCCCCCTAGTCTACGGATCATAATCCATCCTCCCAATCGAGATCGAGCTCCCATCATTGAGAATATCATTGCAAAACCTCATCAAAGATGAAGAATACAGGGTCTCACGACTGAATGAGCTAGAGTTATTGGATGAACAACACATGGATGCCCTCAACCATCTACAGGTCTATCAGAATCACCTAAAATGCAGCTACAACAAGAAGATTAGGCAACGCACCTTCCAAGTCGGAAAACTTGTGCTAAAAGAGAACCAAAGGAATGTGTTGAATCTAGAGAGAAAAGGTAAATTTGAACCCAACTGGCTAGGACCTTTTTTTTCATCATAGCTAGCTATAAATCAGGAGCCTATCAATTAGCAACACTAGAAGGTGAGCCTCTGCAGGAGCCCATGAATATTTGTCATATCAAAAAGTTTTATGCCTAAGAACTTGCAAGGTATAGAACCAAAAAGTACAAAAAAATCAAAAAATATCCTCAAAAAATGGTTACCTTGATGAAAACTTGGAAAACGGGCATTTTGGTGACAAGAAAAAAATAAAATACAAAAATCCAAAAAAATAAAATCAAAAAAAGGTTTGAAAATAGTAAAGAAAAAAAATGTCCTTTAGTGAAAACCAATTTGGTGGCGCTTTGGACAAGTACCTTGGTGAAAACCTGGAAAATAGGCGTTAAGTGTAAATAAATCACTCCCCATCCAATAGGATCTGCATGACTCACTCACCCATTCCATCACATTCCATTAATCCTCCATCCACCCATCTGATTGCATCCATACCATAGCCTGAGTCGATGACCATATCATATTCCACTATAGTACTACTTGGCACATTCCTAAGGTTAGTTTGTCTTACATTTATTGAAGTAGTCTATTGCTTAATGTTGGGGGCATGTCCTTGAAACTGGCACTGGATCAGATTTGTGTATATTTTTTGTGCTCTTCCCAAGACATCAAAAAATCCAAAACCATTTGGAAAATTCATCAAAAATCAAAAAACATGTCAAAAATATCAGAAAATCTTCAAAAAAAATTCATCATTGAGTCTTGTCAGTATTCCACCTAGTTTGAACTACATCATCTTTGAGCTTGAATGTAGGCAAGGTTGATCTTTGATCATCCCTTGAGACATTCTAAGCTAGTCCTTTAGGCGTCCATCGCAATGGCATCTATTTCATAGTTTAGGTCAGTCCTTTAGGCGTTCGTTGCAATAAAATGATGATCCATTTGCCCATCTATCTCATTAGCAGTCAAGTCAATTGTCATTGAACTACATGGTCTCTACGTGTATAACGTAGGCAAGGCTAATCTATGGATCAGCTCCCGAGACCCCTAGGATAGGTCTTTAAGTTATTCTCTTCGTCATAAATCTTGAAAATACCAAAAACATTTGCAAAACATCTCAAAATTCCAAAACTAGCCTCAAAACATTTGAAAAACCCAAAATGGTGCATCCATCTCATTTCACTTTCACCCATGATTGTCTCATTCCTAATAAATCATCATCGCCTTCATCCTTTGGTAAGGAAATCAGAAGCAAGTCTAGCATGTTCCAAAGTGAACACCCTAATTGTCAAAGTCTCAAGTCTAGGTCAGTAAGCAAACAAGTTGGTCAACTCGCAGTATCAATAGCTTCTCACCCAATTAGTCCCACCCAAACCTTGATCACAACATGTCCTAGGATGTATCCTTCTCATGATGGACATAAGCATCATGTAACCCCTAGTAGTTTAGCCTTGGCTAGCGATATGAAGAACATTAGCTTGTTTGTTTACTTTATTTGGTCTTTTTGACTTATCTTATTTTGTGCTCATTCCAAGGACCTCTCAATGATCCCCAAACAAAAACAGGTTTAGAGAGAAAGGAATGGGGCAATGATCATTATCTTTTTTATCTGCTATCCTTGTTGGATGCTCTTGTAAAATAACTTGGCAAATACTTGCTTTGTTAGGTCTGTCCTAGCAATGTTTCTATATGTCAAGTGTGAATAGGAATACTCCTATCTATTTGTCAAGTCAAAGTCCATAACACTAGGTACAACACCATCCTGGTTTGTTATACCTTGATGGATCATACCTACATGTGTTATCAAACATAAATTAATTGGCCCTTGTAAAATCCCAACTCCTGGTAAGCAAATCATCATCATCATTCATAACGTAGGTTTGTTGGATCCTCCTTCCATCCATCTTATTCTTCTATATTTACTAAAATTTCTATCTAAAGTAGGTGTGAGATATCAAAATATACATGAGGCTACCCATGGTTGATGACTATCTATACAACAAAGAATTATCTACATCAAAGAATTATCTTTCGTCCTTTGATAAATAGAACCACTCCTCTCGCATTTTATTGCGATCTCGATCGGAAAATAAAACATTTCCTCTCAATCTCTCGAGGGGGAAATATACCAGCTTAAATTTTGAACTTTGATCACAACAGTTTATTCTTTGAATCAATGCAACAAGTACATTGCTTCAAAGAGAGGCAAAATGTAGACATGGAAAATGTACAATTTGATCCGGCACATTTGATTATGATTAACTAACAACATTTCTTCCTAAATCATACTCTCATCCTATCATCACCCTCTATCATTTAATTAGATAAATCACTATTTATTTAATTAGGTCTTTCTCCCTTGTTGATTAAATTAATCGATTTAATTTAATTAACCCTAAAATCCCTTTTAATTAAATAAATCATTTTATTTGATTAAATCCCTAAAGTCTTGTTGTTAAATTAAAACCTTATTTGATTTAATTTAACATTATCCCACTTATTTAAATAAATCAAATCATTTATTTAATTAATCCTTTCCTCTCAATTCTGATTTAAATCAACTCATAAATTTAAGTCTAAATTGTCACATCTCCTAATTCCTCATTACATTAATTAATTTTTGATTAGTTTAATCTTAAATCATGTCCCATCCTCTAGCTTTTACCACTTGCACATGAAAATAGATTTAATTCATTTATTAAATATCTATTTTCCCTCACATGGCATAAAAGGGGAATATTCCCTCAAATTTGAATTCAAATTCAAGTGGACTTGGTCCTTCCAACAAGGAATTTAATGCCTCTTACATGTCCTTAGCCTTGAGCCAAGTGACATTAACTCCATTTCCTTCTCCCTCCCACACATCACATTCAAATTTTAAATTTGAATCTCATAGCATCTATCATGCACATTGACCAAAATGTGCTCATTCCTCCTCCAATGTCATGTGGACAAGTGGCCTTCTCTCATTGGTTGGTCTTTTGTCCCACATTTATCAAATATTGTTCATTCTTCCAATTTGAAATCTATAAATGAGAGACTCTTCCTCTCATTCTATCATCCACAATTTGAGTAAACTTATTATACTCAAATCCATCTTCAAGCATAGCTATTTTCATCTCTCTATATCAAGTTCTTAGCTAGGTTATGCAGGAATTCAACCAAAGTGGATGAAATCATCATCAAGCTTACAAAGGAGTTGGGAAAGGGTTTATTTCGACACATCAATTGGCACCAAATTCCCCATGGGATCATGAGTTTGCTTGCTTAATTAGGATTTACTTGCATTTTCATATTTTGTTCTTCATTTTTCCTATTTTGAGTATTAGCAAATGGATTTCATGGGGAATCTTTGTTTTACTTTGCATATGATCTAATATTGTATTTTTTTATTGCATTTGTGTAGGTATGAAACTACGGTTCACAACATGAAAACAAAAAAGAGTCCATGCACAAACCCCAATGTTCACATTTGCCTCCATGATTAAAAAAAACCTCAGATCTGTGTAGAGGACTAAATCAAATTTCTAGTGCCCCTTGAATCACGAAAAAATGGATAACCAAGACAAAATATATACCCTCTAAAGTGAAAATAGATTCATTTGACTTCAAAGTCCTGCAAAATAAATCTAGAGAAAATCCTACAGAAAAAATTTGCACCATTGGATCAGGCTCAGAACTAGCTTACTAACAGTATCTCGTTTTTCAAAAATGGACTTTGTATGCTCCACATATGACCATTTTACTAAAAATGGTCATTTCTCCTTTAAATGAAATATTTTATTAATTTAAAGATTAAAAAATTAATAAAATATTGAGTTGTACCTTAATGGCACAAAAATCGAGGCAACATAAAAATTTTGAGGGCACAAAAATCAAGGCAAAATGCACGAAAATTGAAACAACTCAAAAATGCTCTGGACCCCAAAAAATATTTCATGGAAATTGATGCAAAATGGCATAGAAATCAAAGCGTCTGTACAGATCCGTACAAATGTACATATTTTTGGCAACATTTTTGAAAATCCCCAAAAACATAAAAAAAACAATTTTCAGGAAACTCTATCATACTTTATATGAAAATAGGGGTTTTTGAGCCTTTTAAGCACATCCATGAGGTCCATTTTGAACCATCATGTACCATTTGAGAGATCAAAGTCAAAATTTCTTAAAAAATTATAGAAAATCCCTTTGATATGGCAAAAAACTATTGAAATAAGTTCAAGGTATGAAACCCTTGAGGAACTCCAAATGTGCTCTGCAATGAAATTCTCCAAAAACTGAAAAGGGGATGCAAATCAAGGCTCTAATACCATGTTAGAAACCAAGACTAGACATGCAAACCAGAAAAAACCTTCCACAAGAATAACAATAAAAAAGAAAAGCTTTGCATGAAGATGTGCAAATTGATATTATTCATAATTCAGAAATTAAAATGAGACGAATTTCTTTATAAAAGCAATGTATGCATAACCCTAATGTTGACCTAAAAAAAAATCAAGTAAATAAAGCTTACTTATTAATTATGTAAACTAATTATTACCTAAGTAAAACCTAAGAAAACTTAATAAAGTGTAATTAAATAATTAATTACACCAACAAAATCAACATGAGCATGAAAGGACACATAGAATGGTGTACAAGATGCAGTAGAACAAGATACATGATCACGCAATGGCAAGAACAAAAAACGGAAAAATGAGGTAGATCAAAGGTGTACTCACTCTATGGCCATATAATATCAGGTCATCCGTGGGGTGAGTTGTCCCAAAGAAGTGGTTTAGTGAGAAATTCATGCCAATGTGTTGGCCTCCCACCATATAACGAGAAAGTCATGCCAGTGTCAACTTCCCATCATACTAACCATACCAAAGTTATCTTCCTGAAAACTTTGATAAGGCACCACAATGAAAATTCTTTTGTAAATGCTTTTGAATGTCATGTAAAAATTTTGTTAAAGGGGATTTTGCTTTGTTCATGTAATGGTCTTCTTCTTAGGGAGAATTGTACCTAATGTCTCCAAAAGAGGACAACTCAAAAGTGTCAAATAATTGGCCATAGGATGCCTTGTTTGCATCATGCCATGTTAGTAGATTGTACACTCTTGGATGCCATCGAACCCAATGACACCACCAAGAAGAGGACACATTACAAGAAAAAAAATTCATGCCATGAAATTATTCCAAAAGATGTCATCGTTGTATGCCCCCACTTTAAAGCGGTTGCTAACATCATTACTATGAGAAATTGATTTAAATTAGAATAAGGTATAAGAGCTTATTCAAAAATCCCTATGCCAAGTCATATGTTTCAAATAAGCTATATCATGAAAAGGGTAGTATGTCAAATGCGAGCCAACTTAAGGCATGTCATCCACATCCCAAGCTTTCTCTTATATGTACATAAAAGGATGTCAACTAGTCAAAAGAGACAATGAAAAGTGACATAAAAGGACAAGGCTACCTAACCCCTTGACCCCATTTAGTGTAGGACAAGGGCGAGCCTAGAATGGATGATGATATGTTGCTCCTTGAAAAAAGGAAATGACATGCAATAGTGAGTATGCTATGATCCTAAAACTATTACATGGCAAGGAGAAACAACTAATGTTATTTATTATTATGAGTAAACAAATTTTCTTCCTGATACATATTTAATGAGATATCTATTATTTTTGGATGCATCAAAGTTAAAGTTATCTTGGAAGAATCTTTTGTGATAGTGTTGACAATGAATGAAGGCTTTTTTTTGGAGGGACAATAACCAATATCATGAGTCATTTCTTGCATTTTAGGCTTTATAGGGACATGTATACCTTGTTCTATAACATCACACCCTTTCCCAAGTTGCTTCATTAGTCTTTCAAGTTTAGGGTTAGCCTTGATTATATACACTTTGTTATATATGTGAGCAATGCCATTGTAGCCTGGTAGGTGTTAAACGTTATCATCATCGAGTTTCTTTTTAGGTGGTTCTAAGATGAGCACATGTTTCTTTTGAACTTGTGGTTGTTGTGAGGGTTGATGAAAAATTAAAGGATTCTTAGGATGTCCCATGGGGTATGTAGGAGGTTCATTCGAGGGGGGTCGAGTGGACACTTGTGCATTCATAATCTCAACGGTCTTGGTTTGATGTATCTTGAATAAAGGGCAATCTAGAATCACCTTTGTATCATCACCTAAGGAAGCCACATTACTATTGTTGTTATTTTCTTGCATCATGATAGTTTCCTTAGGAGGGGAGTTGTTAAGAGAAATACAAACCAAATGTTCTTGACATTCAAGGATTGGTTCTTCCAAACTGACTTTCTTGCAAGTAAGGGAATGATCCATGGTTGTATTTTCTTGATTATCAATAGTGGGGATATTAGGAGAAGGCTCTATTTTATTGGTGTTTTCCTGTAAGGTCTCTTTCTCTTGTGCAATCCAGTCGGGCTTAACCGACACACTCTAAGGGTACACTCCTTAGGTGGTTGGGCCCACAACCTCTTTAAACCCGTCACTTTTTTTGTTTCTGTTTTATTTTTGCCAATGTCGATTCCGTTCCTGAGTACCCTCTCTTCTCCCGGAAAGAATTATGTTTTCATTTTTAATCCCACGTGTGCTGGGGAAAACAATGCAAGGGAGGAGGACATTATAAATAGGTAACTTACAATGTGTAAGCATAACTTACAATTTGTAAGCGTAAATTATAGTGTGTAAGCATGTACATATAATATTTTAACTTTTGTAGGCTGCCATGACTTTAATCCCTCATGACTTTATAAGAGTATTAGTTTTAGTTTTTTGACTTTTTAGATTTTATTAATTATTAATAATTAATATTATTAATAACAATCATTTTTTCTATTTTTTATAATAAATTATTCATAATTGTTATTTAATTAGATTTTTTTAAAGATTTTTCGATGATGATAATAAAAAATAATCAACAACCAATAATAATTAAAAATAAAAAAATTAATTACAAATAATAGTAAAAGAATTTTTAAAATATTTTCATATGATGATAATAATTAATAATTAAAAATGAATTTTAAATAACAATTCTAATCAAAATGATTAAAAATAATCAATAGATTATTAACTATTTAAAATTTAAAAAATTAATTACACATAATAATAAAATTAATAATAAATTATTAGTTAAAATCATTTTGATTTGGTATTGAATATAAAGTATTAACATGTACACAACACTTTTAGTGCAATTCACTAGTTGGTTTCAGATTACAAATGTGTTACTTCATCATCTTTACAACAATAGTATTACAAGGGTTATACTGTGCCATAAATCTTATAAAATATATTCCAACAATGTTACAAATACAATCCATTAAAACATGTTGTGTCATGAAACTTTCAAAAAATATGCCATACTTTAGTTATCCTAAAAGAACCCTCCCTTTGTTTCCAACTTCTGTATTTTCCAATTTTGCTTCCAACGGATTTATTTGCAGTGGTCCTCTATGATGTTTAGGTCTTGCTACTTCATTTGTAGCCCTCTGAAGCCCGTCAAATGCCCTCCTGAAGATCTTTACCTCCTTTAAATTAAAATGACATGCATGGCCTTCTCTTATTAGCCTCACAAAATTCTCCATTGAGCTTTCAATGTGCATTGAGACCTGCAATGCAACATTAGCATGGGTAAGTCTTTTTACCGACTCAGTAAGTGCCCTCTTTTGTCCCTTAAATTTATCATCATTCCCCGCATTCCATATATGCCACAAAATATCATTAGTTATAAGAAAATAGATTATTTTACAATCAGAATTGATTTTGAAGTTACAAAAAAGAACATCATTCCAATTTATTTTACCATTTCTATCCCATATTTTTAAATCATGACAGAATAGATTCTAAATTTTTTGGGCATAAAAGTAGTCAAAGAGAATGTGCTTAATAGTTTCTAGAGTTTTGCATAAGCTGCAAATATCCATCTGCACAAGATTAGTTTTGAACAGGATTTTTTGTAAAAGAACCAACCATCTAAAGAATGCCTTCTTGGGCTCCATACAATTGTGCCAAACAAGTGAAATCAGTTTTTGCCAATCATTTGTATTTAGAGAGGAGTTCCAACATTTGTTAACATATTCAAGGATTGAGTCATTATCAACAAGAGCATTGTAAATAGCTTTAGCTTTGACCTTGTTAGGAGTTGACCCATCCTTCCAAGCAAGAAGGTTCCCATTATTATTTTCCTCCTCCATAACTCTAGGGAAGCTTGCATCTCTACAAGCTTCCATAATTGTAGAGAAGGTTCTTGCGTTGGACACAAGTAGGTCAAATCTTTCCCTAAGTATGTCCCAGCTAATCAAATTTCCATTCGATAAGATATCAGTGAAGGATTTTATGCCCTTCCTGAACCAATTTTTTGTAGAAAAAACTTGAAGAAGAGACAATACCTTACCATTATGCTCCAGATTCCACTAAATGGAGCTATGAGAGAGTCACTTCAATTATTTTTGAGGGATATGCTACTATTTTTAAGGGAGAAATTTTTCTTGGTTAATTCCCAAGCCTTCCAAAGGCTTTTAAAAACAATGGAGCCAGATCAAATCATAGGGTGCTTATTGAGGAGGATGCCACTCAGGGGTAGACCTTTCCATGCCTTTCCCTGCTTGGGTACAACCTGAGATATATTGTTCCTAACCAAGACCTTCCAAGGCTCATTACCTTCCAGAGACTTAAGAATCCACTTGGCTACCAAGGAAATCCCTCATAGCTTGAGATATTTCAATCCAATACCTCCTTGTAGTCAACTTATTATCTTATTTATAGCATTTCCTTAGCTTTGTATACTAACAAATTCAAGGTAGAGGGTAACATGATACTTTGAATTGGATACTACAAAAAAAATTATGTTACAATCATTGCTTCCATTGATGGCATTTTTACATTGGGATGCATATACTTTTAAAATCAACAAACTCTTTCAATGTCTTGCCAAAATTAATATTATTAATAATATCAAACTTATAAACATGTATGCAAAATAAGAACACAAATAAGAAATATATGGTAATTGCTTCTTCAACAAAGGATTCAAAGTGATGTGGACTACAAGGACTATAAGATATCCACAAAAGAGATCTACATTGAAAATTTTGTAGGAGAATTCAAGAAAATGCAATTGGTAGATGCAAAGCCAAATAAATGTGAAATTATGTACTAGAATGATTTTAGAATATAAACATAATGGATTTTTTGAAAAGGTTTTAGAAACTTTCAAACAAATGCAATTGGTAGATGCAAAGACAAATTCCACAACCTTCACCAAAATCCTTATTGGTTTCCTCAATATGGGATATTTGGAACAAGGTATAGACATCCATCAAAGCATAATATGAAGATGAATTTTCTCCAATGTTGTGGTTGTAGATGCCCTTTTGAAATCTATGCAAAATGTGGGAGGATAGACAAAGCTTGTGAACTATTTGACAAAATATATCAAAGAATTGTAATCTCTTAATTTATTTTAGTGTCTATTTTGTTTTACCCAATGACCCAAGTTGGGTATAACACAATAGACACTAAATTTTTTTGAGAGATTTTTATAAGGGTAGTGATGGAACTTTTCTAATTAGAGTGTATTTCATGAGATTACAATTCTTTGAGGCATTGTGTCAAATAGTTCATGAGCTTTGTCTATCCTCCCACATTTTGCATAGATTTCAAAAGGGCATCTACAACCACAACATTTGAGAAAATTCATCTTCATACTATTTTTTCATTATGATTGGTTGACTCTTATACTAAATCTAAGTGTCATTTGTGTTTTGACTAGAGTAGATTAATATTTTTTTAGTTTTCTCTATCAAGCTCAAAATTACATGCACATAGAATGAACCATAGTTTAGTTACAAACCTTGGTCTCTTCAAAATAATCAAAGAATATTAGGGAGAGGAAGGAACACACACAAAAATACAAAATAGGGGTAGTTGTGGCTTTTCTAGTTTTCTTTATATACTCTACTTATTTCCTATATGGAAAAATTAATCACTATACAAATGAAATATGGTTGATTATCTATTGAATATTGTTTTGTGTGTTTTGAAATGGAAGATATCTACATCTCTATGAAAATTGGTATATACTAATAGTCAACTTATTATCTTATTTATAGCATTTCCTTAGCTTTGTATACTAAAAAATTCAAGGTAGAGGGTAACATGATTCTTTGAATTGGATACTACATAAAAAATTATGTTATAGTCATTGCTTCCATTGTTTTCATTTTTACATTGGGATGCATTTTTTTTTACAATCAACACTCTTTTAATGTCTTTCCAAAATTAATATTATTACTAATTTCAAACTTTTATAAACATGTATGCAAAATAAGAACATAAATAAGAAATATATTGTAATAGTTTCTTTAACAAAGGATTCAACTTCATGTGGACCATACAAGGATTGTAAGATATACACAAAATGGATCTACATTGAAAATTTGGTAGGAAAGTTCAAGCAAATACAATTGGTAGATGCAAAGCCAAATAAATGTAAAATTTTGAGCTATAATGATTGTAGGATATACATAATGGATTTTTTGAAAAGGTTTTAGAAAATTTCAATCAAATACAATTGGGAGATGCATAGAAAAATTTCACAACCTTCACCAAAATCCTTGCCAGTTTCCTTAATATGGGAGATTTTGAACAAGGTACTTGCATAATCTAGGCATCTTTTTTTGTGAGAAGCTTTATGATCTTGTATTTGATAACTCTTATGAGTTTACATGCTCATTAATTTTCTATTTATATTACAACAAGTGCATTAGAGTCTGTAGCAGGTTAGCATAATCAAGTTAATAGGTTGAGCTTGTGCATGTGTGAGGGTTTGAAGCATGGCATGGGATGTTTGGATTCATGCTTGGTCACATGGAATGCATGGATAGCTTGTGCTACAAAAAGTGTATGAGAGTTTATTGCCGGTTGTGAAGAAGGATTCTTGAAGGAAAAGAAGCATACCAATCAACGATTGATATAGTGTTGTTGTAATCTTGTTTTAAGGTTGAATGATACAAGCACTATTGATTCTAGTGGAGTTTTTTCCCGAAAGGGTTTCTCCACGTATATGTTGTGTCACTTCTATCTTCCGTCTCATTCTTCTACAAACTTTTGTCTCTTTCTACAATTGCTAAAATTGATCTAAACAGATTAATCATACACAAATAATTGTGACAAAGAATACTTAATTAGATCTGCAGTCTCATAGTTTTACAAGTTTTAAGCTACAAATTTACCTTCATTTTCAACAAATGGATCTACACTGAAAATTTAGTAGGAAAATTCAAACAAATACAATTGGTAGATGCAAAGCCAAATAAATGTGAAATTGTGGACTATAATGATTGTAGAATATAGATAATGGATTTTTTGAAAAGGTTTTAGAAACTTTCAATTAAATGCAGTTGGTAAATGCATAGAAAAAATTGGCAACCTTCACCAAAATACTTGTTGGTTTCCTTAATATGGGAGATTTCAAACAAGGTATAGACATCCATCAAAGCATAATATGAAGATGAATTTTCTCAAATGTTGTGGTTGTAGACTCCCTTTTGAAATCTATGCAAAATGTGGGAGGATAGACAAAACTTGTGAACTATTTGACAAAATATCTCAAAATTGTAATCTCATGGAATACACTCTAATAAGAAAAGTTGCATCACTACCCTCCTAACAATCTCTCATAGTGTTTTAGTTTCTATTGTGTTACTCAATTTGAAACTTAATTGTGATACATTAATTTCATTGTCAAATTGTCATTTGTGTGTCAAGTTTGTCAAAATCCAAAATGATAAAATTTTTAATAAAATCGTGGATCATGTAGTACTGGGATGGGTAACCTCTCGGGAAGGCCTAGTGCTTCATCTATGTGAGCATCATCTAGATGTAATGAGTGCTAAGTGGACCATTCATTATCATGAGAGATGGGTTCTTGTGAAACACTACTCATGAAACATAGGTCAATGGGTTTGACTTATGAAACTAAATAGTTGAATCTTGATAGCAATATCACAATCTGACACGCTGTGGAAAATACCTCCTACTTGTCAATAAATCATGTTGTCAAAATCTAGAATTTCAAATTATGAATTCTTTGTAATTACTCATCAATTTTATTTTATATGTAATTAATTTTATTTTATATATAATTTTTATTTTTATTTTAAATAATTAATTATCAATAATTTATTTTTGATAATTTTAATTATAATTTTTATTTAAAATTAATTTTTAATTAATAATTTATTATTATTATTATTTATACTTAATTTTTTAAATAATTTTAATTAGAATTGTTATCTAAAATTCATTTTAAATAATAATTTATTATTATTTGTACTTTTATTTTTTTAATAAATTATTATTGGTTGTTGATTATTTATTATTATCATCATCTAAAAATCTTTTAAAAAATCTAACTAAATATCAATTATGAATAATTTATTATTAATAGATTTATTTTTAAAACAAAAATAAAAATATTTAATTGTTTTTAATAATATTAATTATTAATAATTTATTTGTTAGTAATTAATAAAATCTAAAAAGTCAAAAAAAGTAAAACTAATACTCTTACAGGATATACCTAGATATTATCATGAGGGATTAAATGAATGGAAAATTGCAATACGAAAGTTAAAATATTCTATGAATGAGCGCACACACTATAAGTTACCTTTTCATAATGTACTCCTCCCTTGCATTATTTTCCCCAGCACATGTGGGATTTAAAATGAAAACATAATTCTTTCGGGGAGCAGAGAGGGTACCCAAAAATGGAATTGGCATCAGCAAAAGTGAAAATGAAAACAGAAACGGAAAAGGTGATAGGTTTAAAGGGGTTGTGGGCCCAGCCACCTAAGGAGTGTACCCTTAGAGTATGTCAGTTAAGCCCGGTCGTGCAATCCTAGTAGGATAGCTTGTAAGATGTGTAGTGTAATAAAATGCATACCCTTGCATCTTCACACTAGTTTGGGCCCACCTTGATTTATTTATTCTTCTTTATGGCTTAATTGGTCCTATTTTATGTTCACAAGCCCTATGAATGGCATATTTTTCTAGTTAGTCCTTGCATTCTCTAATGCATAAATGATTTCCTAATGAATTTTATTCCTGTGTCCTTGATTTTTGGTCAAGACTAAAACACCACCTAGGGCATCTTTGTCCCCTCGAGGTCTCAAGAACTTGATTTTGAGGTATCTTAACTTGGCCCCTTTTTGGTTTCTATGCCCCAAGTTTCATCACTTGGGACTAAGATGCCACCTAGGGTGTCTTAGTCCTCCTTGAATCATTTTCAAGATTTAATTTCAAATTCTAGCAAGATTTAGCCTCCTTCATTTAATGAATTCATATGTTGTTGGTGTGATACAATTTTAGGATATTAAGCATAGATAAGTATAAATACAAGGTTCCTTCTCTCATTTTCTCCTAACAGGATATCTAAGCATTCTTAAGGAAAATTTATGAGATCAAGACATTCAAGAGCATATCATCAAGCATTTGGAGCCATCATCAAGATTCAAGCATTATGCTAAAGGTTATTTTTGCATCATGTGTGTTGTTGTGTTAACATTTGTGATGTAGGGTTTTGATTCAAGAAAACAAGAAATTAAAGATCTATCAAGCATTTCAAGGTCCATATCCATTGCAGCTATTTCACACAAGTTTGTAGACTTTGCAAGGGTTTGGTGAGTTGTAACATTCATGTTGTTCATTCACCATTTCCTTCATTATTTCTATATCATTTCAAGGTTTAATTACCAACAAGGGGTTTGACTAGGGAAAACCACCATTCACTAACAATCAACAAGTTTTTCCAATCTTGCATATTTGTTTTTGTAGATCTAGGTTGAAGAATTGAAGATCACTTGGAGTACAAAGTTGTCAAAGTTGCAAAATTGGATTGAAAAGTTGTAATCTTCACTGAAACTCACCTACAAGTTAGATCCAAAAGTTTCAGAACTTGAGATCTGAAAAGAAGCAAGTGTAGACCTTGGAGCTGAGGACCACATTAAAAATTTTCAGAAATTTAGAGTGGGACTAATACTCCATCTTGGGTGTCTTAGTCCTTGCCATCATATCTTTCAAAGATTTTTTTAGATCCGATTTTGACATCCAAAGATTTTGTATTTGCCTTGAAAAATAACAGTGGGACTAATATGCCAGATTTGGGTGTCTTAGTCCTCCAAGGGATATTTTGACAACTTCTTTACATTTCTAGAATCCTCATTGCATCTCCAAACTTCCCAGGTACACATACACTAACTTGGTGTTGCATATTTTCATTATTTGCATATCTCATTTAACTTATTTTAGGTTATTTTTCATATCACATTGTGTTTTCAAACAATTGTGTTTTCCAAGCATTTGCTTGGCGGTGAACCCCTTAAAGTTGAAAAGAACCCCTTCCTATGTCCTCCTAATTGTGAATTAACTCACCTTGAGAGATTGATAGTCATTCCAATTAGGGTTCTTAGGACATAATGGAATGAGCTAAATAGAATAGGAAGGCAATTCACACCCTTCCCATTTTATTTACAGTTCAAGATGTTCATCGCATTACATGGTTAGGTTTTGTAAAGTAGCTTCATCACAATTAGGGGAGACATCAAGAGAAGGTGAATCATTCTTGCCAATTTTTTGAATTTCTTGTTCACATAGCTCTTCCCAAATGTTAGGGGCATCAAGAAAGGGAGGAATAAAATTCTCATGAGTCTTAATAAGAATATATTCTAACACTAAACTATCTTCTTCATGTATATAGAAGATAATAGGAGAAGGAAAGGTATGATTGGAATGATTATCTACATTTACATCCCCATGTCCTATAATGTCTTCCCAAGCAGGAGAGGTATTGGGAGATGAATGGAGAGTAGGTAAAGTAGTTGCCATGATCTCAACTTTGTGTGTCATAATATCTTTCCAAGGGGGAGGACAAATAAGACTTTCATGATTGTTTGTGATTATGTCTCCTATCACCAAGATACCTTCGTCACTAATAGGAGAGGTATCAGGAGAAGAACAATTTTGATTGTTATGATTTTCAATGCTTGCATCCTCTTGTATCAAACCTTTAGTGGATGACCTAGGAGAGATGGAGTCATCAAGGGCTTCATCTAACATTGAAAACTCATAACTACTAAAGGGTTTGAGGGTTATGGTAACCTTTTTTGGTTTGGGTTCTTCATAGCAATCCTTAGTGGATGATCCTAGTGAGAGGAAGTCCTCAAGGGATTCATCTAACATGTCTAAGTCATCACTACTAAATGGCTTGGATGATATGATTTTTCAAAATTTAAGCATTTTTTTAATTGCTTCTTTTGATGTTTTTATTTTTATTTTTTCATTTTCTAATGAATGTTGAATCTAATCTGATCTAAGTGAACTAGGATCTAATGCTGAAAATGAAAAGTGCAAGAATCTAATTCTATCCACAATTGCCATGAATGTAAATTATACTATTTCTAATTATTTGAATGTAATAGAAGGTATGAAAAATTAAAATGCAATGTTAAGACCTAGAAGGAAATGTAATTTTCACATTTCAAACAAGGTAATGCAATGATTTAAAAATGAAATGTTGTGAGTGCAAATTTGAAATTAAGCAATGCATGAAATGGACCAATTTAAGCTAGATTTCGTAAAATGTATGAAACAGAAAATCAACCAACTAAAACATATAAAAAATGGAAGCAAACATAAGATTAAAAACAAGGGTTTCAGTGTCATAAAAGGTAGTTTCATATGTGTATAGGAACTGATATGCCCAAGGTGACGAATGAGTCCCAATAGGGATTTTTTTCAAAATTTTCAAAAAAATTTAATTGATTTTTATGATTTTTAGGTTGTATGATGTAGGTCTAAGATGATAATTAGTTTTCAAATTATTTTCAATGATTTAAGATGCAAAAATGCAACCTATATGCACTTTCACTAATGCAAAAATTTGAAACCCTAAAATGCCAATTATCTAATGCAAACCCTAATGCAAACTCAATGCAAGCTATATCTAGGATGATGATGGACGTCAAATCAAAAAATAAGGTATTCTAAATGTGGGTTCACCAAAATGAAACAAAGAAAATCGGGACGAACTTTCTCTTTGGCTTCTAGGGTTTTTGGACCTAAAAGGAAAGAGGCCACTTTCCTTTTGATCTTTTCACTCAAGAACAAGCCCTTCAGATTTTAATGCAAAGGAGATTAAAATATGGTGAAGGGAATGTCCTAGCGATTGAATGATGTCAAGTGAGGTTCACCACTAAGCTAGGGCTTGGAAAAATGTATGACACACAAGATGAAATGCAAAACCTAGTTTGATGCAAACTTGATGTAAATGACTTAAAAATGAAAATGAAACAAAATAGAAAGCTATAAAAGTGAAAGTGTGCACCTAGAAACTTGTTGGAGATGGAGTTGAGCTCTGAAATCTTAAAAATGCTAAGTTTTAAGCCTAGAGGGACTCATTCACCATTCTGGGTCAATCAATGCTAGATTAGGTTCTCTACATAGGATGAAG
The DNA here is from genome assembly GCA_007115665.2 of Sequoiadendron giganteum. NCBI lineage: Eukaryota > Viridiplantae > Streptophyta > Pinopsida > Cupressales > Cupressaceae > Sequoiadendron > Sequoiadendron giganteum. Next base: position 548,644,441 of record CM021107.1, on the reverse strand, counting down.
TTTCTACCAAATGGATATCCAAATATGCAAAGATATTTGAAAAAATCATATAGTGAGACTCATATGCCACAACTAGGGGATCAGAACCATTTTGTCATGAAGTGTCTTAGGAGTAGAATCTTGAACTGAACTTTGCAAGTCTTTGATGATGGATAAAATAAGCACTCTCCCACTGGTTTAATGAAAATTGGATGGATATTTTTCCCTAGATCTAGGCTTCATGATTCTTCACAAATTTTCATGACAACTTTGACAAAATTTGCAACTTTGTCATTTTGGTGCTTTTGAAGGCTTCAAATCCATTTTTTCTTCAATCTACAAACCTACAATCACACATCAAAGAGGGGAAAACTTGTTGATTGTTAGGTAATGGGGGTTTTCCTTGGTCAAACCCCTTTTAGGTAATTAAACCATATGATTAAATAAGATAATGAAGCATAAACATGATGTAATGCAATTAGAACCTTGGCATGATGATGGATCTTGAATCGCTGCAACACTTGATGCATAATTATGCCCTTGAATTCTATTAAATGCTCTTGTGAACTCAACTTTCTATTAAGAATGTTCTCACAAAATTCTTAGGTGAAAATGAATGAAAGAACCTTGTATTTATACTAAATTAGGAAAGAATTCTCAAAATTACAACACTACAAGCTGACATTAGATCTAGGAGAATAAAATCCCATCAAAAATTTGAATTAAATTTGGATTTTGGTTATGTGGGACTCATTCGCCACAAGTGGCGAATGAGTCCCATCTAGCATAATGTATGGGACCAAAAATCAAAAGTTCTTAGAAAGGTGTAAAAACAGGTTTGGGACCAAAAAATTTAGGTGGGACTCATTCGCCACAAGTGGTGAATGAGCCCTAGATCACTAAAAATAGGCCATACAAGCTAGAGACACCTAGATCATGATTGGTTACTAATTGGTGTCAAGATTATCCTAAAAAAGATGTAACAAATGAGGCTTGTGGATGCAAAATAGGGCTAATTTAAGCATTTAAGAGAGCCCAATCATTAATGACAAGCCTAGAGGAATGTGAAAATGTGCTAAAAAACTTTAGAAAACTCCAAATAAGGCAGGAGTAAGGCTGATTATGATTTAAATTATGTTTATTATGCTTAGTTAATTGATAAAACCCTAGAAAAGTGTGAAGGTGTGTTACAACACTTAACAAAACTTTAGGAAGGTACAATTTAAGTCCATTAGTTCACAAGGGTGCAGGAACTAATTTGGATGTGTAAAACACATCACAACATTAGATTTAGGCGATGTCAAGTGCAGTTTATCATTAATTATTCCCAAATCAAGAAAGGGAAAGGTGCACTTTTTTTTACGCTACACTTACAAGGTCAGAAACTTATTTCAAAAGTCTTTAGATCTATCAATTCATGTTTTCAAAAATATATAGTAGAATTTTTTAATTTAGTTTCTAATTATTTCATTTTCTACTCAATTAGTTAGAGATCTTAGAAGTTTGAGATGGATTTTTTGTATGAGATGATTTCATTTCATCTTCTTTAAATGAATTGAGGTTATTGGTCTCTGATTTTATTATTTCAAAACATTCCATGCACTTTTTGTTAATCCCTCTATGGTAATCATTGTAAAGTATAATTATGAGTTTGGGAAAAATGATATCCTAACACATCTTATGTGTCTTAGTATTTTTCCTTATATTTATGGACCCACACCTAGGTAGACACACAAAGAAGTAGATCAACATGGGATAACATGAATGATCATGTCATAGGATTGACTTATACTAGTATTCATTATGACACTAGTGCACTATGGTATCAAACATTGATTTTTCCCCACACACCTTGGACTAGACTTTGAGAAATTCATAAAGACCCTCATATATCCCCATTCCAAAAGGATCCTACTATGATTGTATCATTCCCCTCGAGGATGCAGATTACATAACTTTTGATGATAGTACTTTAGAGGTTCTTGAGTATATCATAGAACTTCTTCCATGTTATGATGGATCAAAGACATGTCTTCTTGTTCCCGCTCTTTATATTGTGACACAATCTCCATTTTCTATTTTTCTTGATCAAATTAATATTGCCACAACTATGGCCCCTATTAATTAAATAGAACAAGACATTCTTCATCTTCTAGACATAGTTACCTTAGATTCATATATATCAAACATATCATTCTTGTATGTGGAGTCTAATATTGTAGATTTGGAGGATTATTTTGAGGAAATTCACATCCTCTTTTATGTAAGCCACATCATTATTGTTCTTGGATCTTGTTCTCCATAAGTCTTCATAAGTTTGTAGATTGACATCATCTCATTCCAACATTTGAACATTTGAGAAATTTTAAAAGGTACACATCATTTAGATTTGGATTCTCTACTCATTAAGCTTAGGATAATGGCTTCTCTAGTCACCATGGATTTGTTTCTTCTTAATGCAAGAAAAAATATTTGTAGAAAGTGGATCACATTTTTTCCTTAATTTTTCATAATTGACACAAGAACTACTTCTTTATGGGGAAGTTCATATTCTCATTTTCTCTCTCCTATTTCGTAGAAATTCATTTCACTTATGTGATAAAATTATTCCTTGGGGATTCATATTATCTCCCCATTATTTTATTTTTTTCACTAGAACACATTCATTTCATTTTTATTTCATTCGGAGATGTCTTTTCTCCCATGTGGTTTTCTCTTTTCCTCTAGTATGAGAGATTTCTTGTTTTGTGCATGAGAACCTCGTCAGACTCTCTAGCTAGAATCAATCAATGTATTCATCATTATGTTTCTAAATTTTGACTAATTTATTAGGTAAAATAGGCATATCACTTGATTAATTAATTAATTAGACCTAATTTTTATTGTATTTCATTTATCCTAAACTTAGGAGTGTTTTTCTATTTTTGGGTCATGTTGTCTCATAGTATAGGATGAGGACACTTGTCATGACCTAATATTATCCTCGCCTAGGATTTCATATGGCTTCTTTTCACTTTTAGAAGTATTTATTATTCATCATTCTAATAAATCCATATGTAATCAAAATAAAAGATCAATCACAAAACCCTTTTGGATCAATTTATAGCTCTAGTTTGCATAGCATAATCAATATATTTTTATTTTTCATGTGATAAGAAATTTTGTTCTAGGGACATCCTAGGAGTTGTGGGGTTCAAAAGTCAATTCCAAAATGATGACTTTGTAATTTTATCTCTCTGGATAAATGTTTAGGTCCATACGTGCTCATCTAACAACATTTTCTAAAACTACTAGATTAGTATTTTTATAGATAAACTAAATTTCAATTTACAATATTATTATATGACGCCTTTTATTTAAACATAATACTTTAAAAACTTGAAATTTTTGATATTGACCAGCTTTGACACATAAATAAACTTTTTTAACTATTGAATTTGTTTGGACAAGTTATGCCACTAGAGAGGATACAAATTAGGATGAGATTTCATAGACTAAGTTGAAAATTTAACAATGACATAAAAGAGAAAAGTGGATAGAAGCGTCAACACAAGGTGATAAGCAACAATGCCACATAAGTAGAGATAGAATTTTAAAATTACAAATTTAAATTCAAACCTGAAATATAATATTATAATTTAAAACTTGCAAACATAACCTCAAACTCCAAATATGTGATTTGAACACATTGAGCTATTAAGAAAAGCTTATTAAAAATAAAATACACAACAAAAAACAATTTTAATCAAACTTATTGAAATAAATACAAAAAATTAGATAACTCTTTTCTTTGTAATTTATGGATTCAAAGGAAGGAAAAGTGACAAGCAACAATGCCACATAAGAAGAGATATAATTTTGAACTTACAAATTTAAATTCAAACCCAAAATATAATCATAAACTTTAAACTTGCAAACTTAACCTCAAACTCCAAATTCTCCATTTGAACACATTAAGATATAAAAACAACTTATTAAAAATAAAATACACAACATAAAACAATTTTAATAAAACTTAATGAAATAAATATTAAATCTTTAATTTATAATAAGACCAAATAGAAAATAAGGAACACCAATAAAACTTTGAATTTTATAAATGTAAGCGCATAGCCAACACAAGACTCCTTTAACTTGGCCATTCACAACTCTTTATAATATGGTCAATTCTATATTTTTTACAATTTCCTACCTATGATGCCCTTCGACAAAGATTTTACTTTCCTACAGTTGAGGTCAGGTCAAAGATTTTACTACTCTAGAATTTCAGAGGCTAGTGCAAATGTCCATTAGAATTGGAAAAAAGAACGAAATTTCTTTTATCAAATTCAACAAGTGATCACCCAATTCTTTAACAGTACATGTAAATCAGATCCCGAACAAGAAATCGTTAGTGTTAGTCAATCCAGAAGTATTACTTTTGAGACAATCAGAAATAACCAAGCAACTTAAACGTTAACTTAATGCAAAGACCAAACCCATCCCTTTTTCATGGCAATTGATATAAATTGCACTTGTGGTTTCGGAATTTCATCTCAACGGTGATAACAACACCATGCCTCTCAACATGGATTTCCTTCTGTTGTCACTTACATTCGTACTGCTGCTCTTGTTTTTCCGTAATGGCGGCGAAGGCCGATATGTGTCAAAAGACCAGAGTATCCCTACATTCTCAAACGCTTATCAAAGTCTAGGTAATGTATGAAATCCTATTTATATGTCCTTACAGCCGGTTAGTTTGTCATTTGCACAGGCAGGTCTTTATATAAGCGTTACGGCTGTGTAAGGTCATCTCGATTAAACAGCGAGTCTGTTGATCATAAACTGTTTAAGATTGAATCTGAATTTGTTTCATAGTTTAATCTGAAGTATTTGTTTTGAATGCAGATTCAAAAGGCGATGGATCTGTAAAACGAACTGTGCAATCCATTCTACCTGTATGTTAAAAAATGATCTTTCCGTAAACTTTGTATTTGGCTATTGTTTTGTAGTTTAAATCTGGATTTCATGAACTGTGCAGCAAAATCTCCACTCCCGTCGACTCCTCGTTACCAGAACATACTCGCCGTACAAAGGCGGATGCTGTCAAGATGATTGCTGTACAGCGAAACTCAGTTCTGTCTGTTGTCCATAAACTAAACTTTCCTTTTTAATCCACTCAAGTTCGAATCACATATCAAAAAATTCGATATGGTATTTTATACTGAATTAAAAATAATATATCTTTACTTTTCATGTTGATGGTAATTAAAATCTTTAAGGATCGGAGATCACTATCTTAAAGTCTATTTTTCAGAATAGACAATGCTTAGATTTGTTTTTGTGTTTAGGTTGTCTCAACTATGTTGAAAATGATCGATCTGTAATAAATGTTCGTTAGAATTTTTATTCTATAAACTTTATGATAGATAATGGTGTCTGAAAATCTTTATTTATTTTTTCAGATTCAAAGATTAATTTAATTATTTTTAAACAAAGATCAATATAATTATTTTTTGAACAAAAATTAATATAATTATTTTTAAAAAAAAATAATACATAATTATTTTTAAAAAGTAAAAATTAACATTTAAAAATTTTCACTCTTCTTCCTTATTTTAATTGTAATAATGCTTATATTTATTTATTAAATACTCTATATGCAAATTAGGTTACAATTTTCAAAAATAATTTTTCTTTTGAATTATTAATATTAATTAATTGAAACTGAAGAATATCACATAATTTTAAATTTGAAAGAATTTATAAATAAAGTCAAATGTGTATCCGTAATTGGCAGTTTAATCGGTAGTGACATCTCTAGACTTTCATAATATTAAAAGACTGAGATAAAATAATTAATTACCATTGATTTAGATCCCGAAAATCACGCGCTAGAATAGGGTTGGAGGGGAGTATGCAGAGAGAAAAGAAGAGAGAGTAAAGGAAGCCTTTGGCCTTGTGTTACTCCATTTTTGACTTTTAATTTGGGAAGAGTAACTTCTATCAACCAGATGAGTGGTGCTTTTACTGCAAATCCACCGTGAAAGGAAACTTAGGATTTTCTTGGTTCATTTATATTCATATTTAAACCAAATCAACTCTAGTACTCTTTTGTTCCAATTTTCTTATACTTACTAAGTTTTTAAATTTTATTTAATTTTTATTTAAATAATTTTTTATGTATAATCAGTTTATTAACTATAACGTAAGATTTGAATCTGAAACAAGTTTCACATCTGTAAACTATTATTAAATTATCTAAAAAACAAGTTTTCTCTATAATGGAAAACCAACTGTCATTTAATGGTAAAAGTCTTCAAAATCTCACTTATCACATGAAAGCTAAATAAATATTGATTTGACAATTGGATGAGAACCTTCTATTTCTATTCAATTTTTTTTTCAATTTAAGGGCAATTTTCTTTTTTCATTTGTATTGCTTTATATTTTAATTTTGTATGCAAATACTTCATAATCAGATGATACTTAATTTATTTAAGAAAACAATCTAGATTTGTCTAAGCTTATTTCATTCCATTATTTAACATTTATTATTAATTGTTTAATCAAGCCACATGCAACTAGAATATGCAGCACATCCATGCACAAACACATACATTCTAACATATTAACATAGATATAGTTTTATATTAGCATAATCCTTCAACCTCCTTTAGGTGCAAGTTCTCGTACTAGTACTTATATTTATATATTTGTTCATTGTCTTTAAATTAGTATTTTCTAGTGTTTTGGATTAGTTTCTAATATTTTATAATTAATTTTATGTAGCCATGGATTGACTATCAAATTGAAATTTTTAAATTAGATTTTTGAAATCTTTAGTCTTTCTTATTAGTCATTATAATTTGAATTGATAAACACTTTTATGAGCTATTTTTTATATCTTGATATTTAAAAATATTTAATGTGAGTTTACCATAATATATAATCAAGAGTATTCATGTTGCAATCATCTAGATTTGAGATTCAAAAGGAATACATCTGAATTAAAATCATATGCTTCATCTATGTTTCTACTATGGCAAAGGAAAAATTATCCCTTTATAATCTGGGAATGATTAACCTTAAGATGGACCTAATGTCGTCTTGATCTAGTGTTGTAATGTGTTTCTCACATTCACATTGGATTTAAGGCCCTTTTAAGCTAAATAGACCTATTTTTTCCTAAATTTAATATTGTAAAGTATATTTATTTGCACCTTCACATTAATTTTTTGGCCCTTGTGAACCAAATGGACTTAATTATGCCTTATTTAGGGTGTTGTAAAGTGTATCCTAACATTTTCACACTAATCTAAGGTTTTCATTATTAATTAGGCTTCTTTATGCCTTACTTGGCCTTATTTTACATCCACAAGCCTTAATTAATGCATCTTTTCAAGGATAATCTTGACATAAATCAACATCCAATCATAATTCAGGCATTATTAGGTTTTGTGGCCCAAATTTAGTGGTCTAGGAATCATACGCCACATTGGGTGTATGAGTCCCAACTAGGTTTTTGGGCCTCAATCCTGATTTTGCATCATTCTAAGCATTTTTAAAAAAATGCATGCCATAGTTAAGCCTAATGGAATTCCTAAGCCACTTGTGGTGTATGAGTCCCATGTGGCCCAAAATCAAATTTAATTCAAATTATTGGTGGGATTTTGTCCTCCTAGATTTGATGTCGACTTGTAGTGTTGTAATTTTGGGAAATTTGATATAAACATGTATAAATACAAAGTTATTTCACTCATTTTATCCTAATACTTTCAAGAGAGAATTACTAATAGAAATTTTATGATTAAAAGAGTTTAGAATACTTCACAAGAGCATTCAATATCATTCAAGATCATTTCTAAGATATTCAAGGGAAAAATTCCTCATCAATTGTTGCAGCAATTCAAGATCCATCATCATGTCAAGGTTATCAAGCATCAAGCATGTTGTTGAGCTAGAGTTGTGATGTTGTATTTAAGATCCAAGATTAAGGATTGTCCTACACTTATTTCAAGATCTATATCTACATCCTTCATGGCCACTTCATGTTAGATTTTTGATCTACAAGGAATAATTATTCATGTTTCATGTCCTTATTTCATTATCTTATCATTTGGTGTAATTACCTAACCTTTTATTCTCTAACAATCAACAAGTTTTTCTCTCTCTACATATGTGATTACAAATCTAGGTGCCTTGGAGCTTGAAGATCCTTTAAATATTAGGTAGCAAGGTTGAAAAAATTCATCAAGTCATCGCAAGGTTGTCATCTTCACTAAAAGTCACCTACAGGTTGAAAATTATGGTTTCAACTCTAGAAACTAAGTGTGGAACGTAGAGAAGAGTTTGGAGACCAAATTTGAGCCTTAACCCTCCAAAAAAATAAGTGGGAATGATATGAAAATTGTGGCATGAGTCCCAATATAGGGTTTTTTTCAAATTTCAGTAGATTCAGGCTCACCAATGTTAGATTCTAGTTTTGGCATAGAAAACCAAGTTTGGGACAAAATCGCCTAGACTAGAATATGAGTCTTAGTGGGCACCAAAAATTTTTTTTTTAGTGTTTTGAAGCTTGTTTTGACCTCATTACTCTTCCAAGTGCACTTTTGTTCATTTCTAGTTTGATATTTTGTAATTCAGTTTCATTTCCTAGGTCATCTAGTTAGGTTTTTCATGGTACTTTGCATATTGCATTCATTTCTTATCTTTTCAAGCCCTAGCTTGGATTTGAACCCCTGTTTAGTCTCTAATCAAACCCTAGGATTCCCTATTGTGAGATATCTTTCCCCTTTATACATTGGATTGAAATCTTGAGGGTTTCCTTGAATGAGAGTGTGAAAGATTTTTATTTTATCTCCCAAGCATAGAACCTACAAAATTTCCACCTTTCATTTGGTGAACCTGCATTTAGAACACAACATTTCTTATTTGGAGTGCATCGTCATCCTATATCTTTCTTGCATTAGTTAATTGGCATTCTAGGGTTTCTAAAGCTTGCAGTAGTTAAAGTGTATATGGGTTGAATTTTTTAATCTTCCATCATTGAATATTATCATAAATCTGCATTTTTATTTAGTATAAAGATCATCCAACCTAAAAATCATAAAAATCACTTAACTTTTTCTAAAAATTATGAAAAAATCCCTCACTAGGACTCATACACCCCTCTGGGTGATTTAGTCCTACTGTATATTTTAAACTACCTTTTACAACATTAAAAACCTTTTCTTTTTGCTTCTTAAGCTTCTTGGTAACCTATACTATCATTTTAGGAAATTTTCAGGAACTTTGGTTTTATGCATCTAGGTCAAAAACATCAATTTAGGGTAGTCATTTTTTAAATCATTTCAATTACAAAAATCATTAGATCTGAAAATGTTCACATTTCTAAAACTTTGCATAATATGGATACAAGTACTTTTCACTTTTGAATACACAATGTTTACATTCATAAAGCTTTGCATAAGTTTGATAAAAGTGCTTTTCATTTTAGGATACACATTGTTTGTATTCTTAAAGTTTTGCATACATTGGATAAAAGTGTTTTTCATCTTTGGATATACACTATTTACATTGTTGAAGCAATGCATGAGATGGTTAGAAGTACTTTTCATTCTAAGTCCAACAATGTTATTGTCTTACCTATCTAGGCATGCTAAGAAAAAATTAATATCCCCTTCCTATGAGAAGGCTTTAGTGAAAGAGAATACAATCTTGGGAAATCATAACAATCATATTTATTTTTCTCCTAATATCTCTCCTATTTGTGAAGAATATATTCTAGTGTTAGAAGAACCAATCAATGAGAGTCCTAGTTTTTTTTCTCTCCCTATCTCTTTTATTAGGCAATAAATTGATGAACAAGAGGATATAACAATAGATAATCATGAAAATCACATCGATTTTTCTCCTAGTTGTGAAGAAGATACTTATATGTTAGAAAATGCAATCGATGAAAGTCATGAGGATCTTACGTGTCTCTCGTCCCCTAGGGAAAACATTATTGAAAAAGGAAAGGAGATCATTGATAAACAAGAAAACCCAACCATTGATAACTCCCTCACTTGTGATGAAGTCCTTTTAGAAGAACCAACCTCTAAATGTCATGAACATCTAGCTTGTGGTTCTCCTAAAACCTCTCTTCCTAAGGAGTCTATCATGGTACAAGAAAATTATAACATTGAAAATAGTGATATAGTTTCATTAGATAAAGATGATGAAGTAATGTTAGACTCTCCTTCACTAAGGTACGTTAATATTATTCAACCTCAACTCATCCTTTACCTAGCTTCACACAAACCTCAAACTCAAAACAAACCCAAACTTATCCTTTATCCTCCTAAGAATAATGGTTTGTAGTAGCCAAGTTATAATACCATTTCTCATACATATAACACTAGAAACAATCCAAAACCAAGAAAAACACCTTCAACATCCTTCCCATTGCCTAATCTTATCTTGCCTGTTCCTCCTCATTTTCCTTTACAAAGCGAAAATAAGTAAAAATCTTGTTGAACAACTAAAGAATACTCCTACTAAGATATCATTATGGGACCTTATTCAAGCCTCCTCTCATTAGTATAACCTAATTCAAAATTCCTTACAACAAGTTCCTATCCCTTCTAATGCACAATCAAATGACATAGCAACCCTAATTCAAGGAATAAATACTGTGAACCCCTAAACCTGCAAATGCACAAGAGCAACAAACATGGTTAGATGTTAGATCATATGCATGCAAACAAGTATGAGAGATTCCCCACAAAATCCATCTATTCAAACTAAACTAGGAAAATAAAGAACACAAGATAAACTTGAAACAAAAGAGATTCAATCCTACTTAAGCTAATAGCATGATGATCTTGTGGGGGAATTGGTGCCAATGAAGTGTTACAATTGGCCCTTTCCCAATTCCTAAGTAGCAATGTTGATTGGTTTGAGAAAATCGTCAAATCATTAAAGAGATTTGAGCATCATAACCTTGTTGCAAATCTTGAAAGATGATTGATGGTTGATTGAAGTGGGCAAAATTGGCTCTCAATGTGAAGAGAGTAACTTTGCATGAGGATTGTGGATGATGATGGATTTGAGTATAGTAAGTCTACTCAAATTGTGGATGTTTGAATGAGAGGAAGAGTCTCTCATTTATAGATTTCCAAAATGGAAGATTGAAGGAAAATAAGCAATGTGGGATCATTCAACATCCAATGGCCAAGTGCCACTTGTCAAGATGTGAATGGTTGAGGAATGAGCACATTTTGGTCAATGTGCATGATAAATGCCATTGGATTCAAATTTGAATTTTGAATGTGACATGTTGGAGGGAGAAATAAATGGAGTTAATGTCACTTGGCTCAATGCACAAGGACATGTAAGAGGCATTGAATGCCTTGTTGGAAGGACCAAGTCCACTTGGCCTTTTTGAATTCAAATAAGGGAATATTCCCTTTTGATGCTTTGTGAGGGAAAATAGAGAATTAAATAAATCAAAGTAATTGATTTATTATGAAAGTTGCATTCTCTAGAGGATTTTAGTGATAGGGATTAACTTAATCAAAGATTTGATTAATTAATGACGAATTAGGATATGTGACAATTTAGACTTAAATTTATGAATTGATTTAAATCAAATTGAGAGGAAATGATTAATTAAATAAATGATTTTGATTTATTTAACTGAGGGATATGTTAGATTAAATTAAATAATGTTTTAATTTATTCCATTTAATAAGAGGAATTTAGAGATTTAATTTAAATAAAATGAATTATTTAAATGAACAGAGAAGGATGATTAATTAAATTAAATTGATTAATTTAATCACTAGAGGAGGAAGACCTAATTAAATAAATAATGATTTATTTAATTAAGGGATAAAAGGTGTTGATAAGATGAGAGTATGATTCGAGATGAAACAACGTTAGTAGGATCGAAATCAGGTGCATGTATATTTTACTTGTCTACATTTTGCCCCTCTTTGAAGCAATGTACTTGTTGCATTGATTCAAAGAATAAACTGTTGTGATCAAAGTTCAAAATATCTTGATTTTTTAGATGCCCCTTTGTTGCCTCAACAAGAAGGATTACGCTGGTATACTGCCCCCTTGAGAGATCGAGTGGAAATATATGATTTTTCCGATCGAGGTCACGATAAAATGCGAGAGGTGTGGCTCTATTGATCAGAGGATGAAAGATAATTCTTTGATGTAGACAAATCTAATGATGTATAGACAGTCATCGACCATGGGTAGCCTCGTGTATATTTTTATACAACACACCGATTTTAGATAGAAATGTTACTAAAGATAGAAGAATAAGAAGAATGAGATGGATGGAAGGAGGATCCACACAAGTTCACATTATGACCGATGATGATGACTTGCATTGCTAGGAATTGGGATTTTCAAAGGACCAATTACTTTATGTTTGATAACACACATAGGTACGATGCATCAAGGTATAAAGCACCAAGATGGCGTTGTACCTAGTGTGATGGACTCTGAATAGTCAATTATATGAGAGTATTCTTGTTCACACTTGACATACAAAAACCTTGCTAGGAGGGACCTAACAAAGCAAGTATTCGCCAAGTTATTTTACAAGAATATCCAAAAAGCACAACAGATAAAAAAGATAATGATCATTGCCCCATTCCTTTCTCTCTAAACCTGTTTTGTTTAGGCATCATCAAGAGGTCCTTGAAATGAGCACAAAATAAGATAAGTCATCAAAAAGACCAAATCAAGTAAACAAACAAGCTAATGTTCTTCATACCGCTAGCCAAGACTAACTACTTTGAGGGGTGCCTGATGCTTATGTCCATCACAGGGAAGCTTCATCCTAGGACATGTAGTGATTAGGGTTTTGATGGGACTGATCTGGGTGATAAGCTATTGATACTCTGAGTTGACCAACTTGCTTGCTTACTGACTTAGGCTTGAAACTCTAATTATAAGGTGTTCACTTTAGAACCTGCTATACTTGCTTCTAACTGACTCACTAGAGGGTGAAAGCGACGATTGATTTTATTATGAGTGATGAAAAATCACAGGTGAAAGTGAGATGAAATGGATGCACCATTTTGGGTTTTTCAGATATTTTGAGGTTGTTTTTCGTATTTTCAAGATTTAAGACAAACAGACTAACTTAAAGACCTACCCTAGGGGTCTCGGGAGTTGATCCATAGATTAGCCTTGCCTACATTATACACGCAGAGACCACATAGTTTGATTGACGATGGACTAACTTGATGATAAGATGGACAAACGGATTGCCCTTTTATTACTTAAAGGACTGACTTTAAGATGCAGACTAGATGGGAAAACGGATTGCCAATGGGACGAATGCCTAAAGACTGACCTAACTGTCTCGGGGGATGATCAAAGATCAACCTTGCCTGCATTCAAGCTCAGAGATGACATAGTTCAATAAGGTGAAAGACTGACAAGACTAAATGATGAATTTTTGAATATTTTCTAATATTTTGACATGTTTTTGGATTTTTGAATGATTTGGATTTTTTATTTTTTGACGAATTTTTGACTGATTTGGATGTTTTGAATTTTTGATGAATTTGAAGAAGATCACGAGAATATACATGAATCCTTCTAGCGCCAAAATGTGAACCCCTAAACCTGCAAATGCACAAGAGCAACAAACATGGTTAGATGTTAGATCATATGCATGCAAACAAGTATGAGAGATTCCCCACAAAATCCATCTATTCAAACTAAACTAGGAAAATAAAGAACACAATATAAACTTGAAACAAAAGAGATTCAATCCTACTTAAGCTAATAGCATGATGATCTTGTGGGGGAATTGGTGCCAATGAAGTGTTGCAATTGGCCCTTTCCCAATTCCTAAGTAGCAATGTTGATTGGTTTGAGAAAATCGTCAAATCATTAAAGAGATTTGAGCATCATAACCTTGTTGGAAATCTTGAAAGATGATTGATGGTTGATTGAAGTGGGAAAAATTGGCTCTCAATGTGAAGAGAGTAACTTTGCATGAGGATTGTGGATGATGATGGATTTGAGTATAGTAAGTCTACTCAAATTGTGGATGTTTGAATGAGAGGAAGAGTCTCTCATTTATAGATTTCCAAAATGGAAGATTGAAGGAAAATAAGCAATGTGGGATCATTCAACATCCAATGGCCAAGTGCCACTTGTCAAGATGTGAATGGTTGAGGAATGAGCACATTTTGGTCAATGTGCATGATAAATGCCACTGGATTCAAATTTGAATTTTGAATGTGACATGTTGGAGGGAGAAATAAATGGAGTTAATGTCACTTGGCTCAATGCACAAGGACATGTAAGAGGCATTGAATGCCTTGTTGGAAGGACCAAATCCATTTGACCTTTTTGAATTCAAATAAGGGAATATTCCCTTTTGATGCTTTGTGAGGGAAAATAGAGAATTAAATAAATCAAAGTAATTGATTTATTGTGCAAGTTGCATTCTCTAGAGGATTTTAGCTGTAGGGATTAACTTAATCAAAGATTTGATTAATTAATGAGGAATTAGGAGATGTGACAATTTAGACTTAAATTTATGAATTGATTTAAATTAAATTGAGAGAAAATGATTAATTAAATAAATGATTTTGATTTATTTAACTAAGGAGGGATATGTTAGATTAAATTAAATAATGTTTCAATTTATTCCATTTAATAAGAGGAATTTAGAGATTTAATTTAAATAAAATGAATTGTTTAAATGAATAGAGAAAGATGATTAATTAAATTAAATTGATTAATTTAATCACTGGAGGAGGAAGACCTAATTAAATAAATAATGATTTATTTAAGTAAGGGATGAAAGGTGTTGATAAGATGAGAGTATGATTCGAGACGAAATGATGTTAGTAGGATCAGAATCAGGTGCATGTATATTTTACGTGTCTACAAACACTGACATTGTTTTCCACCAAAGCGAGCTCCCTCCTTTCAATGTACAAAAACAACATGATGCTTTCATGATAATAGTCAGATACAATAGAACAAACATAAAGAAAACCCTTTTCAACAATGGCTCTACTCTTAATATGTGTAGCATAAACCTTTTGAATAGGCTTGGTGTGGATAAGTCAAAAACTCAACCCGATTCTCTATCTATTCATGGATTCAACAATCTAGAAAAACAAATGCTTGGTGTGATCACTTTACCTATTACAGCTAGAAAGGCCACACTAGAAACACCGATCCATGTTATGCCTCGCGATCTTTCAGATAATAATTTTTTAGGTAGACTGTGTATTCATGCAATGAATGGGGTGCCTTCTAATCTTCATCATATCATCAAATATGTCTACAAAGAAAGGTGTACACACTCGAAGCTAACCTTGAACCAAATAGTTTCTTAAACATTGAAAAAAATGGAGAGAATCCCTTGAAAACATTAACAACAACTACACAAGTGGAGCCCGTGCAAGATAAAGAAAAAAATATTGAGGAAATCATGAAGCTACTAGAAGATGACTGGGGTTCTTTAGATTTCACATCAATCATGGGAAAATAAAAGATTGATCATAGATAAAGAATATGAAAAAGGGAGAAGAAAAAGTGGCAATATCAATGCAAAATTTAGAAGACCCTTCGAAAGCATCCACCTCAGCCACTTTAGAAGAATATGTGAATCATACAACAAAATTTGATGAGATAGACTATCAAAAACCACCTAATCCAAAAGAAATTATTTTTTTTATGGAAAAGGTTATGAACTTATGAAATAACTTGGATATAGTGGAAAAGGATGTGGTGCTACAGAATAAGGTATTCATGTCCCTATAGAGCCTAACATGCAAGGAATGACTAATTTTCTTTTTTATCGTCCCTTAAAAGAAATAAACTAGCCTTCACTTAATATCAACACTATTATAAAAGATTCCTTCAAGCCAACTTTAGTGCATCCTGAACTGATAGACACTAGAGGTCTTGATCCTTTGAAAGAAACCAAAGAAATGAAGAAATATTCACTTAACATAAATTTCATCACGCAAAACACTAATGATATCAATTTGATAGATTTTACATTCTCCAATAAAGGAGAGTCCAAAATCTTGGAATCTAAAGAGTCTTGTGTAAGTATGACATCATGTATTAAACAAGTTATGTCTTTGTCACAAAATAAAGGAACATCTTCTACTATTGATCAAGAGGGTATCTTGTCAAGACTCCTCCAAGATCATTTGATATCTCTCCCTCTAAAAAACACGAAAGAAATTTTACTACAAGAGTTAATTTTTTGCATATCATAGAATTCATGATCATTCTACTAATGAATGTAAGGCTTTGAATAACAAAATTAAACATATTAATGATTGTGATGCTCTTCCTTGTGTTGAAGCACCTAATCCCTCTAATTGATATTGTTTTTCATCCTATTAAGCTCATCCTTGTCCTACACTAAGTGGGGGAAAGGGGTTAGGTAGCCTTGTCCTCATATGTCCCTTGTCATTGTCTTTTTTGGCTAGTTGAATACCTTTCATGTATATATAAGATAACTTTTGGGATGTGGATGACATGCCTTAAGTTGGCTCACATGTGACAGACCGATACATTATGGGGGAAACCCCTTCCCTTTTCGTGGTGGAACTTATTGGAAACATATGACTTTGAATAGGGTTTTCGAATAAGCTATCATATGTTCTTTTACTTTAAATAAATTGATCATAGTAATGGTGTTAGCAACTACTTTAAATTGGGGGTGTACATTGACACTCATGTTTCACTGTATGATTTTATTTCTTCTTGCAATGTTTCTTCTTCTTGGTCATGTCATTGGGATTGATTTTGTCCGAGAGCATGATATTTCTTTGACTTGTCCTCTCTTGAAGACATTAGGCATGATGTTCCCTAAGAAGATACCTTACGTGAACTAAGAAAAATTCCTTTGAACGCACATCACACTATTTCACATTTACAATATATGTTATATGGACCTTATCAAAGTTATTAGAAGTTATAGCTTTTGTATGGTTAACGTATGATGAGAAGCCTAAAAGTGGGCATGAATTTCTCATTATATTGTTAGAAGCCAGTACAAAGGCATGGCTTTATTACTAAGCCACCCTTTGGATACTCACCCAACAAAAATCCTCAAGTTTTGTTGCCTCAAAGTGAGCATGCATTTTTTAGAAAAGTAGCTTAGATCTGATCCACATTGCATTGGAAACATAGTCAAGGCTTGATACACCTCTTTTTATTTTTTCTTGTTTTTGTTTTTCTTTGAGTTATTGACATTGCATGATTGTGTATCTTGATGCTACATATAATACACCTTGTGTCCGTGTCCCTTTTTTCTTTATGTTGGTTTGATGTAGGATCTTATATCTTGGGGACTTGACCACCCCCTTGATATTTGTCATCCTAGACTATCCGCATCGGTACACTTGGACCCCTCTTGAATGCCTACTTTAGTGTGAGTTTGAAGCAAGTTCCTCCTCTCACTAAAGTGGGGACTAAATGTGGCAATGGAAAAAGTATCCCTTTTTTATTTGGGAATGATTAACCTTAATATGGACCTAATTTCACCTTGATTAAGTGTTGTAATGTGTTTCCCACATTCACATTGGATTTAGGGCTCTTTTAAACTAAATAGACCTAATTTTGCCTTAATTTAATGTTGTAAAGTATATTTATTTGCACCATCACATTAAGTTATGGGCCCTTATGAACCAAATAGACTTAATTATTCCTTTTTTAGGGTTTTGTAAAGTGCATCCTAACACTTTCACACTAATCTAGAGTTTTCATTATTAATTGGGCTTCTTTATGCCCTATTTGGCCTTATTTTACATCCACAAGCCTTAATTAATGCATCTTTCTGAGGATAATCCTAATATAGATCATTTTCCAATGGATTCTTAGGTTCTTTGTCAGATTCTTCATCAAGAATGTCCACAATTCTTTTTATTTCCCTTTTCCTTCAATCCTGGGGATTTTGATTTCTGGAGGGCTATATTCTATAATCTCCTGTCCTCTTTTTTGTCCTCTATCAATGCTACCAAAAGAGGAACCAACTTCCATTTTTCTTACTGAAGGGGAAATATTGATCGATCCACATTTTACAAGCACATTCTTACAAAAAAAATCAAATTCCAAATCCTAGTAAGACAAACTCTTAGAATAAGAGTAAATTTGGGTGCATACCAGTTTATTTGATTTCCATGCTACATTATCGATTTTTGGCAAAAATTTCAGAAAGTACATAACCTGACATATAATTAGATTGCCAAACCTGAATGGATACCCTGAATCCTTTGTAAGTTGAACATTCTCCATCATCTTATCTTTTAACAATCCGCATAGGTCAAAGTCATGACCTTTAATTATCATTTTATGAGTAATGTATACTGCGCCAGTCGATGTAGCTCCTTCCCAATTTTAATAGAATATTTTATAGGAACGTTGTGTGAAATGTACTTCGTAATGGGATTATTGATTGTTGCTATCAACAGAGCTCTTTGATCTCTAATTATCCCAGTTAGGGTTTCGACCTCTTTGTTCCAAATAGATTTCTTCCTAGGAACATCACCAACTTTGCAAAAATCAGTTAATTTCTTAATTGCCTCTTTTGAGATGATGTAAGGTTTGTCCAAAGTAAGAAAATCACCATGTAATCTACTTAATATGAATTTTATGAATTTTACATTCTCAAGGTATGGAAACTCATTCCACATATCTAAATTTGCATGCTTGGCTTCATTCAATTGTTTTAATTCATCAAGAAGCAAAAAATTCCTCATAGATCTGATCTTTGCACTGTTGTATTTGTCCAATGTGATTGAACCTTTAATTTTATCCATTTTCCTTTTCATTTTTTAGAGCTCGCAACTACACATTGAATTATATGAAGAATTCGAGAATGATTTGAAGTACTTGATAAATTTCAAGATTTTTTGATGAGTTTGATTTTGTTGCTCCGAAATCCACCTATCGAGTGCTCTCCTTCTTCTTTTCAATAATGCAAAGTGACAAATTATGGCTCTGACTTGACTTTTATAGCTTGCACATGCAGAAAAAATGCATTTTCCCTAAGTTTTTCAAAGACTCTATTTTCTCAGACGATGACAAAAAAAATCTTCTACGGACCTACAAATTTGCTGAATTTCCTTTGCTAAATTCATCCAAATGTTTTGTACACTATGAGTGCATCTTCTTGACTATTCTCTGCATTATGGTACCATCCATAGAAAGGGGAGGAAATATTTTCTTGTGAAACTCCCCTAGGCCAATGGCCTCAAATTAATTACCAAAATAATTACTAGAAGAAAGTTCTGGTACGAAACCATTTCCAACAACAAAATCATTTTTCTTTATCCATGTCTTCTTCATTTGATATTTTCTATCATCCATAGTTATATTTTATTTTCCTTTATCATTTTTCTTTGTATTCCTATCTTTGTATACCAGACCTCTTTGGTTTGTGTTATTGTTTCTGCAGAATCTAGCAATATGACCGTACTTATTACAATTATATAGAACACAATGTTTCTTTGTCCATTCCATTGGTTTCTTCTTAATCTGCATTGATTATAAATATCCCCAAACTTCCCACATACATAACATTCAACATTTCTTCTATCAATAGAGTGACTTGACATATTTTTCCATTCAATTGATTTATGACTAGGTTTTTTGCAATTAAAACACTAACCAGAGAATAATGAAAATTTTGACCTCAAATTACTTCTACACTGAGCAACCATATGACCGAACTTATTAAAGGAAAAACAATATCCATTAAATTTTTGTGCATTAGGTTGTCTTACCGGATACCTTCCATTTTTGTTTTGTCTGAAATTCTTTTGTCTTGATCTAGAATTTTCTCCCTTTTCATATCCAAGGCCTCTCTTATCATTTCCACTCTTCTTCCCTTGAGTTAGCTCATCAAGCTTTACTGAACTAATCTTAAAATTTTCTTTGAATTCATTTGCAATGGCAAGATCATTCCTAAGAGTAGTAATCTTCTTACCAAGTTCTTCTTCATTGTTTTTAGATCTTTGAAATTCACTTTCCAGCTGAGTGAATTCTCTACTTATTCTTTTGTATTCATTAGATTTCTCTTTCAGGGTCTGAGAAAGATTTTCCTTGCTTTTCTTCCTTTCTTCTATCTCTTTAGTCATCTTCATCATCATAGATTCCATCTCATGTGTTTAGGTTTGTATTGTCCCTAGAAAGCTTTTCACATTCTTTGGTTATCTCCTTCAAGGTTTCATTTAGGTGAGCATCATCCATATATTCATTCTCCTTCTATTGTATTTGATCACAAAGATATTTCCTCTTCACCCCGGATTTAACTATCTGATCCTTCAATGACTGAATGAATTTTTCAACATCTCTAAGATTTTCTTTCAATTCTTGAACTTCTGCTTTAGACTAGTCAAGGTCATCAAGAGCCACCATAAGCTACTATTGAAGACTACCAAAGTCCATCACATTCCAAGATCCACCTCAAGCTGTAAAACTTCTTTAGAGGAACTAGCTTTGATACCAATCATGGGACTTAAGGGAACACTGAGAGGGAGGGTGTATTAGTGTTCAATAATATTTAAACTTCATCCATTCAAAAAATGAAACTATTTCATCATTGCATTAAGGAAAGGATGTATGCATTGAAGGTAAACATTCATAACATTATGACACACAGATTTTTGCATGGAAACCCTATTAAGGGAAAAACCATGGTGGAGGTTAATCCATAATTTGAGTACTCAAAATATAGTTGTTTACAAAAGGAATTCACTTGCATTCAAGCACACTACCTAGAGCTCACTGCTCAAAAGAGAAAGGCTTATTGTCTACAAAATTCAGATTAAAACCATTTGAAGGGTGAACTAAGATAATAACATCTAATCATGCTAGGTAATAGTTTCGATGAAGCTCATGAATCTTATTCTAGATCTGATTTCCGATTTTTACACTTTGCTCTGCCCTATTTTTCTCTTTACTGTTCTTTGCATTACTTATGATTAAATTCACATTATTGCTCTGTTAGATCTATCAATTCACACTTCTTAGTATTTGTGCACCTTACACACACACTTAAATTATAAAAACAATCTCTTATATATATCCACGATCAAAGATTTATTCATCAATAGTCAGCTTCATAAGTCATTAAGTTACTTTTAACTTGTGGGCCAGATCCACCACAAAATCTTTATACGCATCCTCCAAAGTTGGTTAAGACAAAGAGAGGACCCAAATAACACTTAATCCAACATGGAGACTTATAATTATTCCATCTTATACATCTGCAAATTCCATCTTTGTCAAGTTGGCCTTCTAGCATAGATAATTAACAAATTAGTGCACTGTATCTTCTAGATCACTTACCAACGAGTGCACATAAAAACCAAGATACTACAAGCCTCTACAGACCTTCCTTAGAGATCCATAACCCAAAATATATGTCTGGTGGGATGACTAGATCAACTTTTATGCCTTTAATTGGATCCCCTATTCTTTATTTTGTTCTGTCAGTAGGAGCTAAAATAGTGCTACTCATACATATGCAAGACTTGAGTTGCATGACTTGGGTTGCCATCAATCAAATTTGTGCAAGAAATCTATAAGTCTATGAGATATAAATGTTAGAGGACTAAGAAGCATAGAGGCATGCCAACATATTCTAGCCTTTCACACTCATATGTGGATTTATTATAATTTTGCAAAGTGGGACAAAGGGATATGAGATTAAGAAAGCATTTTGCAGAGTATGTGCAAAGGTGCATGTTAAGTTTGTCATCCTACCACATGTTATTTTTAGGGATTTGTATGGTAGAATAATAAGTAGTATATGTACAATAGCCATGGAGCTTCACATTTTTCATTTTAGCAAGGCTTGTGAAGTTGCAAAATAGTTAACACAAGGTATGTAAATGTGGAAATCATCTATGCAATTCTATCCCCTTAAAATTTGTAAATTTAAGAAAGAAAAAAATGACAAGAAAAAATACCACATATACATAAATGTAACTCATATTAACTAAACCACCAAATATAATCTTTGAATTTAAAACATACAAACATAACCTTAAATCTCAACCTCAAAAATATGATTTGAATACATTATCATATTTAAAAACACATTAATAATAAAATAAACATAAAATATAATTTAAATAGATCCTAGAGTAAAAAATATGAATTCATTAATTAATGATAAAGATATAAATTTTACAGATT
The DNA here is from genome assembly GCA_007115665.2 of Sequoiadendron giganteum. Lineage (NCBI taxonomy): Eukaryota > Viridiplantae > Streptophyta > Pinopsida > Cupressales > Cupressaceae > Sequoiadendron > Sequoiadendron giganteum. The sequence continues at coordinate 548,622,280 of CM021107.1, read as the reverse complement.
TTACGTCATAAACAACGCAACACTCTTTGAACACGACTCTTCAGAACCCTTTATGGCATAGTCTAATCTATATATTGAACAATTCCCTGCCTATGATGGCTTTTGACAAAAAATTAACTTATCTACAATTGAGACTACTGCGAATATTCTACTCTGCAATTTTGGACGCTACTACAAAGTTCCATTTGAAATAGAAAAAGAAATTTGATTTTTGTTCTTCTAATCATATTCAACAAGTGGAAAAAGAAATATTTTTTGATTTGTTTGTTTTCATTATATTCATTAAGTGCGTCATCTTCTGTGGTAAGTATTGATTCATATTCTGATTGAGCAACTTCTGATCGCTCCCAAAAAATTGTAATAGGTAATTTTTAGTTTGTTTTCTGAGTTTTATGTTGTTTCTCTTTTGCATTATAATTTCCAGCATTTAAAATAGAAGAAGAATGTTGCATGTCTCTTTGTGCTTCTGCATTTGAATTTAGGTATTTTTCAATTTGATTGGAAAATTGAACAACAACTCTCTGCTTTTAAAATCCAGACACGCATTACTTTTGTGATAATCCGAAATAACCAAATAGCTTAAACATTGCTTAGTACAAAGACCAAATTTACCCCTTTGTAATGGGAATCGATATGCTCGCTATAAATTCTAACTTCGTGTTTTAGAATTTCAACTGAACTGTTATATCAGCACCATGCCTCTCAGCATGGATTTCCTTGTGTTCTTATTTGCAATTCTACTGCTGCCTTTTTTTTTCCTGCGATGGTGGTGCAGGCTGAAATCTGTCAGAAGACAAGACCACCCCTACTTTCTCACATGCTTATCAAAATTTAGGTAATGTATGTAATCCTATTTATATGTCGAGTGGACTTTATAGCAATATAATTTTAGTGGATATATGTTGTGCTTATTTATGTTGGAAGAGCTCAAGTAAGCTGTTGGGCCACCCTAAACCGTTGTAAACAGCTGGTTAGTTTGTAATATATACAACCAGATCTTTATGTAAGTTGTACCACAACGCACCAGCTCTTCCCGTCTAAACAGTCAGTCTGTTGATCATAAACTGTTTTAATCTTTTTTTCAATAGTTGAACCAGAAACTTTTGATGTGAATACAACTTCAGAAGTCAATGGATCTGTACAATGAAGTGTGCAATGCTCTCTTCCTATACGTAAAGCTTCGAACTTTCCATACTGTTTGTATTTGGCTACTTATCGTTTTGTATTCGAAATCTGAATTTCATTAACTGTGCATCAAAACATCCAGGTTGGCCACCTGCTCGACCTCAATCGCCGCCGCCTCATTAGATAATTGTTGTCATGATAATTACTATGCAGTGAAATAAATTTCTCTCTGCTGTGTAAAGAACCAAAAAATAGTAGCGATGCTTATATATATCTTAGCAACTTGATCGGTATTTTATATGTAAATTAAGTAACAAGTTTTTCTAATGTATTAATATGAATGGAATGGCATCTGCTTATTCTATTTATAGTGTGTCACAAGGTCAATAAAAATTAATAGGATGATTATAGAGGAGGAAGCTAAATATAGTTTTTATGTTTTTGTTTTTTATTTATTATTATTTCATTCATTTAACAATTTTGTATCAGTTGGAATCAAACGGAAAATGGAAATGTTTATATGTGTAATTTTTTTTTAGATAAAAAGTATATATATAAAATAATTAAATTTGGAATTTTATTTTTATGAAATGTTTTATTTATTATATAAATTATAAATATTTAATAATTAAAAATAAGTTGAGATAAATAATATTAGAGATTATAAAAAATATATTAATTTTTTTTTTATAATTGGTTGAAATCTTTTAATATGTAAAATAAATATAATAATGAGAGTATTGGTTTATTTAGTATAAAAGAAATATTGAATAGTATAATTGTTTGAATATTCTATAAATAACAGGTGGAAGTAATTTATGTGTAGAGTTGATATTTTTATTTTACTGAAAGAACTATTTTTAAAATAAATTTTATTATAACATCAATAAAATAATAGATTAATAATTAATATATGTATACTAGTTATGCTAGTTACGGTGAAATTTTTTTGAAGCTTCATTAAAATGACAGGCATGTGGAAGTCATTTATATGTGGAGTTGATATTTTTATTTTACTAATATAATTTATTTATGTTTGGTGAAGGCTTACTATATTCACCTTTATTACTTTTTTTTATTTGAACAATTTTTTTCCATTTATTGAAAAGTTCTTTGATTTTTTTATATTGATAATAAGGAGATCGCCACAAAATCATAGTATCAAGTTCACGAATTCACATAAAAAGTTCACACAACAGAGGCACCGCCTCAAACTGAGAGTATCAAAAATACTAAAGTTTGACTACATCATTGAGAAGGTACATAAACTTAGTAAAGGAGATCATGAAAGACATCCACCCATGCGGTCCAACCCATGGTGCTCTCCATCCAAACAATATTCTTCTTTTTCTAAATCTGGTGGAGAAGGAAGATCATGTTATCTGAAGCGCCCTTACTGTTCCTTTTAAGCTCCAAGTTGAGCTGCTTTATAGTTCTTTCAAATATGTGCAAGTTGTCCATATGACTCCTCCAGGCTTGTTCATCCTTAAGCTCGTAGGTGAAGAATGCGGCGTACCGATTTTTCAGAAGTCTTTTGAATTTTTCCTTTTCCACCCTCATGGTAATTTGCACCTGTAATTTTTTTTTTAAAAAGGCAAGACTTTTGAAAGACTTAGTAAGAATCCTCGGATTGCTTTGAAACCTTTCCTCGTTCTTGCATTTCCAGATCTGCCATAGTATGTTAGATGAAAGAATATTCCAAAACAAATTAGTATCTTTTTTAACCCCATCAACATGTCCAGTAATGATTTCAAATACATTAATGTCTTTAGGAAGGGTAATACCAAACATGCGCCAGATTTCTTTGGCAAAACTGCAATCAAAGAAAGTATGTCTACCAGATTCAAGAACTCTACATATATTACAACATTGGGTCGTAGAGAAATCATTTCTGATAGGGAGTCTGTCAAGAGTCAAAATCCATCTAAAACATTTGATCTTAGGATCTATGGGGCTTTTCCATAACCTCCCAAAATTTTTCTTCCAGGAGGGGATATCAAGATTAGAGTACTAGAGATTATTGGCATGGTCAATGATGGAGTCATTATACCCAATCACACCGTAAAATTTTTTGGCTTTGATTTTGGTCATAATGGTTCCATCAGGCCATTTAGCTTTCAGTATTCTATCTGAATCACTATGAAAACAGGAGGGAAGATCTCTATAGGCTTTACTGATCAGATTATAAGTTTTTTTTTGAGATAAAGGGATGTTAAATTTGAGCCTTAACTCATCCCAGCTAATAATAGAGTCATGTTCAAAAAGATCCATGAATTGAGTGATACCCAACTTATGCCAATACCTGGCAAAACAACCTTGGGAGAGGGCAAGGGGCTTACCAGAAAAGTGCAAGTTCCACCAAATGGACCTTTCACCAAAGAGCTGATTATCATCATGGAAAGACTTGTTAGAGGCATAAATTTTGACTTTGCTCCAGGCCTTCCAAATGGATTTGAAAATAGCCGAGCCTTGAACCACAACTGGAAAACTCCCAAAGATCAAGTCACTAAAAGGTAAATTTTTCTAGGACTTAGCATTCTTGGGGAAGCCTCTTTCAATATTGCTCCTAACAAGAATTTTCCAAGGATCATCCCTAGCTAAGGAGTCGAAGATCCATTTGGCCGCCAAGGCAATCCCCATCATTTTAAGGTCCTTCAAACCAAGCCCCCCAAGGAGTTTTTCCGTATGGAACCATTCCCATTTAACAACATGGAGCTTTTTGTTTCCTTTGCCATCTGACCAAAGATAATACCTTATAACCTTTTGGATTTCTAAGATTTGGTAACTACTGAACATCCAAGCAGAGGAATAATAAATGTTGTAAGATGAAAAAAATTTCTGGCAGACTTGCACTCGACCAGCTAGGGAGAGAGATCTATTGTGCCATTTATTCAATTTTTTAGTAATTTTCTCCTTAACCCAAAGCCACATATCCTTGAGAGAAGGATCAACAGAGAAAGGTATAGCTAGATATCTGATAATGTTATGAGGCCCACCCCACGAATAGTCAAATTTATTAAACGAGGCTGGTGGTTGCTCATCCCAACCAAGACATATTGATTTGGTATAAGAGAGACGAGCCCCAGAAATAGTACAAAAGATCTTGAGTTTCTCTTGTAGAGCTTCAAAATTATCTTCTGAAGATTCATGAAAAATGGCAGTGTCATTCGCAAACTGACAATTAATAAGGTTAGAGCCATTAGGAAGGGAAATACCCTTAACCGGAGGGGAAAGGGTCTTGTCTCTAAGAATGTAGAACAGGGCATCCGCAACAATAGCAAAGAGAGAAGGAGCCAAAGAACAACCTTGCTTGATGGATTGGCCAAGGGGGAAGGCTTCTGATAGGGATCCATTGATATCAACTTGGGCATAAGCATCATTAAGGAGCACTTTGACCAAATCACAGAAGAAGGTAGGAAATCCAAAGGCTTCTAGCATCATGGAGATAAAACTCCACTCCAGTCTGTCGTAAGCCTTTTCAAAGTCAAGAAGAAACATAGTCGAGTTCTGCTGAGAGTTCTTAGCCCAATTTAAGGCCTCCCAACTGGTAATTAAATTTTCAAGAATCTAGTTTGGGTTGAACACACAAATTTGGGTAAAATATTCTCAATCCTAATAGCCAAGATTTTGGCAAAAATCTTGTAGGAAACATTTAACAGAGTGATCGGCCGCCAATTTTTAAGCAGAGCCTTATCCCCATCCTTCGGAAGTAGTTTAATTATGCCACTATTGATGGGGCTGCCCAAGGTACCCGAAGCTAAGGCCTCCATGTAGATATCATGGAGATCTTTGCAAATCCATTTGCTATTAGCCTTGTAGAACTCAACAGGCAACCCATCTGGCCTCGGAGTCTTGTCATCTTTAAGAGTATTAATAGCTTTTTCAATTTCCTCCATAGTGATCTCCTTACTGAGCAAGGAAGCATCCATGTTGGAAATTTTATTAGGGATCAATGATCTGCAATAGTCCCTGAGGGTGTAGGCTTCCTCTGAATCCTCTGAAGTGAAGAGGTTTTTGTAATAGTCGGCAAAGGCTTGTTTTATGCTGTTAATATCAGTAATCTCTTGATTATCAACAATAATTTTTTCTATAGTCTCATTAGAGTGTTTTTTCTTAATAAGAATAAAGAAGAACTTAGACCCCCTATCATCAGTTTCGAGCCAGTGCACCCGGGATCTAATTTTGGCTCCTCTGATCTTAATCTGCTGATGTTGCCTAAGGGCATCTTTAGCATTAGTCACAATAGAAATAAGCGAGTCATCCAAGGGATTGGCTTGGATATTATTTCCAGCCTCTAAAAGGTTAGCATTAAGCAGTTTCTCAGAGAACCTAAAGTCTTTAGCCCTCTTTTGACCTAAGTTTTTCAATAAGTTATGCCAAGTAAGGATGTTCATATTCCAATGGTTGGTGTGAGAGATGGAAGGATAGTGGTTTTTGTTAATGAGTCTAATGAGGTTGATAGCCACAAGAATGCCATCATCATTAAGAAGACTAGTATTAAGGATGAATTTAGGATTGTAAGCTTTAATAAGGGCAGGGGAACTATTAAATCTAACATAGATAGAGATCGGATGATGATCGGAGAGGGAAGTGGGGGTGACCAAGACAGAGTTACCAAGATTATCAGGCAAAACTGAGAAGAAGTTTTTGTTAGCATAAAAATGGTCTAGTCTTGAATAGGTTCTCGAAGGACCATGTTGGGAATTGCACCAAGTATGCCGTAATCCAGGATTGCTATCCTTGTTCCCAGATAGGGGGTCGAAAAGAAGTTTATCCTATTTCAATTTATCCCACTGAGTTTTTTCAGTGTCATTCTAGCTAAAGGGAAGGCCACCAATTTTATCCTCCTAGTTTTCAACCATATTAAAGTCCCCTCCCACAAACCAAGGTATATTAGGGAGAGAAGCCAACTAGGCCCAGAGCTAGGATCTCTCTTTGTATTCATTAGAGGCGTAAACCGAACAAATGCCAAACACCATGTTATTGAAGTTTAAAGTAATCCACAAGGCTCTATTACAGGGTGAAATGCCATAACCAGTAATAGACATTTCCCATTTGGGGTTAATCAAAATAGCCATGCCACCTCTGCCATGAGGGTGCTTAGTAACTAGTTTAATTGCATCTTTCCACAAAAAATTAAGATTGGATTCAAGAGTGAATCCAATGGTTTTGATTTCTTGTAGCATCAGGAAGTCAATGTACTTAACGGAATCAAGAAAATGCTTCATAATGAATTTTATATCCGAGGATTCAAGACCCCTAATGTTTCATGAAATGCAATTCATTGGGAAACATCTGGGGGGGGAGAACCACTAACACCCACAACCTCATTAATAGGCATCATAGAGATGGAGGAGTTACCTCCTTGTTTTTTAACAGAAGGAGTCTTGTTCTTAGACCCCACAGGTCTTCCTCTTCGTTTAGAAGAGGGGAAATCATTCTTGAGTTCAAGATCATCATCATAAAAGGTAGGAGAGGCTAGGTCAAGATCCATGAACGGGTTAGAGGTGCACAGAGAATTAAGATTGTGCGAGGTATCCGTAGGAATGATTTCAACAACAAAATCATCAGTGATTTCTTTGAAAGTCTTTGTGTGCGGGTTTAGGTGAACAGAGTCAACAATAGGTGGATCCACAATGGTCGGGTTTGAGGTAGGCGAGCCAGATTGAGGTGAGAGAGTGTGGGACACATCAGGACTAAGAGAGGAAGGAACCTATAGAGGCGTCGAAAAAAGGGAAAGCACAGTGGAAGGGGTACCTTATTTTTTGGCCCTCTTTTTTCTTTTCTTCGATACGGTTTGAAACCCATCAAAAATCTCAGAATCAATGGCGGGTACTGACAGCGGGTCAAGAGAAGGAGGCTGTGAAGAAGAGCTAGCAGCATGAAGGAGGCAATAATGGGTGAGGCAATGAGAGGTTTGGTCAAAGGCGGAGGTTTGCTTAGAGATGTTTCAAAATTAGGTTTAGTTTTGCTGTCAAAAGCAATAGGATGTGTCAGTTTACTCGAATGAGGATTGTGTTTGAGAATAGGGCAATCTATTCATAGATGTCCCTCTTTTCTGTAAAGAAAACAGGCATTAAGGCCTCCTAACACTTCAATGGGGCAAGAATAAATATCAGTCGCAATGTTAATCTTGATATCGTTAGGGATTTCTCTTCCAGGGTTAAGGGAAATTAATATTCGAGCATCCATATGCGTAACGAGCCTGACAGTGTCATCCATCCTAATGAATTTTCTAATAGGTTCCAGAAGTTGGGGCAAAAAATGCCACAGAAATGACAAAATTTGCTTAACCAAAATTCATCGTGGGGCCGAAAGGGCCAATACCTCCTCATGAATGGCCTCAAGGGTCCATGCAAGGGTAGGAAAAGAGGTATTTCCTATGGTCCAGTATTGTTGTTTGAGTATAGCAGCTTGAGATTCATGATTATTAAAAAAAATGACAAACAAACCCTTCTGTATCTGCCTACAAAATGAAATATGATAAATAAGTTTAAGATTCCAATAGTTGTGGAACCAATCATCTAAGAACTTCCTGGGAGGACATTTTTCAAATTCAACTGCCACAAAGAAAATAGCAGAATTCTTTAGCCTACTCTTTCTTTCATAATTTCTATAAGCATTTTAGGATTTGGAGAAACAACAAAAGATGGGAAAACAAACCCATAATCCTTACTATGTTCCTTGGCTTCATCTGAGGAAGCAATATTAAACCTAGCACTAGCGTCAATGGCAAAGGAGGACTGAGCGACGGCTTTAGAAAATGATTTAGGCTTCTCAAGCGAGGAGACATAGTTATTATGTGCAAAGTCTTCATTAAGATTATTAGACTCCATCAGAATCCCGATTAATGGCGAAGAGATGTCAGTGGGTATGGCCTCCGCTGAGCGGCAGAGGGAGGAGGGAGGAGAAGACATATTCATAACATTATTAAAGGAAAGAACACACCTGGCATTCGATGATGTTAGGAGATGAGCAGCACAGACCCCAATGTCACCAGCGGCAGAGTTCCCTTCTTTGATTTTTAGAAAAAATTCAAATAAAATATAAAAATATACATATTAAAAATGGAAAAATAAAATTTATTCAATAGATTTTTAATATAGGTTTTTTATATTAAAATATATTTTAATATTTTCCAAATATGAAGTTAAATAAATTTAATATTTCAAAAATGTCATTTAATTCAATAAATTTGTTGATTAAATTTAATATTTCAAAAGTTTCATTTAATTCAATAAATCTGGTGATTAAATTTAATATAAATTTAATGCCATTTAATTCAATAAATCTATTGATTAAATTTAATATTTCAAAAATACCATTTAATATACATATTTAGTTAAAATTTAGAACATATTAAAATATATTTTAATATATAAAAAATGGGTGTTTAAAAATTGTTGAATAAGTTTCATATTTCAAAAATGTCTTTTAATTCAATAAATTTCTTGATTAAATTTAATATAAATTTTATACTTATAAAATATTTCATATACATATTCAGTTAAAATTTGAAATATTAAAGTTTTAAATTAAAATATCAAAATATACATATTAAAATGACAATATAAAATATAATATAAAAATATACATATTAAAAATTTAAATATGAAATTTATTCAACATATTTTTTAATACATCTTTTTTATATTAAAATATATTTTAAAATTTTCCAAATATGAAGTTAAATAAATTTAATATTTCAAATATGTCATTTAATTCAATAAATCTATTGATAAAATTTAATATTAATTTAATGTTTCAAAAATATCATTTATTTCAATAAATTTTTGATTAAATTTAATATTTCAAAAATTTCATTTAAAAAAGTGCCTATAGGAATTGCTTCTATTATTTGTATAAGATAAAAAAAAATTTAAAAAAATATTTAAAATTTAAGAAGAACAATGTTAAGTAAAAACTATTAACTATAAAAAATTAAAATTCATATTTTTACAAAATTCTCTTTATTTTGAAAGGAAAAAATGAAATCATATGTATTACTTCTCTTTATTTTGAAAGGAAACAATGAAATCATATATATTACTTCTCTTTATTAATCAATATATGTATGCTAGTTGCGGTGAAAGCGTTTTAAGTGAAAGCAAGGAAGGAATATTCTATAAAACTTCTTTTTATTAATTAATATATGTATGCTAGTTGCACTGAAAGCGTTATAATGAAAGCAACGAAGGAATATTCTATTAAATAACTATTTTAAAAATAGGTTTTATTATAGCATCAATAAAATAATAAATTATACATAAATATATAATATTTATTATACTTTTATAAAAAACAAAACAAAATAAAACATAAAATAGTAAAAATAGTATTTTTTTTTTTTAAATTGTTATGTAATATGAAGTGTTTTTCCTACTCTTTAATAAAATATTTTGAAATCTAAACTAAAATAATATAATATATTGAAAACTAAAAAATAGACTTAATACATTTTATATTTTCATAATACATTGAAAAGAGTGTATAAGATGAAAAAAGTTCTCAAAAATATTTTATATTTAAAATTTAAAAACAATGTTAAGTAATGATAACTTTGTGGAAGTAATTTATGTATAGAGTTGATATTTTTATTTTACTGAAATAACTATTTTTAAAATAGGTTTTACTATAACATCAATAAAATAATAAATTATACATAAATATATAATATTTATTATACTTTTATGAAAAACAAAACAAAAAAGCATAAAATAGTTTTTTTTTTTTTAAATTGTTATGTAATATGAAGTGTTTTTCCTACTCTTTAATAAAATATTTTGAAATCTAAACTAAAATAATATAATATATTGAAAACTAAAAAATAGACTTAATACATTTTATATTTTTATAATACATTGAAAAGAGTGTATAAGATGAAAAACGTTTTCAAAAATATTTTATATTTAAAATTTAAAAACAATGTTAAGTAATGATAACTTTGTGGAAGTAATTTATGTATAGAGTTGATATTTTTATTTTAGTGAAATAACTATTTTTAAAATAGGTTTTATTATAGCATCATAAAATAATAAATTATACATAAATATATAATATTTATTATACTTTTATAAAAAAACAAAACAAAATAAACATAAAATAGTAAAAGCAGTATTTTTTTTAAAAATTGTTATGTAATATGAAGTGTTTTTCCTACTCTTTAATAAAATATTTTGAAATCTAAACTAAAATAATATAATATATTGAAAACTAAAAAATAGACTTAATACATTTTATATTTTTATAATACATTGAAAAGAGTGTAAGATGAAAAAAGTTTTCAAAAATATTTTATATTTAAAATTTAAAAAAAAATATTAAGTAATGAAAAAATTCAGCGTTTTTTATATATTATTAATTAATATATGTATACTAGTAATATGTATAATGATAAGTATAATAATAAATTTAATGATGAATTTTATTATTTTTATTCACTAATTAAATTTGGAATATTATATTCTTAGTGATCAAAATAGCTTTAAAATATTATCACCATTAATGCATAAAAATACATCAAAATATTATTTGAAGATTAAAAAATAAAAATTTATTTAAAATTAGATTTTATTTTTTTAAATATAAAGACATCAAAATTTTGTAATATATATTAATATTAAATTATTAAAAAATAATAATGTAAATTATATTTTGATAAATTGAAAAAATAAACACATAAATTTCTATTTATGTATCTATATACAAAAATTGTTCTATTTATTTAACTTTGAAACAATTTTTAATAATATCAAAAACATTGTAAAAAATCTATCATTCTTTTATAAATTAACTCTTAAAAGTTGGAGGAGGGGACTTTGTTCAATTCACTTAAACATTTTGTTGCACGCAATAGATCACAAAATCTAATCTCCTTATAATAATATTACCCAAATACAATCAAATTATCTTTTTGTTCTAAAAATGGCTAATAATTATTTTGAATTTCAATTAAGAAATAAATAAATAAACAACCAAGAATAGTCATTACTGACTTTTTATTTAAACTAATTTTAGAACATTCTAAATACAGTTATTGTATTTATTAATTAATTAACATTCAAAATATAATACGGTCAAATGTTACAATTGGTTTCCACAGCGAAAATCACGCCGTAGAAGAAATCCTTATTTGTTACTCCACCATTTTGACTATAATTTATTGGAATTTGCAAGAGTTACTTCTATCACCCACACTAATAGCGTTCTTTTCCATAGTGAAATTCAACATGAACCACCATGGAAATAAAACGTATGACTAGCTTTTTCTATGGTCCATTTATATTTATATGGACACACATAAAAAATGGATAATTGACTTAGATTCTGTGTGTTGTCCATAAACTAAACTTTCGAGTTCTGTCTGTTGCCCATAAACTAAATTTTCGAGTTCTGTCTGTTGCCCATAAATTAAACTTTCTTTTTGAAGACGCTGAATTTAATTCATAGGTCAAAAAAGTTCGATAAAATAGATATATCTTAATTTCTATACTGAACCAAAAATAACAAATATTTTATCTCAATGCTGATGGTACCTGGAATGGAACGTTAAACGTACGAGATCTCTATCTTAGTGCATTCTTTATAATTTCCAATGCTTTTTCAGAATTATTTGGATTCAACATTTACTTTTGTATTTAGATTGTGTGAGTTTTGTTTTTATAATTTCTTTTCAGTTTGGAAAGCTGTAGACTCTTAAATTTTTAGATATTGTTCAATGAAAAATCTTTATGTAATTTTCAGATTAAACATTAATACGATTTTAACAGATATTGTTTTATGAGAAAAAATTATGTAATTTTTTTAAATTAAAAAATTAATATAATTTTTTGGAAAAAATAAATATATAAATGTTTTTAAATATAATATTTATTCAAAAAATAAACAAATATTTAAATACTTACATTTTCAATTTTTAAAAATAATTAGATAACGCATTTTTAAAAATATTTTTATTTTAACATTTATTATTAATTAATAAAAAGTCAACTGTACATCGAAATTGGAAGTTTTGAACTGATAGTGACACCTGTAGACTTTAATATTAAAAGATGAGAAAATAATTGCCATTGATTTAAACCGCGTAAGTCAGGCGGTCGGATATAGTTGGTGTCACGATGTAGGGAGAGGACAGAGTAGAGGAAGAAGCCCTTTGCCGTGTGTTTACTCCAACATTCTGAGTCAACAACTACAATGAAAGACTTCCTTCCTTCCATAGTATTACGTTTTTCTTGGTGCCATTTATATTCATATTTAAACCAAATCAACTCTAGTCCTGTTTGTTTCACGAGTATTTAATTTTACTATCGTTTTTATTAGTTCTTGCGCGTGGCAGATATATTTATGCTTTCAGCGAGTTATATTATGATGAAAAAACAATCAATAGAAATCAAGAATTAAACTATGTAAACAATATTTTGTAAAGTTTTTTATTTATGTCATATTTATTAGTCGATAGACTATTTACGTCAGAATAAAAGAACAGTTAATGATGCTACCTCTGCCGGTAAAATAAACCAAATTTTATACTATAAAATCCTGCGATAAAAGCCACGACCAGGGTACAGAAGACGGCGACTATGTACATTGCGTATAAGTGGATGGGTGATGACTAGACAGCCGACAGACACAGCGGACTGTGACGCAGACAGTACTATCAGCAGAATAAAACCTCACAAATAAATATAAATAATTTATATAATAAATAAAATAATATAAAATAATTTTTAATTTGAGATTTTTTTATTGAAATAATAATCTATATAGTAATTTATGTAATAATAATTTATATAATAATTTATGTAATAATACTTTATTTATATAATAATAATTTATGTAATTACAAAAATAAAATTATATAATAAATAAAATAAAATAATATAATAATAATTAATGTAATAAATAAAAATAATAATAATTTATATAATAAATAAAATATAAAATAATAATATAATAAATTTTTTTAAAAATCAAAATCTGTTTTGTGTTATAAAACCCAAACAATAAACAAATAGAAAAATGAAAAATTAAAGTTGTATAGGAAGTGTTGTTTTTGGAATGAATTGGAGAGGAGGGTAAAGAAGTAGAGAGAGAGAGAGAGAGAGAGGGGGGGGAGGAAGAGGGTAAAGGGACAAAGGGATAAGTGAGACAGAGATAGGGAGGGAGAGAGAGGTGGGATAGAAAGAAGTAGAGAAGGAAAGAGAGAGCCAAAAAGAGTGAGAGAGAGAGGGAGGGAGGGGGAGGTAGAGAGGGATAGGGGAGATATCGAGAATTAGAAGGGGAAGGAGAGAGAGGTAGAGAGGAATAAGTGAGAGAGGGAGAGATGTAGAGAGGGAAGGAGAGAGTGAGAGAGAAATAGGTGGGATGGAGGGAGGGACAGGTAGAGAGGGATATGTGATATAGAGAGAAATAGAGAGGGAAGGAGAGAGCAAGAGGGAGAGAGAAGGGGGGACGGAGGGATGAAGGGAGAGGTGGGATAGAAAGAAATAGAGAAGGAAAGAGAGAGCTAGAGAGAGTGAGAGAGAGAGGGGGAGGTAGGGAGAGGTAGAGAGGGATAGGGGAGTTATAGAGAATTAGAGGGGGAAGGAGAGAGGGGTAGAGAGGAATAAGTGAGAGAGGGAGAGAAGGAGAGTGAGAGAGAAATAGGTGGGATGGAGGAAGGGATAGGTAGAGAGGGATATGTGATATAGAAAGCAATAGAGAGGGATATGTGATATCGAGGGAAATAGAGAGGGAAGGAGAGAGCAAGAGGAGAGAGAAGGGGGGAGGTAGGGAGGGAGAGGTACAAAGGGATAGGTGATACATCACTGCTTTCTTCATGCCGTCTACTGCTTTTCAGGGCCGTAAATAATGTGGGCTCAGCCTATCGGCGTAAGTATTGCACCTTATTAGGGTGCAAGTGTTAGTTAAATATTTTATAAACATTTTTCTTCAATTTTATTGGTCAATGCATTTATAGTGATATTAGAATGATGTAAGCAATATTAATATTCTATTGTTTTTTGTCCATTTCAAATTCAAACACTATTTTTCAATAGTACATTCTTTTGCTTGACAATTCCTACATAGCCTACATTTGAAATAAAAACAATGAAAAAAAGTACAACTTGTTTTTGGCCACATATGGCTATACTCGTCCATATGCCTATATTATTATTGGTTAAAGATATTGTTGTTGAGGAGAGTTAAAAGACATATGACATGGAATCAACCAATAATTCAAATTTTTAGGATTCCACATTTTGTTACGGCATGCTCATTTGAAAAAGTTGGTGTTGTTTTAACTGTTGGCTTTGACTATGGAGGTTGTACACTACATTATTGCATCTGATGGTCGGCAATATGATTCTAAAATGATTCTATTTGAATAAGAAAATCTAATAAAAATGTTTTATGTCAAATCTTCATTTATTTGCATTGTTTGTTCAAAAAAAGGCTCTATAAATACATGCTATCAGTTGCAAATTTTGAATGTGTTACAAAAATGACTAAGAATTCATAAATTTGTTTCAAGTGTTCAGTTAAGGGAATAGCTAATCAGTCTTCAAAAGAGGTTCATTTTGCTTCCTTTGATTTATTTTAATGTTTTGTAATTTATTTAATCTAAGAATAATTTTTGATTGTGAAGTTTAGTAATTTATTTTTTTAGATGTTGCAGACTACTTTTTAAATGTTTTTACCTCTACAAAATCCAACATTTTTCTGTTCTTAAAAAACTAAAATTTACGGTCAAAATATGGAACCACACAAAAGGCACAAATGCAACATCTAGGCTAAATTAAGTTGGAAACAATGAATATTAAAGACATTGTTAAGTCCAAAGATCGTACCAATACAAACTTTTATTTACTAAAGAAAACCAAAATTTTCCATCAGCAACAAAATGCTTAAGCCAGACTCATTGGCCTCAGCTAGCATCCTTCCACTCTATGCCAGAATTTAAGCTTTGGGACTAGCTATTAAGATCTATATGATGAAAAGAATACACAAAAAAATAACATTAGAAATGATCAGAGACTGTGTAAAGATAGAGAAGGGCAGAAAATTAGAATCAGATTGTTGTTGGTTGCTGACATCTAATTTAGTTATTGCTAGAAGATGACCATTGCTTAAATTTGCATAATAAATGCTTCCATATGATCCTTCCCCTATAGAGACTTTGGCCCAAAGTTATTTGTTGCTCCCTTCAATTCTTCAAAGGACAGAGTAGGTGCCTCAATGGGATTTTTTTTTTGTTGAGCACCATTCTTGGCTGATTCAGATGCCTTAGACTCTCCTTGGTTTCCTGCAAAATGAAAAAGTCAATAACTATTCCATACTAATAGATATCAATTCTTATGAACTCGATGTACGCAACATTTTAAGTTCTAATTCCATTGCGTTAGTTTCTCATTGACAACATGCCCTAATCTCTGTAAATATCTAGTGACAAATTAATTAATATGTCTTTTGGAATTTAGTCATTCTCCTCGAAACTATTTTTTGAATTGCCAAAAACCAAAACTTATTCACTTTCATATGTTTATTTATAGAGAATCAAGTTTGTTAGAATCGTCTAATTACTATGGATCTACATCCAGATTGATCCTATGTACATTTTTATCAACTTGCACACATTATGGCACACATGTTACAAACATAAAATTCCCAAACAAACAGTTAGAAGAAAAACTAGTTTAATAACAAATGAAAGTTGCATTAGCTTACTCATTTAGCATCTAGAACAAAAATGGAGTAGGCAACCAATTTTAGTATCTCTTTCTACATTGGTGAGCAAGGAAGATATGCCTTACCAGGCCATAATTGTTCACATTGCATACAGTACAAGGAGAATTTTTAATAATCATTATCCACAAATGAAAAATACATAAGACTAATCCCAACATTCAAAAGTATCTCTCCATATACTAAGTGCAGATATCTATAGCGTTACATTTCATCTCTATAAATAGAAATAACATCAATAGCACACTCTTCTCTCGTGTCCCCAAGGATGCCTGTGTGAAAATTAAAAAGAATTGTTATAAATTAGCATACTTATTCAGGTAGAAAAAATATATACAGTATACCCTAGTGCAAAGGAAATTTTGTATAGATATTAAAAAGTGTCTCTAATATTGGAACCATCTCATGGAGAATTTAACATTTGGAAGAACGTGAATGTATTTCAGGAAAATTTATTCTTAGATACTTCAAGATTTGACAATCAAAAAATTCGTAGATAGAACAAAATAAGTGTGTTGGAAAGAGACACTACACATGTCATCTGGTGTTGTCATAAATGGCAACCCTAGTCAGTGATTCGATCTACACTTCAGTAGTTTCTTATACTGGAAGTCAGATTGAAGTTTTGTGATTAACTATGAACTTAGAACAGAGCATCTAACAAAGTTGTGTTTTTCAATTCATATGCAATTCTTTATTATCATTTTGAGTTGTGGATCTCAGGGAAGATATTTCGATGTATGACCTATGTTATCCTTGAATCATAGACCCTCGTATTGATTCATGTGCAAGTCAAAAGATCCGGTTGATTGACTTTTTGTCTAACAATGCAAGAAGGCCGACTAAGTGAATATAGCATGTTGTGGATCTTCGAGGGGTAATTGTTTGAGTTGTTTTGTGCTTGAGACATATTTTTTTGGGTCTTCACTATGTTGTAGCTGACTTTGGTTGTTGCACATTGAAAATTATCTATAGATGGAGCTAACGGTTTGTAAATATTTTATGTTTTATTAAAGCCGATATGTGGTTGATTAAATATTTAGTTGTAGATATATATAAGCGATTATTTATATCATTTGGATGTATGTACGAAGTGTGTTTATGTGTGTTACAAAATTTAGAAGCATTGTAGAGCGATTATGCACAATTTCACTTGTGAATAAAAGAATTTGTGATGCAAATTAAACCAGACAGAGTAGAAGACCATAATTGGATAGAAGGTCAAGAATGTGATTGATGTGCTTAACCAGAATGTAATCAGGCATTAGCAGATGCAATTTTCTTAGTTTAAAATCTCTCGGATGGATTTAATCTAAATGTGACCGTAAGATTGTGTGTCTTCCTTTGGGTAGTAAGCCTTTTTGTATTTGAGTAGTGAACTCTAGGCAGTGTGCCCGAATGTATGTTCATTTCCATTTGTAAACACTTATATTTGAGTATACCATTATTGTGGATTGGCCTTCCATCATTGCTTTTCCCATAATAGGGTTTCCATTTAAAAATCCTTGTGTTCTTGCATCTTTCTTTTGGTTCAACGTTGGAAGTGGTTTAAAGATCGGATTAATAAAGTTAAATTTTGTAGAACACTAATTTACCCCCCATCTTAGTGTTCCTTGATTCCAAGAATTGGTATCAGAGCCTAGTCCCTAGGAATAAGTTTAAAAGCTTGGGGAAGATATGGGAATGTGATTCAATGGATTCAAGCAGTCTTCAACAATAAATTTTGGTGGCACTAGATGATCTTAATCAATCCAAATCTAAAGTCTAGCAATTGTAGGAAAGCCTCATGAATTCTGAGAAATTTGTTCAAATCATTGAAAGATAAAATCAATAAGTCCAGGGAAAAGAGAAAGGAACTATGTGATCAGATCAAACAAAAAGATAGTAAAACCATGGAAGATGAACACCTAAGTCAAGCCTTAAAAGAAAAGATAAAAGAATGTGAAAAGTTTTTCAGAGATAATGTTGTCCTAAAGCATGAGATGGAATCTATTGTGATGAGGATGACCAAGGAGATTGAAGAAAAAATTAAGAATGAAGAGAATCTTGCTCATTCCTTGAACGAGATATCTGAAGAATATAGTCGAATCAATGATGAAATCATTCAGTTGGTGCTTGAATTGCAACAATCCAGAAACAATGAAGAAGAGCTTGAAATATAGATTGTTACCCTCAAAGAAGAACTTGATACTGCAAATGAATACAAGGAGAAGTTCAAGATTAGCTCAGCTAAGCTTGATGAACTAATTAAAAGTTAGAATATTGGAAATGACAAGCAAGGTCTTGGATATGAGAAAGGATAAAGCTTTGGATCTAGTCAAAGGAAATTCAAGTCAGGAAATCAAACAAACAAATTTGGAAGGTATCCGATAAGACAACCCAATGATCAAAAGTTCAATGGATACTATTTTGTTTGTAATAAATTTGGTCATATGGCTACTCAATGTAGAAGTAGAATGAACCCGAGTGGTCCATCATTCTCTGATTAGTGTTTCAATTTCAATAAGTATGGTCATAAGTTAGCTGAATGCATAAATATGTCAAACAAATTTTTGAATAGAGATATTAGATGTTATGCGTGCAATAGATTTAGCCATATTGCTAACCAGTGCAGATCAAGAGAAAATCAATGGAACAATTGGTCTAGACAAATTAATGTGATATGCTACAACTATAACAAATCTGGTCGCATTGCTAGATTTTGAAAAGCATAAAGGGTTTGGTAAATCAAAGAAAAAACATGTAGAAGGATGAAAAGGGGAAAGTAAAAGTTACTATAGATGAGATCGGGAAGAAAATGAAGATGACATGGGTGAAGAAGAGTCCTTCTATTGCACAAAATGAGCCAACACCAAAATTTAGTATTGGAAATTCCTCGGGGAATTAGTTTAAGACCTTTGGCCTAGGGGGAGTTCTCAAGAAAATATTTTAACCCCCTTGTTGGTAGTTGATACCAGAATGTGGAAGATAGCATTGACTGCATTAGTGATGTGTAGATATTTTGGGATCTCTTGTGGAGGAGATTTGTGCAAACATGAAGGTCCAAAAAAGAATTTTCTTTCACCTTCTATGGAAACAAGGTATCTAGATGACCTAGGGAAAAACCATTTATTGTGAATAAAAAGTTAAGTGCACAAATGATAAAAATTCACTTCTATCTCTCTTTTGTCACATTGAATTTTGAGAAGAAGAAGTTTGGAGAGCTCTGAAGCAAAATTTGGTGAAGATTCAAGTCTAAAGGTGATTCAGCGATCAAACCCTAATCTGATGAAAGAAATTTATCTATGAACTCATGAACTTGAAAATTCTAGAAATGGCTGCTCCATTGGTTGTTGATATTAAGGATAGGCCTTGTCCGAAATTCAAATGACACCCATTCAAATCCATTGAGACAGAACCATTAGGTGCATTTTCTTCCATTTTGTATGGTGTTTTGCATATCTAAGATATTAGGGAATACATTCATGCAAATGTTGAAGAATTAGGCAGCTCCTAGTTGTTGAATTTGTACACCAATCACATTATGGGAGAATATTTCTATGTAAAACCTGAATTCAAGACTTTGGAGGAGAAGAAATTCACACAAATTGTGAAGTTTCTTGTGTTCAATCAACATGTATGGGTTTGGTACATACTAAGTCGAGTGCATGTCGAGTTCATGTGGTTAAATCAGCCTTTAAAGATCACAAGAGAAGTTATAAGCATTGTTACTAGTCTGAATTCAACCAGTGGGTTATCGACATTGAAATCTGTGAAAAACCAAATAGTCACTAAGGCAATCGGTTCAAATTTTGACAAAAGAGCCATGACAATAAATGAAATCATTGAAGTGGATGTCAAATTTGCTTCTATAGTTATTGGTTACAAAATCTATCACTCCAATCAAGATAATTCTATATCTAGTACTGCAATTTATGCAACATATCAGATGGTCAAAGAAAATGCAGAGTATGACCTATGCAAGCTACTCTAAGGCCAGCTAATTGAGAATCTTGGAAAAATCAAGAAGGATAAGAATAATTCTTTCAAGTATGGTAATCTGTTGCTATGTGTATTCTTCTACTTCATGAATGAAGTTCTGGGAGTTGGTAAAGTGCAATGGGAAAGTGACAAACCTGTAGCTGTTCAAATTAGGGATATGTTAAATAGAATTGGAGATATCAAAGCAAGGAAAACTATTATTTGGGGCTACTTAAAAAAAAATTAGAGTGTAATGCAAGCTAGGGAAAGGATTCCCACATCTATTATGGAAAAGTAAAAGGACACTATTTTCTTCATGGTTGATATTGATCAGTACTTAATGGAAGTTGTAGAACCTCAAATAGTTTGGATAATGCCTATGGGTTATGAGGTTGAAGAACACATTTTGGAACTATATGTTGACCACCTATTGAGTAAACCTTGGGATCCGACAAAAGAAATGTTTGGTACCTTTGCAAAAAAGGATATACAAGTGCATGATCAACTAAGGAAGCCTTTGATAGTCAGGAGAGTGAGAAGGGAAGTTGAAGCTTCTGCATAAAGCATCGATATCTCATTTAAAGTTGTGAGGGAAGCTAGGAAGAAAAGAGAAGAAGATGAAAAAGGGGAGGCTGTTAGAACTGAGTCTGCTAGTCCAATAGAATCCTCTACCAGATCTAGATCTAGAAGGAACTATACTCTCTCATCTAGTCCTACAAAGAAGTAAAACCCTGTGAAAGCTCAAGCTAAGACATCCAGTAGAGAAGGAAAGAGGTAGAAGGATAAAAGCACAAGAGTCTATGTTGTTGTTTCAAAGGATGAAGAAACTGAATCTGATGAAGAGGCAAGGGAAATTAATAAAAAGGGTTCTAAAGCATCAAAAGTCTCTAAGGACAAGCCCTTCGATGAAGAGAAAGCAAAGAAAAAGATGAAAATTGACAAAATTAGGTATGTATGTAGAAGAAGTGGAAAAATCCTTAATTAAGGATTGTAATCTTAGGCCACTTTGTGAATGGTTTGACACCTTTGATAGTGTTAGTCAAAGAATTCTTGAGGAAACCACAATAAAGTGTTTGAATAATTTCAATCTGAATCTCATTGAAATAATGTCTAAGTTACCTTAAGGTATGTATGAAGTCTTAGAAATGAGGAGAGTGAATGCAAGAACTGAAGAAGAGAAAATGAGAGAATGGATACTTGTTGATCTATGTTTGGTGATGTCAATTAATGAAATGAAGAAGATTCTAAGTTATGCAAAAAAGGATTTTAAGAGAAAAACAAGGGTGAACAAGCTAATGATTGGACAGACTGTAGAAGTTGCAAAAGACACTAATAAAATACTTAAGGTAGTGTTGTTGAAAAATAGATAAAATGTTGTTTTTGAAGAAGCTCATAGTGGTGATGGTCCATCTGATCTGGTAACTGAAGAAGGAAAAGAAGATAAATTTGAGGATAGTATGAATCCTCTAGACATGCAAGATGTTGAAATTCCTATGGAGACTGAAGCTCCTAAATTTGTGTTAGTTGATGACAATGAGATTCTTGAAGCTAAGGAAGAATCAGTTATTGAAGAAAAGAAGGTTGAAGCGAAGGAGATTCTCGTGGAAGAAAGAGACACTACTAAGGCAGTAAATGAGTTTTTGTAAGAACAATAGGAGGAGTTTGATTATGAACTAGTTAAAGATCCTATCAACTTGGCCACTCTATCTCCTATTAAGAAACTGAAGGTAGCATCGTTTGCTTGGGCCAAGGCAAGGGAGGAGATTCTAAAATCTCACATTGAAGACAGTGAGTTGTTAAATATTGCATCTAATATTCTGAAGAAGATCATGCCTACATAAGTAAAGGATTCGTTTGACTCTCCATCCAATTAGCTAAAGAAAATTTTCAATTATGTAAGTACTCACTTTGAGTCTCTTGAAAGGTCATCTATGGATAAGGTTTAGAAGGAATTTGATGCAAAAAAGTTTGGTAGATTGAAGGGAATGATTGCTAATGATAAATCTTTGTTAGCTACCTATGTAAAGAATATTCAAGGTGCTTTGTCTGAAGGTGGAAACATTTATAAGTCATGATTATCATTGTCTAAGTTCACTGAGGACAATAAAAATAAAATGAAGGAATATGAGAAACATATAGTAGATATTTCTCCAAAATTTGATCCTCTAACCATTTATGTGAGCATAGAAGAAGGTCGAGTCATATCCTCGCTTGACAAAATCAAAATTTTGAAGCATGAAGAAAGAATAATTGTTGAAAGAGTATTCGAGATTAGAGGACTAATTGGTCCTAATATGGAGACAATTCTTAGTGCATTGAAGGAAGCGTAGGATTCTATGGATACGAGTGATCTGACAAACCTTGAGTCAACAAAGATGTAATCTTACTTATTTTGTGGTCACATGACTATTTTGGAGAGTCATAAAAAGAGTTGGGACACAAGTTTGAGCTTGTTGAAGACTAATTTTGCAAACATATTCAAGTTTATGTAAGTTGTAGAAGCATGTTTGTACATATGCAGTTTGTTCATAGCAATTTTGTTTGCTTTTTGTTATGTAGATTCTTGTCTTTTCCATTGATGTCAAAGAGGGAGAGTGGGACAATGAAAAATGTCATATTCATCTCAGGGGGAGTTGTGTTTTGAAGTTTTGAAGGTTGGTAGTGTATTCATGTTGGTATTGATCCAACACTTAGTCATTTTTCACTAAGTGTTTCCATCAATGCCAAAGGGGGAGATTGTTGGTGAGAGACACTATGCATGTCATTTGGTGTTTTCGTTGATGGAAACCCTGGTTAGTGATTCGATCCACACATTACTAGTTTCTTATACTAGAATTTAGATTGAAGTTTTGTGATTAACTATCAAGTTAGAACAAAGCATCTGAAAGAGTTGTTTTTTTTTTGTTCATATGCAATTCTCTGCTATCATTTTGAGATGTGGATCTCAGGGGAGATATTTCAATGTATGAACTATGTTATCCTTGAATCATAGAGTCGTATATTGATTCATGTGCAAGTTAGAAGATCTGGTTTATTGATTTTATGTCTAACAATGCAAGAAGGCTGACTAAGTAAATATAGCATGTTGTGGATCTTTGAGGGCTAATTTTTTAAGGTGTTTTGTGCTTGAGACATGTTGTTTTGGGTCCTCATTGTGGTGTGGCTGACTTTGGTTGGTGTGCATTAAAAATTATCTATAGATTGAGTTGACGGTTTGTAAATATTTTATGTTTTATTGAAGCCGACATGTGGTTGATTAAATCTTTAGTTGTGGATATACATAAGTGATCATTTATATCATTTGGATGTATGTACAAAGTGTGTTGATGTGTGTTGTGAAAGTCAGAAGGATTGTAGAGAAATTATGCATAGTTTCAGTTGTGCATAAAAGGATTTGTGACACAAATTAAAGCAGATAGATTAGAAGAGAAGAATCAAATAGAAGGTCAAGACCATGATTGATGTGCTTAACCAGAACTATAATCAGGCATTAGCAAATGCTATTTTCTCAGTTTAAAATCTCTCAAATGGATTTAATCTGAATGTGACTATAATACAGTGTGTCTTCCTCTGGGCAATAAGCATTTTTGTATTTGAGTAGTGAGCTCTAGGTAGTGTGCATGAATGCATGTGCATTCCCATTTGTAAACACTTATATTTGAGTATACTCTTATTTTGGATTGGCCTTCCACTGTGGTTTTTCCCTTAACAGGGTTTCTACCTAAAAATCCTTGTGTTATGGTGTTGTGGTTGATTGCCTTGTGTTCTTGCATCTTTCTTTTGGTTCAATTCTCTAAGTGGTTTAAAGATCAGATTAATAAAGTTAAATTTTGAAGAACACTGATTCACCCCCTCTTAGTGTTCCTTGATTCCAACAAAGTGATAATTAGAGAATCAACATACAAACCACATTTTCTAGTCCATTATTGAAGAACATTTGAAACAAAAAAGTATGACGAAAATGAAATAGAACACCCAGAAAATAGGCTTCTGCAAAGTGAGTTCAAGCAAAACCTTGAAATGTGGTGTAATAAGCCTCTCATTACAGTAGTCATCTCTGAGTTTAGAAACACCTATCATCTAATGGATAGGACATGTAATTCCAAACTTTGTCATTAAGTTGAATGTGTTGATTGTATAAACACAGGCAAAGCATGATCTCCACATACGAATTGATGCATATTGAAACTGTCAAAATGTGTTTTTGCATGCTAACTTGGCATTGTAAGTTATTAACAATAGAAAAAATTCAACAAACAATATCAATATTATAATTAGATTCCACAAGGTTTGATATATCACTAAAAAAAATCATGCTACTTAATAGGAGATGTTATGGAATAATAAAAATGTTTACAACATAGGAATTATCAACCACCTATACATGTTAAGCACTCTCTTTCTTTCTACTCTTAAAGTGGAGTATACTTTAACTATAAATTTACATATTTGAAATATCAAATGACTTGGATCTATTATAGCTAGAGCTAAGTTTCTATCTCATTGCCCTTTTCACTTTTTTTTGTATTGTATTTGTTTGGTTGAGTTCTATGCAGCTCACAAAGCCATGAATTCAACCATAACATTATATAGGCTATTATTCTCAAAATTCCACTGCATGCTCATACATGATAAGGTTTTATTTAAAGAATAATAAAACCTAAAATTAGGAGGATATTTTTATAGGCTTTGAAGCAAACATGCATATGGGCATGTGTAAGTGGGAACTTGGCCTAATATGCTAGTTGTTGGAAATCACATAATATTATTATCTATATGAAATATATTAAAATTCAATACAACATTGACTATAGCTATAAGTTGTTGCATGTATTCCAGAAGAGATTTCTTGGCCAACAAAATAGCTTGTTGGGCTGAAAAAGTAAATAAATAGAAATGCTATTCTATCCATTATGGGGAGCACCAAATTTTGTATCTGATGCTTTTGAATGTGTAAAAAATGACATCATATGGGTATTCTACTTTGAACAAAAATGCATTGAATTATTCTAGACTACAACTTACCAAAAGACAAATCGCATATCACAGCCTATGATCACATATGCTATGTGTTCTTTTATCCATGCCTTGTTGTCCATATTAAAAATGTTCTAATACCAAACGATTGAATAACCATACCTTCTTCATCATTGCCATATATTTTTATATATAAAATTCAACAATAAGTTGTCTTCATGTTTTGAGAATATGATGGAAAGTTTTAAGCATCTAGCAAACATCAGAGCATAACAAACGACAAACATAATCACATAATATGATGCCCTAATTTGAATATCGAGCTTCAACAACCGATAATACCTATTGAAAAATGATGCGCATGAAATGATTATCAATTACAACAATAGATTTTTGTAATTCCAAAGGTCACCCAAAAACATGGCCAATAGTCATATATTACATCATTTTTGAAGACCATGAAATGAACTTGATGAAAATGTGAAGTCTATGGCCTCTATTAATAGTATCTAAGTGATGGTAGTCATTTTAATTATTATTAATTTGTAGATTAGATTAATTTCATTTTATTTCAAAATTTAGAAAGAGCACTTTTGATATATTTGTATTCATTTTTGTAAAATGTTTAGATCATTTCAAAATTCCTCTTTCTAACTGATAATTTCATATTATTACCATTTGGAGTTTAATTTGCTAAATACAATATCTATATTTTCTTACTACAAATAATTTTTCTCACAAACTCATATTCAAGGTGATAGATTGAAGATAGATTATAGTTCTCCTTCTAGGAAATCTAAGATAGATAAAAAAACACTAAAGCACACTATTAAAGATATAGCCAAATCTTGTGACATATATTTGGTCCAATATATGCTATATTCATCATAATATATGAATAGTGGAAACCCAATATCAGAAGCCTAATTACACACAAATGAAGCATACATTATTTAGAACATTCAATTAAAAAAATCAGCATATTCATAGTACTACATAGGATATAGTTAGGTGTGTCCAATACAACATTTGATGAAAGAAATAAAAATATCCATTTATGACAAATACATGATGTCCAATTAGAAAAATAGTGGAAAGAACATTTACATAGTATAGGACAAAAGCTTGTAGTATTTTTTTGAGCGTGTAGGATTGGAGAGGTTTGTTTTAGCAAAAGGATTTTTGTGTTAAATTTTGTTTCATTATACTTTTGAAATTGGTACTATAGAAATTGTGAAATCCAATTTCATAGACCCTGAAGATCACCTGTATGCAAATAACCTGTCACAAAAAGAAGTGATGCAGACAAAAAAGAAAAGGGTGTTCTAAAAGCTAAAAAAATGTATTAATCAGAGAGTGAATAAAATACAATGATCAATCCTTATGAAAGGAGATTGTGCAAACCTAAAAGTAACCCTAATAGGAAGACATTTAATAATTAATATAATTATTAAATGTCACATTATGCAAACTAAAGTGAAATCTTAAGAGAGGAATAAAGGTAACTTAATTAACATAACTAAGTTAAAACCTTTACTCTAACACCCCCCCTTAAGATGAGCAAGAGTGCATCTACAAACAAGTGCAAGAAAGAAAAAATAACTATAATGCATGAAAAGAAACAAGAGTCTCGACAACCAAGCATGATCAGGTACCCAAATATAAAAGCAATGCAAACTAAAGGAAATGGGGTAAAGGAGAAAACCCATTGGGAAAAAAACTCCTCCCCAAAATAGAATGCAAAGAAAGGAATGCAATGCACTAATGAAAGAAGGATAGGAGGTAGATTACATGATACCCCCCACAGAAAACTTCTATCATATAAGTACATGTACAATGGTCTCCATAGGAGAGATAAAAAGAGAGAAGAAGACCCCCCCACAATGAAGAAACTCCTGTCACAATGGTAGATGACTGATGTAGAATCCAAAAAGAGATCCAAAAGCGGAAAATGATATTCCTCCCCTTGGGAAGAAATGGATCCAAAGGGCAATGTCGAAGAAACCCTACGAAGAGTGATGAACCAATTTGTCTCAATATGTGTGCCATGATCGAATACTGAAACATCTCTCTGTCTGAACTAAAACAAATAATGTCAAATCCAAGTTGTTGCAGAGAATCCTAAAATGCAACCTCTAAACACACGGATTATGGTGGGCATACAATGATAACTTGAATTTCAAGGTAGAGGAGATGAATGTCCTCAAAATAATCCTCCAAATCTGTACTATAAGACTCCACAAATAAGAAAGATATGTCTACAACATAAGAGTCCAATGTAGCTATGTCTAGAAGATGTATGGTGCCCTGCTACACTAAATTAGGAACAATAGGAGATGCTAATGAAGTCTCAATCTGAAGATTAGGAATTGTGAAACAAGACTATAATCCATCAAAACATGTAAGGGTGTCTAAATACTCAAGCTCCTCTAAAGTATCATTATCAAAGGGTGTATTATCTCTCCAAGCAATAGGTAAGAGACAATCTGAAGCAAGATCCTCTGGGAATGGAGAGAGATTGGGGTCTCCATAGATCTCCAAAATATGTGTCCAAAGTGGGTGAGGACAATCAATGTCCGATATAGCCCACACAGTGTCATGATCAACACTAGACAATATAAGTCCTCTTATGTGATCTCTAATGATATCCCAAGCTAATTTTTCCTTTGAAGTGGCTAGTTTAGGTATGAGATCATATAAATAAGACAAAATATTAATCGACCTACAATGTGTAAGGATGCCCTTTTCCCATGACTCATAAATACCCCGTTCCAAAAATACAACTAAAGGGTAAGAAAAAAACCCATGATATCTCTTCAAATGAAAAAAATAGATACTAAAACTCTCAGCAATGATAAATCATATTAATATAACCCATCTCACACAAACATGACCCATGTAGGTGCCGGAATGTCCAAGTAATTGAGAAAAGTGTTAAAACACACAAAGCTGAATAAAATCTACCTAGTAAATTATTTGATCAAATAGACTAAAAATCTGGAAAGAGAACTACAAAATTTTTCCAATGCTTTTTTTTTTGTGCAAAGCAGAGTTCGAACACAAACGATATGCCTCCCAGAGTGAAAAAAAAAAGTTCTAACTTTGATTGGAAAAAGGACTACAAAATGAAAAAATCAGAAAAAATCACCACCACCACTAGAACAGTGCCGAAACTAGCTTTCCGATGATATCTCTTTTTCTTGATTTTGACTTCGTATGCCCAAGTTATGCCATAAATTAAAAAACTACTCCTTTAGGGAAAATTAGGGCTAGAGGGCCATACGGTTGTTGATGTCATGCTGACATCAGCACTTCACGGGAAAAAAATTGATGGCAATCTGGCCATCACCACGAAAAATTGGCCACCTTGCAAAAAAAATTGGCGGAGCCCCTAGTTCTTAATAGAACCATGGCGGGGGCTGAAATCCGGCAGGGGGGCTTGGGTGCTGACTCTTGGTCCGCAATGTGACCCTGGTGGATCAAATAAGCCCGTGAGGGCTAAGCGGGTTGTGGTGGCAGTGTGGGGCAGTCGTGGCCATTGGGTGGCACTGCGGTGGCTGCCGGGTGACGCTATGGTGGCTGTCGGGCGGTGTTGTGGTGGTGGCTTGGTGGCACTCACTTTTCCACTAGCTATAATTTTTAAACTGCTTTTTTAAAAATAAAAATAAAAAATTCATTATTGTGTCATTTTCGGCCTCGGAGTGCGTGCTAGGAGGCCGTATGACCTCCCTAGCAAATGTTTTTTCCTCAGAATCAACTTTCTCCAAAATTGACAAAACGAAAGGTGATCTTAGGGTTTTTGGGCACTCTGAATGTGATGGCGATGTCCGTTTGGCCCAAAAATGGACAAAAAAATAGGCTAGCCCTAGATCTTGCAAAAAAGATACCTGTGGAAATCCTTGCACTTGAAATTCATTGAAAGGCCATATCTTCAAAAGATGATCAGGAAGTTGTAGGTTTGGAGCTCTGATACCATGTAGAAGTTGTGAAATCCAACTTCACAGACCTCGAAGATCACCTACATACAAATAAACTATCACATAAAGAAGAGATGGAGACAAAAAAGAAAAGGGTTCTCTGAAAGCTAAAAAATGTATTAATCAAAGATTGAATAAAATACAATGATCAATCCTTATGAAAGGAGATTGTGCAAACCTAAAAGTAACCCTAATAGGAAGACATTTAATAATTAATATAATTATTAAATGTCACATTATGCAAACTAAAGTGAAATCTTAAGAGAGGAATAAAGGTAAATTAATTAACATAATTAAGTTAATGTAGCACCCCGCCACGTAACCCTAGAAAAAGTTGCAATTAACTATGCAAACGAACTATTTGTTTTTTTTTCTTAAGTAAAATTAATATGCAAGATCACTAACTATTGCAACAACCTCTAAGGTTATGAGACTGAGATTAGTTAATAACCCACAAACAATATTAATGAATTGAAACCACAACATTTAATTACTTAAGAATTCAAGAACACATACGTTCCATACAAGATAAATTACAACATAAAAGAAAAAGATACCATAAGATTCCAAAGTACACTAATCTACTAAGGAGATTACATCTCTCATTCCTCGAATGACGTAAATCCAATAAGCATGATTACAATTTACAACCTTCCACCTCAATTACAAAGAGGGGTAATAAATTACAAGATCAACTGAAATGAATAAAGCATAAAAAGTAATTGGATCCCACGAGCTCTCCAACTGGAAATCTCATCAACACGAACAAGAAGAAAGCCCAACGAAGTAAGGTGCATGCCACACTACCAAGTGGAACCCAAAGGCCCATCCCCTATGCTAAGAGATAGTAACAAGGATTCCTAGACAAGACCAACTACCTCTAGTCATAGGCTGACTCATAACTGAACCAAACTAACAAAACCAATCAAATGTACCACACAAGTACAACTCAAGTACAACATAAACATGGTTACATTGCTTCCAGAAATATAAATAGATCAGGTAAGTTAAGAAAACCATACACAAAACATATACCAATAGATGTCATAGACAAAGTGTCATCGTACAGCTCCTCACTCAATTCAACTACCTCTAAAGGTTACCCAGTATTACCTCTCATAGCCTCTGGCCCCTAAAGGAAGCCACTCTTCTACTTGACATCACACATTCAAACCAATTACCAAGGGAGCCCAAGTGCATACAAAAAATAAATTACAACCACTCCAACTCAAGGAGGAAACATAAGAAGAAACTCACACCAACACAAGGAGTCACAAATTGCATAACCACTCCTTCCACAAGAGGTACAAAACATCCCCATTTGTGGATACCGGGTAATTAACCGATAACGTGACATGCACTAACCAAGGGAAATAAAAAATGGTCGACATTACAAAACGACAACCCCCAACCTCAAGGGTCCTTTGGAAGACTTACATATTAATTTACACATAACCCATTTCCCCAAACATGAACACAGAGTAATAATCACATGAGGCAATTGTGAGGAAATAAACTAATTTTGGATATATTAAATCCACTTCCCTAATATAACTCAGAAGTTTATTGTCTTAATGAAACTAATTAATACGCCTCTTTTAGACAAAGGAAGACATTTAAACCAAAATATTTAATTCCCTAATTTCTTTTAAATAGTAATGAAATAAACATTTACTTCATTAATTCAAATAGGTTGACAACATGATATGACAACCCACATATTTAAAACCCTATATGGAAGACTTAACAACCCTTTCTAATTGATTTTCCCCCAAAACGATAACAGAAGGAATTACATTTAAACAAGCAATTTAATCCAAATTAAATCAATTTCGGATTTCCTAAATCCGCTTCTTAATTAATGTACGATACTTTATTGTATTTAATAAAACTGAATTGAATAACGTCTCTATTAGACAAAGATGAAATAAACACCAAATATTTCATTCTCTAATTGCTTTTAATTTAATATAAAATAGACTTTTATTTCAACCATTTAGAAAATATCGTTTCAAAATAAAAATTTGTTTCCTCTTTTCGACATATTCATTTTAAAAATAATTAACTCATCCAGTAGACATATTTCTTAAAAATCAAATATACCGATCTATCAATTCCATTATTTTAAAAATAGAATCCACAACTTGACTAAAAAACACTATAATTTAAATTCTTTAATCCCATTTAAATCATGTTCTTAATTTAAATCATTATACTAAAACAATCAAAATTTTCTCAATTATATTTAAAATATGCCCTTTTTAAAATCAATGATTACAATATAAACATGAATTAAAAAGAATGACACAACTATATATATTTATAATGATATATACATATATATTTTAATTGATTATATATATATAGATTAATATTTCAATATCATATGAATATAATATATTAAATATTAATAAATATATTTATTATGCATATATATATTAATATTTTAATATTATATTGATATAATATTAAATATTAATAAAATATATTTTAATAAAAAAAACTAAAAAAAAAATTGTAAAGTCAAAAGCATTTTTGGTTGGGGCAAATGCAGAAGTTGAGGCTGGGGCCGACTGTGTTTTACACACAGCCGAACCCCATATCCATGGGCGGTTGTGTGTAAAACACAACCAAGCCCCATGGTTTGGCACGACCGGCTGTGGGGGTTGGGCATGTTGGGCATGGCTCCCCCACACGCCTCCCATGGGGTGTGGTGGGGTGAGCCCCAACCCCTCCCCTCTCGCCACACAAACCCCCGTTTTATACTTTTATATTTTTATATTTAAACAATCCGGCCATGGATTCTAAAATCTGAATTCTCAATAGGGTTCAGTTTTTTTTTCTTTCCACAATAACAAAACCCAAAATAACAATATATATATATATATATACCCAGCTTTAATAATTTTATTTAATTAATGGAGAAAATAATATCAAAATGATCAAATACAGTCCTAATGCAATTTTTTCCCTGAAGAACATCATTTGCAACCTGAGATTTTGAAGTTTTGAAACTATATTCAATATGGGTTTCTCTTCCAAATCCAACAAAGTTTATATATTTTCAAGTAACAAATAAAAGTTGTAAATATTTTCAAAATGGAATTAATTTAATAAACAAAATACGTGGTTTCCAATGCTTGATAAAATGACAAAATGGTGCAAATATTTCTCCTCAAATTCAAACTTCTTCTCAGCAATCTAATTGAGCTTCTCCAAAAAAACCCAAATCCAAACACACCACCAAGAATTCCTTTCCTTTTTTTTCCATCTCCGTTTTTCATCCTCTTCCCAAAAACTCCATGAAAATCCATCCTCTCCAAATATCCAAAATTATCTCAATAATAGAAAAAAAGAAAAATATCTATTCAACCACCATCATAAATTTTCAAAAACAGAAAACAAAAAATATCTTAATTTCCAATTTTTGTGTTTTCTAATTTTCAAAAATGAAATTTAAACCTTTTTCAAAATTTCCAACTTAATTTCAACAAAATATCAATTTATTTCAAATTTAATATCTTAATTCAATTCAACACAATTAATTCAATTAATCAATAAAATAAATCTAATCCAAGATTAAATTATTTTATTAATTAAATTAATTAATTAATTAATTAAATAACATTTCTAACATTATAACCCGATTAATTTAATCAACAACTTAAATACATAAAGCCATTTAATTACCCTTTTAACTTGCAATTAAATAAAATCCAGGAAAATTAAACAATATTAAAACAACTGAACTAGACTAAAATTGACGACACGCTTATGACTATGGTGATGACTTGACACGAAAAACCTAGCTACTATCTCCCAATCGAATGTCGTTGGCAATGGAAACACTCAAACCTATGAAGCCAGGTGGAGTCGATGTCCTATACCTGTTAACTTGCGAACAAAAGCAAATTGCACATGTATATTTGCATCATATAAAACACACTGTGAAGAGAAAATCACAGAATCGCAGGGCGCTCGCAAGCGAGTGATGCAATCTTGTCCCCTTCACCAATAGAGTATTACCAACTGACGAATCTAATCATCAATAATATAATCAAACACATAAAACATCATTAATTCAAATATTCATGATGTTAACCCAAAGCATGCCATAATGATAACATCAAATAAAATACCATTACTTCAAAATATAACAAGCACATCATTTTACAGACAATGATCAAATAGTAATCGAGTACCACAATCAAAATACTATCAAAAAATAAGGCATAGCCAAACAAAACATTGTTCGATCCAAAGAGAAAAACAAAGGGGTATTACAGTTAAAACCTTTACTCTAACAGGTAGTATATGCAACATGGTTTAATACTAAAAATGCTTTGGCTGAAATAAAATTTGTCCAATGTAAGTATCTGTATCATAAACATGATAATGCATATTTCAAGAATGTAAAGTAGAATCCACTGAATATTCAGAAAATAGTACTCAAGTAATCGGTTGTTATGACAAAGAAAAACTTAAAAAAAAAAAAAATCAGTATCAAATATTGATGGTATTTCTATGCAAAGTTATTAATAATTTTCCTGCTGCACATTGCACCAAAATTGTCTCATACATCAAAAACTTTTCAAGACCTTGCATAACATTATTGTCCTTTTCAAATATAGTACAAAAATAATTTGCATAATCTTCCTCTTGAAGAACAATGCTTAATGCATTTCGAATCAATGGTCACCAAACTTTGGCTAACTCCACTTTTATGTCATTCAATGCAAATGAGAAAATTAGAGTTAGCAAAGGTGTGGTGATCATTGATTAGAATGCATTGAAAGTGGCTTTAAGAGGAAGACTATACAAATTCCTATGTACTCTAATTGAAATGGATAGTAAGTTAGGGAAGTTTGAGAAAAATTTGGATGGCAACATAATTTTGGTGCAATGTGTCACAAGAAAATTATAGAGTTAAACTATTCAAAATCTGGGATAAGAATCCAAAGTTTTGTGTCTTCTCTTTGATTCTCTATGTATAATTGAAGCACTTGGCTTGACCAAATGAACATTAAACTGAGGCTAACACCCAATTAGCCCTATGAAACACATAAACCTATAGATAATGAAATCAATTCATAATGTTTTTAGTAACTAGAATGCATCTTGCTTAACTCCCTTATGCACTAACATCAAATAATAGAAGGTTGTATATGAATATCAAGAAAAGACAAAAAATATTTAAAAGGACTATGATTAGAATGAATGTCTTGACTTAGGGACTCTACACCTTAGCAACCGTGTAGGTATTGCCCAAACTCTACGTGGTCAAAAATACAAGATGATAAATGCCAGTGATGGAAAAATGAAAGAAACATTTGTTCTATTTCAAAATTAACTACAATAAAGTGTCTCCTTATTGTTATAATTGAAAGTGAAGTAGGAACAATAGATCTACTATTTCATTTCCTATAATTTTTACGAATGACATTATGTGTGAGTAACTAGAAATTATCTTGTTGTAAATCACTTAACCATTATATGTGTGGGCAAGTATCTCTTGAATAGACAAACAAGCTCACACTAACCAATATGGAATCAAATGTTGGTAAGCTAGCCCTAATATTTTACTAACTAGACTTGTTAAGCCTTTGTCATTGTACTTATTTGTTATCAAAGGTGTTTTCCCATAAAATTTCAATGTTGACCATAGTTCAAAACTTTGGTTTTTCCTATGACTATAATGGGCATGGTCAACTTAAGAAGAGTATATTCACGAGATCCAACAGCCAATTAGTACTACAAAACACAACTCTTTGAAGTAGATGGTGATGATACAATGAATTCTAGACATATACTTTTCAAAATATGAAAGACAACGATTAGCACCAATGTACTGACTTGGGCGCTTTGTACCTTAGTGGCTATCCAAGTATTACCCAAAATATATGTAGTGAAAAATACAATCTATGAGAAATATCAACGATGTAACAATACAAGAAACATTTGTTCTATTTGAAATAGAGAATATATGGTTACAGAACAATATATCCAACTTAGTTGAAGCACTTTAGGTACTTTAAATATTTTTTGTTGTCCTTTATGGCTAGACAAGCTTAGAGTAACTAGTATGTTATCAAATGCTGGTAGGCTAAGCTTCATACATTAATAACTTGACTCATCTAGCCTTTATAATTGTAATTAATTATTATCAAAGGAATTTTCTCTTGCATGTTTAAATTTGAACTATCTTTTGTAGCTCAAAGACATCAAGACAACAAAATGAGCAATTTATGCACAAGGAATACAATTGTTGACAATGGCTATGATAAGATGATGTTGATGGGACTTGCTATATGTATAAAAAAATTTTTGATCCTGTTTGCATTGCTCATCTTTGTAAAAAAAACTTCTCATTTTGTAATAATTGTCATTGCAAGTGCATTTCTCATATTCTACCTATTTGGCACTTGACCGTTTTCTTGCAAAGAATGGTAGTCATTAATGTAGTAATAGGAACACACTACTTTCAAAATGAATCACAATAATTAACTAGCAATATGAAGATGCTAAATATTCATATAAATAAATTGTGAATTTATTATATTGTTTTTTCTTTTGCTATCTACATTTTCCTAGCTTTGTCTAATGCTATTTATGTTGGTACAAATTTAGAAATCCAATAATGTGAAAGGTAAAAATGTTTTGAAAATGTTTCAATTGTGCATTAGAAAAGTTAGAGAAGCAATGGAGAAAAAATACATAGGTTTCAGAAAATAGTCAGGTCATTATGGTTAGGAAATCTATAACCCCAATTTGAAGAGACATCAATGACCCAAAAAATTTCACACAATAGAAGAAGCAATGCATGATTTTGAAAAAGTTTTGATAGAAATTAGAGGGTAATATGCAATTAAAATTTTTGTGTACACCCATTCTAAACCATGTAGCTTGCTGTCCAAGAAACCCGTTGTTGAATTATGTCATCTAGAATCTAGATTCCAAAAGAATAAGAAATAAAAAAATTTGTCCAAACAATTTGCATCTCACCAATGAAAAGATGAAATACAACAAAGTGAAAGCCAATGCTTTAGTTTTGATGAGTCTGATCAATGTGCAAAAGATAAGTCATATAGAGGTGTTAGACAATGTCCAAGTGGTCGATATGGTGTAGAAATTTGGAATAATAAATTAAAAAATGACAATGGCTAGGAAGTTTTCATACAACCAAGGAAGTTGCCTATGATTATGATATGGCTGCAATATCCATAAAAGGAAATAAGGCAATCACACATTTAGACGATACCACCAAGCTCTCACAATAGACTTTGTCTAACAATAACTGCAAAGAAAAAATATAAGAAAGTGAAGAGTTATGCTTGAGTTCTGATGAGTTTGAACAATCTACAAAAGAAATGTCATCTGGAGGTGTTAGGCAATGTCCATGGGGTCGTTACTTTGTAGAAATTTGGAATAAGAAATTGGAAAAACAGAAGTGGCTAGGAATTTTTGATATAGCTAAAGAAGCTACATATGTTGATGATATGGCTGCAATATCTATAAAAGGCAATAAGGCAATCAAAAATTTCAACCATACTAATTTAAATCTAGGAGACTTGCCACAATGCACCAAGTCATTGCAACAAACTTTGTCTGATAATAGCTCAACCAATTTAAGAATAGAAAATTTAGGATCGGATGTTGTGAGTCATACAATCTTTCACACATGAACATGGTTTATGATATACAATGTTCTACAAAGATGATGGATAAGAAGTAGTGCATACTTGGACTTGATTCCAACAATTTAGAAATTCCTATCTCTGGTCCAAAAGACATTAGTGTTATTTGTAGTAGCAATATTAACGCTAGAATGCCTTTTCAAGACTATACACTTGATAATTCTCCTATGAATTTTGGTATGCATTGTTCAAGTACATTTGAATTTTTCAATTTTGAAACCTTTTTTCAAAATGCTCCCAGTAGAAATTTTGTTACTTCATCTTTATCTCCATGGTTTGAACCCAATATTTGCTTTGCTAATAGCCATATTCTAGTTAGTAGTACCAACTATGATACAACTTTGATGATGGATATGAAACAATTGACTATGCCGAATAAAATTGAAAGCCATCATATTTTCCCATTATTGGAATATCCTTTGTTTGTAGCTATCAATCTTGACATAAACAAGGAAAACAATATCAATTTTGATATTAGTAATCCTTATGTACTTGTTAGTACCTCTACATCTACAACTAAAATCTGATATTGTTGCTTGGGAAATTAGAATTCCTTCAAAGAATATTGTATGCTTTCTTGATGAAGCATTATAAATTATATTAAAGGAAAATACCATTTTTGAGCACTATATATTGTTGTTACAAAGTCTTCTCTCAATGCTCCTAGCATGCAACAATATGTAGAGCATATATTTGTACAATTATGATAAAACATTTTTTTACAAATATATGTATTGAAGGAAACTATTGCATTTCTTAAGAATATATTTAATTGATTTATGATAGAATTGTTTTTCTATGGTCATAATTATTATTAATTTGATATTTATAATTTATTATCAATTGTTTGAATTGTTTGAATTATTTTAAAATTCATATTTTTCATCTCTTATTTTTGCAATTTTTAGGTGTCATCCTCTCATCTTTGCATCCTATGTGAATAAGCAAGATGATAGTGAATAAGTGTATCTACATGCCACGACGAAAATGGGAGCTGCCAATTCTAGTCCCAGTTGATTTTGATGTATTGACACACATTTTTTTGTGGATTGTTCGGATGTTGAGAAAGCTATCAAATTCATATTAGAGTGTACTACTCAGACACAGTTTTATGCTTTCTATCAAATTGCATGGACTTATTCCACAATGCAGACTTCCTACATAAGATAACATATGCATATATTAAAGATTATGTACTTCCACCAAATGTTTACAGTGAAGCTGTTGCTAATTATGATGAAACCATTGTCGATGCTCTTTTGGAGGGTTTATTCCCCCATGACATGTTAAGATAATGTGAAGCGACTTCCTATGTTTACAATGCTATACAAATGGGTTTGAACAATAATTGTGAGCTCCTATTCATGCATTCAATGCATGCACATTCTTCCCACTTGGGCCAACATCTATCAAGAAGGATCTTAGATGTCATTAGAGAATTTATATACCTATACAAGCATGTTCCTCCTCGAGCCCCTACCACATCTCTAGTATCCACATCAACTTTAGATACAACTTCTTCTAATGAAGTTGTCAAAGTTTCTTATCCATAGGGAAGCTCTATGTAATTTGCATATTTTTCTATATTTTTTGTTTCTAGTATTAACTATACAACTCTAAGCATTTTATCATTCTCATTAATTTTATCTATAGTTTTTTATATTTATTTATTCTTGTAAATGTACACATCTCATCTTCTTGAGTGGTTGACATTGTTAGAACAATAATTTTCAAGTTGATATGTTTTTTTCTATGAATGCATTTTGCTATATCTCATGCATCAATTTTTTAAGACATTCATGGCTAGTTATGTATAAATTTCCATTACTATACAAATTCAAGTTACACAAATAGATGTAGTTACAATAATCAAATTTAGTATGTCATTTATGCAACCTACCAAATCAAAAGTACAAAATTATGCCTACTTGATATCTAAATTTGGAGTGATCATGATCTAATTTAAATAAAGTTTGAAACAAATGGTGAATTCAAATTTGATTAATATCTTTTAAAATATTCTAAAAAAAATAAATATGTAAATCAAACAAAACCACTTTTAATTAATTTACATTTGTTCTAAACATACATAGAACCAACACTACAAATAGTGTTTTTTCAAATTATGATTGATAATTGTATATAAAAAATAAATTAATAGTATCTACAAAAATCAATCAAAATGAATTATTACATTATAAACTAAAAATACCTATACTTTTGCAAATCAAAGTTATACATACAAATATGAATATTAGAATTACATGAATTTTTTTTCTCATAATGACAATGCATCATAGTCTATATGTCCTCTATTTTCTTGTCCATAAACTATATCTTGAACCATGAATAATTTTTGAATGACCATATTAACATTTTCAATCTTTCTTGTAGCAAACAATGGAGTCTAGCAAAAGAACAGAAACAAGCTAAAAAAAATCAACAGATATCAAAAAGGTGAAAAGAATTGTCTATGTTCGGTTATAGTATCCAAGTTAGTCTTGAAAATAACAAATTCAATTCCTATCATCATTGCAGATATAAACGCAAGAAGAAAAATACAATATCAATTGAATAACTTCACTCCCACAAGGGAGGAAATGTATTTGAAGTAGATGGCATTGTCGTCTCCAAAACAAGTCTAGACAAACAAAACAATACAAAAGTTCTTTGTGCAGATTTAACTAATGAGAATTGTGAAATGACAATTACTATCAATATAATTCGTGTCCTTATAAAATAACATGAAGAAAAAATAGTTCTTGGGATAGCTATATGCATTACAAATTTCCAAATTGCACCAAAGATAAACTATGATCATGGTGAGACTGCATCTTTATTTTAATAAACACAAGCCCAGTCGAAGTCATACCGTGCATGCATGATGATTAAAAATTCATACCAACTAGCACAATTAGACAACCTCTTAAAAGTGAAGAAAACTATGCAATTGGATCTATAGGGGCACTTGTGGTTGGCACTAAGAGAAATTTTTAGTTTGTTGTTGAAATAAAAGATGGGCATTCTGAATTGGACAAAGCACATGTATAAATATTATTTTAATTCTTTAATTGATTGTAATTTACAAAATATACTACTTATCATATTTTTTAACTAAAGATAAATGTTCAAACAAAAACATGTATCCACAATATAGGTACAAATACATGAGAGTTTGGAACATCACTTCTTTTTAATGGAAGAACAAATTTGTCTCGAAGAATATCCAATAACGTTATTTAGAAACATTGCAAAGAGACATGAATCAAAATACAACATTCTACAAAAAAATCAATCAACATACATAGTCAAAATGAATAACAAGAGGGCCTTTGAGTATCTAAATAATTTGTTTCATTCAACATTTGAGGTAAGTAGGGCCTTTGATTATGTGAAAAATTTGTTGTATTCAATATTTGAGGTAAGTAGGGCCTTTGATTATGTGAACAATTTGTTGTATTCAATATTTGAGGTAAGTAAATTTGCACCTATGTAATTATACATTATTAGAAAATGATGGAAAAATTAATAATATACATCTTTGTTATACTTTGCAGATTCATAGAACCATGAAAATAGCTAAATAAATTTTAAAATCCATTCCATGCTTTCTATCCAAGCTGCAACTATAAATTTGATGCATATGGAGAACTACAAGAAGAAACCGCTTACTACATTAAATTAAAACAACAAGCTGCATATATCTACTCTCACTACTTGAAAGTGACTTTGACAACTCACAAAAAGAAAACAATAGAGTGTTCCATGGAGAAATATGTTACTCAACTCTTGCTTCCTAATTTAATGAACATTTCCTACATGAGTAATACATTGATGAAAAATCATCAATTGTTTTCATCCTAAGAGACTTCAACAAAAAAGGACATTTCAAATTGAATCAAAACAACCTTATAACTAGTGCACAATTTATTGAAGATTGATCTATAGATCTTATGCCTAGGTATGCTTATATTTCATGAAATCTTAGCTTCATTTTAATGTTCGATTTCTATACTAAATTATCCATTGAAAGACTACTACATAAAACAAAAAACAATGTCCTCAAAACCACCTTCAAACATTTTTTGCCAGGAAGGAATGTCCAAAAGCATGTGGTTTGTCATCTTCAACAAGGAGAATCAGAGACACATCTTGGACACAGACAATAATAATGCAATATTTCAATATGTTATAATGGCTACAACAAATAATTATATAATTATCTATTACCATTAATAATGTATTGACCAAATTGGTCTATAACGACACAAATGTATATTGTTTACTTTTCTATGCATCTACAATTATATATATTTATTAGTAAACGCAATGATTACAACTATTTTAAGCAATTCTTAAATAAACAAGTTACAAATCCTACTAGTAGGAATCTGACACAATGCGTCTCTTGTTTATATAATTTTTTATGTATTATTATTAGTATTTTTTTTGTTTTGGGTTAGTCTTTAGTATTTTATATTTTATTATACATAGTTATGGATTGATTATCAAATCAATATTTGTAGATTCAAAATTTTAAGTCTTAGGATTTCTTATTAATTATTATGACTTGAACTAATACATATTTTTGTGAGTGATTTTTGTGTCTTGGTATTTATTAAAATATTTAATATGAACTAGTCATAATTTATAGAATAAGGAACATTCATGTTGCAGTCACTTAGAATTGAGGCGTAAAAGGAGTACATGTGCATGAAAATCATATAAAAAATCTTTATCATTCTACATTTTGTCTTTGATCATTCATAAGAACCATAAAGCTAGTTTGTTCAAGGTGTTGACATAGAAAAACTTGACCCTTGTGATTCGCCAATCTCTATCAAGATGTTTGTGAACACTACCTTAACACATTAAGACATATGGAAGGTGAAGCAAAACAAATCTCTATTGTAACTTTATGTTAGATCATTTTTTAGGGTCACTATTTCTTCGCATGCAACAAAACACGCTTAGAATGCTACATAATCATTTATCCTTAACTAGCTAATATGTATCAAGTGGTAGATATATCAAATGATTAGCTATTATAGAGAAACTACATTAATATTGAAGTCAACAATATAATTTTTTTTCTTGAATCCAATAAAATTAAATTTTATTAAATAATCATAGATCCCTATACTCAAGATTTGAACATTCTACCCTAATCATAATATTATATGAATGTTTGTTGCACTGAGGAGACTATCTAATGGATCCTTGAGAATGGTAAGGATAAGAGAAATTCATACGAGGGATAGGCTTTTGGGGTAGTATGCTTCTTTATGATGGAGGGAATTAATACTATTTCATTTTTGGTAAGAAACATATTCATCATTTAAAATTTAAGCTCTTATGAGTAAAAATAATATTATGTTCTATAATATGCTCTATAATTGCTACAATATAGAGTATTCCAACCTATCATAGAGTTGCAACTAGGTTATTATAATGCCATGAACACTACTTACTACCACTTGTTGATGTAGACAAAGGAGATAACTATTAGGGAGTTTCTTTTGTATTAGATATGGTTTGAGCAACAAAGTTATAGTTTGATAAGTTGTAGTACTACTAGATTTGTCTACCCCATGTTAAATTATTTTTAGTAACTATTACTTGACCCCTTTACATAGCTATGTATTTTATCAGTGCTTTACATCACCATTGTATAGTTATACATCATATACATCATGATTAACCAAAAACCATTGAGGTGTATATTCCATTCTTGCATGGATCCTGGAATTATGACCTACAACCACATATATGCCAATTATAATTGATTTTCATGTGTACATATATACCATTACTATCAAAAAATGATATCAACCCAAACTATCAATTGCTCATAGCTAGTATCCCATATAGTAAAAAACCAACACATCTTGCCCTACATCAAGAAGATGACTCCTCACTATAGACCGAGTTCTTTATTTCCAACAGTGATTTTCCTACCTCTAATTCTTCTTCAATGAAGTCTTCAACTCTATGTAAGGCTATAGGGTCTTCATTTTGAGCATCTTTAGCCACTTTTTTAGTGAAATCCTTTCGAAAAACTTCTAGAGGTTCGAGAAAAAAATTTGAACTTGGTTTTCCTACCTGACTTCCTAGAGGTTGATTTGCAGTGTTCCTCATTCCAAAAATTTGAGGAACTTGAACTTTGATACCTTCACTATCATGGTAACCTACAATGTGAGTCTCTTTATGGATTTTCTTGAAATGAGGAAAATTAGTTATATCCCATTTTCTTCAACTATGGTCATTGACATGGAATAATATGGCACAATAAAATTATGCATTATCTATAGAGAATTTGAGTAGAAAAAAATCATATACCCTATTCATAACATTACTAAGTGTATTGATAATTTTTAAGGAGTTTACTTCTAGTAGATTACCTTGAGATGAAAATGCCATCAGATTTGTGTCTACAAGGAACACAAATAAAAGGTATTTTTAGATGTCATTAAGGAAATTGTAGTTTTTATTCATGTTATGTGAAATATTGAATAATGCAATAGAAACTTTGTAGTTCATTATGAGATAGGTAATTAATTATTATTTCAAAAAATTTAAGTTGATTAATTTTAATAATATTTTAATGTGTATCAAAGAATGGAATGATCATAGGAGGCATGTAGATTTGATCATTGTAATTCTACAAGAATGAGATCTATTTTTATTATTGTTGAAACATAGAAAAATAGGGTTCATTGGGGTGAATGGATTAAGATGATGAGCCACTATGTTTTTCTAGGGGATGTTTCATTCAATTATGCCAAAATGCATAAATAACAATCATAAATGATTCCTAACT
This sequence comes from Sequoiadendron giganteum, assembly GCA_007115665.2. Lineage (NCBI taxonomy): Eukaryota > Viridiplantae > Streptophyta > Pinopsida > Cupressales > Cupressaceae > Sequoiadendron > Sequoiadendron giganteum. The sequence continues at coordinate 548,579,003 of CM021107.1, read as the reverse complement.
ATTGTAGGAACTATAAGGGAAGTTTTGAGGCTAGAATAATGTATACCTTGTTGCGAGAAGGTTGTGTTTAGGTCACAAAGGACTCATTCGCCTTTAGTGGTGAATGGGTCCTAGTTAGGGTTTCTGAAAATTGGGAAGATTTGGGTTTTGTTCTTCAAGATCTACAATCTCAACTTCTCAGTGGTTAGCTCCTAAAAACTTAAAACAAATTTTGTAGCCATGTTTTTGTGTTCTTGCAATGTAGGTGACAATTTTGCAACTTGACAACTTCGACAATTTTTCTTCAATCTTGTTCACAATATGATCTTCAACCTATAAAATGGAAAAAACACATTCAAGAGGAGGAAAAAATTGTTGATTGTTAGTGAATAGGGCTTTTACCAATTCAAACCCCTTTTCAGTAAGTAAACCAAATGATGAAATAATGAAATAAGGACATGAAACATGAAACTTGAAATGTTTATACCCTAGAAGTTGTCTTGGAATGTAAATCTACAAACTAACATGAAGTGGCCATGAAGAATGTATATCTAAATCTTGAATTAGATGTGAAATAATGCTTGCAAGTAGATCCTCAATGCTACATCAACAATATTAGCTCAACAACATGCTTGAATACCCTATGCCCTTGACATGATGATATGACCTTGAATTGTTGCAATAAACTCTTAATAATATTCCTTTGAGTTCCTTTGAAAATATTCTTGAAGTGGTCTATAATGCTCTTGATCTTGATCTCGTGAGGTCACATAAATTTTCTAGGAGAAACAATGTAAATTAACCCCATATTTATACTGAATATAAAGATTAACCCAAAATTCAAATAATCTAAGCTAACACCAGATCTAGGATTGAAAATCATTATGATCCCACCACAATTAAATTCAAAAGAGGTGTATGTGAGGAGGACCCATTCACCACTAAAGGTATTCATGGATCCTAGCACAACTTTCTAGGACCATGCTTTGGAGGGGATGAGATAAGATCAAAAACCCATTTCAAATATGCCAAGAAAGGGGTGTCCTATGTGGAGAGGACCCATTCACCACTAAAGGTGAATGGGTCCTAGCACTATTTTCTAGGACCTCAAATTTTCCAAATTAAATGTCATGCCATATCATCATTGGGTGTTAGGATAGATCCTTCAAAAAGTGTAATTAATAAGGCTTAAATTTGAATTAAAGGGGCCAATTAAGCTTAATTAGCCACAATTAATTAATGAAACCCTAGATAGGTGTGAAAGTGTAATACAACACTTTACAACACCCTAAATAAGGCAATTTTTTAAAAGTATATTTTAGTTAAAAGGGCCCTAGATTCAATTAGAAAGTGTACACATTACAACCATAAATCAAGGAATTATTAGGTTAATTTTAGTATTAATTATTCCCAAATTAAGTTTGAAAAAGGGTTACCTTTTTCTACACTAAAATCATAAATTGTCACCTATGACAATTTCATAATATGTTTTGGCTCTCGTTTATTTATTGATCCTAATTAAGCATTCAAATTCCTAAATTATGCATTCCACAACCTATTTTAAATATTTTCTGACAATTTGCAAGCATAAAACAAATACTTGAATCATTTAATAATTTGTCCCTAACCCTTTAAACTTATGAAAATAACATTGGGACATAGGTGCATAGGGTGCATATGTCCCCCTTGTTTGGCTCCAAATTCTAATTTATCGGTTGTGACACTTTATTATTTGAAATTCAAATCATTAAAGTAAACTCTTGAGATTTAATTTTTAGGAAATTTAATAAATGCATATCAATACCTAATTATTGCCTCATTTGAAATATAACAAGAACAAGACTTGATGAAAACACACTCTCCAAGTGAAATAATTAAGAAAATACTATTGTCAAGAGCAATTAAGACCATTGAAGAGCAACATTATCAATCATTGTATCAACAATTCAAGATCCAACATCATGTCAAAGTTTATGTATGCTCATGTTAGAAGGCTAACATTGTTGTAGTCTCCAAGCATTGAAACATTCAAGTATTCAAGCCAAATCTATCAAGCAAGATCAAAGATCCTTGAAGAGATGTATATTTCTTCAATCCTTCAGGGAAGCCATTAAAGGGTTGTGAGTTACAAAAATTCATTCATTCATCATTTCCTTCCTTTTCATTAATGGATTATCATTGACATTTCCATTCTGGAAGTGAGAATACATACATAGGGTTTGATTGAGGCAAACCCCTATATGGCACAAAATTTTCCTCTCTTTGTGAATGTGCATGTTTCAGGTTGAAGATGATCTAAGTAAATTTGAAGAAACCTTGTTCATCATTGCATTTGAAACGGGTGATCCCACAATAGTGGTTTACAATTTTTGGCCAAACTAGACACTGAAATTATTATTTTTAACTAAATCTTCACATTCGGGCACCTATAGCGGCTAAACGGTGAGGAATTTGAAGATGATGCAAACTAGAGTCTCATCACATTTTGTCTGTAGATTCTAAAAATATTTTTTTCAACATTTTTGGAATAAGATTGTACTTCTTTTTCCATCTCCCACGAAAACTGGTCTTTTTCAGAAAACAATATTTTTAAAAAGTGACGCTCACCGTATACAACATAACTTTTTTTGTATGAAGGATAAAATTCTAATTTTTTCAAATTTAGATTTTTAACTATGATATCTAGCACTTTCATTTGGTTTCATATTTTTTTATTGAATATTTTTTGCTTAATGGAGTTTCAAAGTCAAACCAATTGTAATTTAGACATAGGCGGACTGTATACAACATAAAAATTTTGTATATATCAAAATTCAATTTTTTTTTTTTTAATGGATCAAGGAAATCAATACCCAGCATGAACATATTTTTAAAAATATTATTTGGATAATTTTCTATTTTTCCACATGTGCAAAACAAAGAGCTTGATTTTCGGTGAAAAACCTATGTTTAATAAAACTAAAAAAACACATACATAATTAAACCAAAACATATTAAAATTATATTCATGGGATAGCTCGCTTCGAGGACTACCATAATAATTTAAAATAAATTTTAAATGAATTCATTTGATCCCCCAAAAGGTAAATCAAAAGTGATTTTTTAACAGCATTTTGATAGGTGTAAAGAAGACTCATTTATAGGTATGGTTTAAAACTATCAAGGTTCTATCCAAGGGGGTTTGATCTAAGGTGGTTTGATAAAACCCTCTTCAATTGGAATCCTTAAAATGGAACTTTTAAAAACTTAAATCATTATATTTTCTAAAAATATGTGATTTCAGCCAAAAATAGTTCCTCTCAGAAATTGTAAACCAGCTTTGTGGGATCACCTAAACCCTAGTCCTTCACAACTCATGAAATCTCAATTTCAGAAATATGTGGAGGTGATCTAGATAGTTTTTAGGTGGGAAACGAAAGTCCAAAAAACATTAGAGGATTTTTAAAATAGATCTAAAAAACCCCTAGTAGGATAGAGGTGCCCTTGGAGGAAACATCCTTTTAAAATTAGCTAAAATTTATATCACAAGTGGTCAGTGTCCTCCTTATCTCAAATCTAGTACATCTAATTTTTTTTTTATTGTTTTCTAGCTTTTTGAATCTTGCATTTTCAAATTAGGGCATGCACTCTAATTTGGTGGATAGAAGAAGCTCAATTCCAATTCATTTCCAAGACCCTAAGGAATTCAAATCAAGGTTTGATTGGCTCACCTTCGACACTAAAATTTAATTTAGTTACCTTGGTTTGCATTAAAATTTTTGTTTAAAAAGTCCTTGATCCTAATGTTTTATGTTTTGGACGTAGGACCATCTTTTTCACCCTAAAACATTTTTGTGTTCAACTTGACATTCTTACATCATAAACCTTTTGAAATCTGAGGCATTTCACCCTAGATCTAGATCTTGCATTAGATTAGTTTGCATTTCTCATTTAGGTTTTAATTTTTACATTATAAAATGTTCAAAAAATTCTATATCAGATCACATCATAGGTTGCAATAGGGTTTATTTCAGTCATTTTAGTTTAGATCTACATTCAAATTCCATTCACAAATCTATAGTAGGTCATTTAAAATCTAAAAAATAAATAAGAAATGTCATTTTCATGCATTTAGGTGCCTTTCATATTGTTTTTGATTGAGGAAAAAATGGGTTTTACAGGGACCCGAAACCACAAAGTTTACAAGCCATAAAAAAATAGATCAATAAATTACCCGAGAATAGGAAGGCTAAACAATAGAGATAAATAGAAAAGAACAACAACCAACAACAACCAAGAAAAAAGACAACAAAAAACAAACAACAACAACAAAAAAAATAGCCAAAATTAGCCTAGAGACTTTAAAGTCTCAACAACTTCCGCTTCTAGGTTGCCCAAATCTTGGGCCGCCATCTTCATGTCCTAGGTCTCTAGAGGTGTTGAATCTAATATTTTCTCCATGTTGGCTCTAGTTCACTTTTAAGGGCCAGAGTCCTCCGACTTGTTTATATTCTTCTCAACATCAAGATCCACTATCAGAAGCCCTTGTTGGGTGTTTTTCACATTTTCAGCTAAAGCTCTTAAGATAGTGGAGTTGTTTTTAACAATTTTGTGGTTATGCTCAATGGTATTTTTCATAGTTTCCCTGATCTTCTCGACCAATTTTTCCAAGTTCTCATTGTCCCTCTTAAGAATGTTAGTAAAATCAAACTCTCTTTGAAGGCATTTTGTCATGGCCATCTTCTCTTTCGCAGTCCATAAGGTCCCAGCTGAATTCTGTGTAGCCACTTTAGCTTCCAAAATTTCCATTTTACTAGTGATAGCCCTGTTTTGAGATTGAGATCCTTTATTTCATGAAATTCCCATTTTAGAATTTTGAAATTGTCAACTGCTCCCTTTTTGGGCAAAGTAAGAATATCACCGAGAAAATCCCTATCTGATTTAAAAATAGAGTCTTCAGGATTCAAGTCCCCAGGGGAAATGGGTCTTTTTTCTCTGTCAGTGGAGTGGTAAGAGGCTGAGGAAATCTCTTTATCATTTGGTTCAACATTGTCTTCATTTGGAGAATGATCCGAATAAGACAACAATTTTTCCATAAGGGGGCTCATGGGTATGTGCAGGATCATGATGGGCCAAAAAGTGGCGATATCTAAGTGATATGATGGCCCATGTGGCTGTCGACTTTTTTTAACCCGAAATTGATGAAACAAAAAGGGTTTTTAAATGAGATTCTAAACTTTCCACCAATATAAATTATGCTTTACTTTGAATTTAATAAATATTTATTATTCATTTTCTATTTGAATTACGACTAAAGTCCTGCTTGATAGGCTGATTGAAAAAAATCTATAGCTTTCAAACACTATCACATTTTTTGAATCCAAAACATGCATCACATTCTATGCTTCACATACTATAGGATTTAAAAAATTAAAATTGAATTTCATGAAGTTTTGACCAAGTTAAGGTGGTCAGACATTCGAGTTTTTATATTTTTTAAAAGTTGTAATAAAAAAATCATAATTAATTATTTACTTGAAAAAAAAATACAAAACAATATGCATCACATCGGGACATGAGTCCCCTACTTATATCTAAAATCTTATAAAACAATATTACCATTTTATTGTGGTTAGGGTGGTCAAACATACACCTACTTCTTTTTTTTTTTTTGAAATTTAAGTACTACTACATTGAAATTTCAAATTTTCACCAAATAGATTTAAAAAATTAAAAAGTAAACCTAGCAGTTTAGAAAATATATTTAATTTTCTACAGATTCTATTCTTACATATTTTTGAAATAATATAGATAACTGATTCAAATTATTACATCAAGTTGCCTAACTCTGATTTTTTTATTTTTATTGCCACTTAAGGGCCTATTTTTTTCATGATGATCCTGCACATACCCTCATCCCTCTTCTTATCCTCCACCTAAGATGTGCCAAGAGGAGTATTCAAAGGACTAGCATTTTTATTTGAGGGCTTAGCAAGAGCATAATTCTTCCTTTTCTTGCTAGGAGGAGTAACCTCTTCAACCCATTCCGGGTCTAAACCCTCATTATCCTCCATTGAAGTGGACTCAGTTTTGTAACCCTCTGAAGCCAAGGCAGTAATAGGATTAGAAACAACCAACATATTTTAGAAGTGCTCATGAATGCGCTGAATAAAATCAGCATGCAGGATCCAGTTCTTTTTAGGATTTCTTCTAAACTCCTCAATACTATTATTCAATGAGCACAATAGGTAATAGGGGAAAGAAACCCTTACCCTATATCTGAAATGGTTGAGTAAACCAAAGTGGTACCTGTAGGCTCTGGCAAATCTCCCATGCAGCATAATATAATCCATTAGGACTCTGAGCACTTCCCTCCAAATTTTCTCGATCCTCCTAGAGTCAAAGTTATTGGAGAATTTGACCAATTTCTTTTTTTCCTCCAATTTTGGGAAGTGAATAACAACTTCATCTGAGAAATTTTTGTCACGATATAATTTCACACCATCAATAGATAGACCAGTGAATTATCCAATGAGTACCTCATCCACCATCACCTTCCTCCCAAAGAGAATAATCTCCCCATTATTCCACTGTTTTGCGAAATAATCAGTGGCCCTAGGGTTAAGACCATGAAGTCTTTCAATGAAAGTTTGAAGCCCCCCCTTCTCAATCTTCTTCCAAACCTTGGAATTGTTTTTGTTCTTCATACAAGCTATCAACTCAAATATTTTCTTGCTTCATCCCATGTTCGTTAAACCCATGTTGTGATAGCTCACACCATGAAAATATGGACTTAGGAGCCCGTAACAAAACCAAAGCACCCAAAAAAAGTGCAAGCTCTTCCCATCTGTCACATTTATTATGATTTTTCTAGGAAATCTAATGATATCTCGGTACTTGGAACCTTTCTTTTTAATCATCTTTAAATGTGGATTATCTCCCATGAATGAAATCATAGTTGATTAAGGCTCTGACATCAGCGTCCAAATATTTGAAATTCTGCCACATCACCTGTCTATTATGCTTTATTCCCTTATTGGAAAAGTAGTCCGCCACACAATTTGCTTCCCTATAGATATGGGAGATTTTTACTTTTTCAAAGTTGGATAAAGTGGCCCTAGCTTCATCGATCCAATAATTTATAGTCCATGATGGGGGGGATGTGCCAAGGACACAATCAATAATATTTTTAGAGTCACCCTAAATCTAGACATTTTTAAATTTCATCCTTTTGCCAGATTAATGACTTGGTAGGCTCCAATAGCTTCAGCTAAATGATTTTTTTATGTTCCCAAAGAGACAACCATAGCCACAATAAACATGCCTTTATCATATCTTATCACAACCCCACTCCTAGCTCTTCCTGGATTCTCTTTCGCCACCCCATCAAAATTGGCTTTTATCCATCCCCTAGGAGGGTGAAACCATAAGACACCATCTTGGTTCTTTTTAGTAGGTTTTGAAGCTTTGGAAACATCTCTTTTAATCTCCCAAACTTTGCCCATATCAAGGGCATAAGTCGAGCAGACCACAGAATCCAACAACAACTCTTGAGGAGGAAACATATTGAAGTTTTCCATAATAAGCCTATATATTTTCTCAAACAAAAATTTCTCTATAGTTTCCTTGTCCCTGAATAATCTATTTTTTTGCTCCTTCCATACTCCCCAAAAAATATAAGGGAAAGTTAGAGACCATAACCTATGTATATGAGGATTAAAGGAGGGCACCACCCACTAAATAAATTAATCTTTAATAGTACCAAGTGACACCCAAGAAATATTCCAAAGAGAGTAGAACCTTCCCCAAATAGAATTCACAAAAGAATAGTGAATAAATATATGTTTAGCCATTTATGCTTCCTCCTTGCAAAGGTAGCAATGTTTAGGGATCTGAAAACCCCTCTTACAAAGGTTATCCATCGTAAGCACCTTGTTCTGGAGGAGAATCCAAAATAAAATATTTACCTTAGGGGTTAGGTGGCTAAGCCAAGCTTTGGCCCAGAAGGGAGGAGGGCCAGGAGATTAAGACAACAAAGAGACATCATAAGAAACTAAGTAGTTTCCCGATGGATTAGCTGTCTAGACCAGAAGATCCTCCTGAGAGTTCGTTTCCACTTTGATTTCCATAAGGGAGTATTGGACTAGGGAAAGATCCATACTGATCTGGCTGAGGCTCACCCATTCCCGATTTCTCTAAGAATCTTTAACAAAGATTCCAAAGGTAGCCTTACAAATATCAGCCCATTTTTTGAAACTATCAAAGAAAATTAAAGGCTCCTTCATAATCCATCTGTCCTCCCAAAACCTCACAAGTTTCCCATTTATTATGCTCCAACCCACTCCCAAGTCAAGAATTTTTCTCCCTCTCATAATATCGTTCCATAGAGCTAAACCACATGGAAGGCAATGAGAAACAAGCAAAGAATTTAGAGAGACACAATTAGCTAGATATTTATTTTTTAAGATTCTATTCCATTCTACATTTGATGAGAAGATTCTCTAAATCTATTTAGCAAGGAGAGCTCTATTCATTGTTCTAATCTTTCTAGGGCCCAATCCACATAACTTGTTTACTCTACACACCGAGTCCCATTCAATAAGGGGCATACATTTTCTTTCTTCAATCCCAGACTAAAGAAATAATTTTTGGATTTTCTCAATAGCTTCCGCATATTTAAAAGGGATCTTAAAAAGACTAAGTGCATAGATTGGAATGCCTAGGGAGGAACTTGAATAAATTGGTTGAACAAGGATCCTTGATGTTTTTATGACCTTCTTCCAGTAACCTAGTTTGCTCCCATCAACAGCTAGTTGATGATGCCATCTTGATGGGAAGATCTATAGTGGTTGGAGCCGGGAATCTATCCTCTACGGAGTTCTAGAAAGAATCAGAAGGCTTCAAACCCAAGAGCAATCTGAGATATATAGAATGAAGAGCATCCACTCTGCAGCCAAATTTTTTAGCTATCCGGTTATGCCTTCTTTCCAGAGTGTTGAAGAAGAATAAGGAATCTTTTTGGATATTAATCTTTTGATCAGACGCACCTTCATAATCATCCAAAAAAAATCTAAGATTCCTGGCTTTAGCCACTATAGATTTTCCCATCAAGATGGCATCATCAACTAGCTGTTGATGGGAGAAAACTAGGTTACTGGAAGAAGGTTGTAAAAACATCAAGGATCCTTGCTCAACCAATTTATTCAAGTTCCTCCCTAGGAATTCCACCATAATAGTAAACAAAATTGGGGAGATGGGGTCTCCTTGTCTTAAACCTCTAGAATTCTTAAAAAAATGTGAAGGACACCCATTGACCAGAATAGAGATTGAAGCAATAGATATGAGTTGGCCAACCATTTGTAAGACTCTTTTGCTGAAACCAAATACCTTCATGATTCTAAATAAAAAGTCCCATTCAACATGATAATAAGCTTTGGAGATATCTAACTTCAAGAGGAAGCCTTATGTCTTAGAAACAAAGAGCGAATGAATATTTTCATGCACAATTATAATCGAGTCCATAATCTTCCTTCCAGGGACAAAGCCATTTTGCTGGGGAGAAATTAAGGTAGGTAGAATAGTCAAAAGTTTGGAAGTTAGGACTTTGGAGTTAATTTTGTAGAAGGAATTACAAAGGCTTCAAAATCCATAGTCCCAGGGCATTTAGGGATTAGGACCAGGAGGTCACATTGAGTTCCTTTAGAATGCTTCTTGATCCAAATAATTCTTTAACAACATTCACCACATCATTTTCAACAATCTCCTATAACCATTGGAAAAGAAAATCAAAAAACCATCAGGTCCAGGGGCTTTATTGCCTTCAAAAGAGAAAACAACTCTCTTTATTTCTTCCTTCGATGGGATAGCTACCAACATTTTTTTATCTTCCTCCTTAACAAGACTAGGGATAGCCTTAGAAAGAAGGTCTTACAAATTTTGATTAACCCCATCACTCGCCGAAAGGATATTGCTAAATAATAGGACAACCTATCTCCTAATGTCCCCCTCCTTATCAAAATCGACACCATTGTCCTCAATATGAGTAAACCTATTTGCAACATAGTGTTTTAAGGTAGACATATGGAAGTTTCTAGTATTTTTATCACCAGCTCAGAGCCATTGCACCCTAGATCTTTGTCTCCAAAAGTCCTCCTCTTTTTCTATTATATCATGCATCTCCACTAGAAGCTCATTTTATTTATGTCTAATCTCCACATTGCATCCCTCTTGTTGGGTCTTCTCTTGGATGTCCTTCAAGTCAGACTTTAACTTAGCCTTTTTTTTAATATATTACCAAAAGATTCCTTGTTCCACACTCTAATCCTATTTTTAACTTCTCTTATTTTTTTGGCAACCCTAAACTTAGCAGTCCCCAGAATAGAAATATTCCACCATTTCCTAATCTCATCATGGAGCTGAGGATGGGACAACCACATATGCTCAAATCTAAAAGGGAAATTTATTTTAGCCATAATAGGGTCTGCCACAAAACTGATAGGAAAATGATTAGAACCCACCCTCAAGAGGGCTTTTAAAGAGCATAAATACTTCATAAACCATTGATTAGAAATTAAAGTTCTATCTAATCTGACTTGTATCAACTCCTTACCCACTCTGCGATTTGACCAAGTGAAGGAAGCTCCTTGTAGCTCTAGATCTATCAGCGCTTGATTGTTGATGAATTCCAAAAGGTCCATTCTTCTTTCCATATTAACCTTGGAACCTCCAGACTTCTCATTATCCTACAAAGGGGTATTGCAATCTCCCATGACCACCCAAGTTTCATTAGAGTAATTCCTATGAAAGGTAGCCAACTCTTTCCAAAAAATCCTTCTAGCCCCCTTCCTATTGGGGGCATAGATGTTAGAGATGATCCAGCTAAAATTATCTCTAATATGTGTAAATCTAGTGGCCACATGGTTAGCACTTTCAAACAACGGTTCCTCTTTAATTATATTGAGATTCCAAAAGGTGACAATTCCACCTAAGGCACCTTCTGAACTATTTCCCTAAACCCCATAAAACTTATACATTTTGATCTTTTCCACTTTTTCTTTAGAAATTTTAGATTTATGAACCAAAATGATGTCGGGTTTGTGATCCCTAACAAAATTGTGCAACACATCCCTCTTATGGAGGCTATTCATCCCCCAAATATTCCATGACATAATCTTCATATCTTACCAGGGGAAAATTTGCAAATTTCTGGAATGGTTTTTTGAACACCATCCACTATATCATGCATGCTATTATGCTCCCTGTGCCATCAAGAAAATATTCTTACTTGATTATTCTTAATGGCTCCACAATCTTCCTTTTCTCTAGTTCTTGTTGAGACACCTTTTGGTGTACTCAACAGTTGATTTGTCTTGTTCTTCCTCTTAGTATAGGAGCATACATCATCTCTGTTAGTTTCTTCCTGAATTTCTTCCTCCTTTCTTAATTCCCAATCTTTCTCAAAAATCCCTTTTTGGTCCAGGGGTAGTGTGTGCATCATGCCATTGCTATTTTGGATCAAGTTTTCACTTAATCTCTCTAGATTCTGACTCGAATCCTCAAAGGATTCCTTCACCATTTCCATAGAATCTACAGACTTCAAAATTTGAACTGACACATTACTTGAATCTCTGCCTCCAGATGCCAAAGATAAAATGGGAATCCCAATCTCCAACCTTAAATTTCCATCTTTAATCGACACATTAAAACCCTATGATGGGATATCATCTAGTCCAATATCACCTTTATCCTTCCCCAAGATATTGTTCTCAAGGTTGTTGTCTAGAGGCATCTAACTCTCTAAGCCTCCCTCTCCATTCCATAGATCCCTTTCATTATTTCCCTTCCCTTCTGCTCTAGCTTCTCGCTGATAGGTATTAGCCTCACTACTCTCCAAATCAACCTAAATCCCCTCTTCATCCTTATTTTTGGGGATTTCCTCTATATCCATTAGCTTCCTGCCTCCATTCTCTTCAACATGCTTCTCTTTATTTTTTTTATCCTCCCCATTAGCCTTATTTTGCCAAATTGGACTTGATTTAGGTTGGGGCTTCTCCTTTGATTTGCTAGCATTAAGCGGACAACTCTTAGTCCAAAGCCCAAATTTTCTACATTTGAAACACACAAAAGGGATTGTTGCAAACTCAATAGCTTGAACCCAAGAACCCAATTTAGATTGAATTTTGATAGATGACAGAAGATCTGCATTCTAGGACACACCCACACATATTCTAGCAAACATTAATCTTCTCTTGGACACCGTCACCTGGTCTATAGACAAGTGCTCACCAAAAGATTTAGCTAGGCAACTCAAAAAATCCTCATTCTAAAATTCTAATGGAAGTCCAAGGAGTCTAGCCCAAATAGGGATATTTTCAAAAATAGAGTCTGAAAGATCAAGATTAGTGGTCCATTTATTTAGAGCTAAAGAAGACTTTCCTATGATCCAAGGACCACCACTCCTCACAGCTTGAATGTCCTCCTTATAGGAAAACTCAAAAGTAAAATAGCCTTAAGGAAGAGCTGAAACAAGAAATTGGCCATTAGTTTTCCATTTCTCTTAAAAAAAGCCCTAACAACTTCAATATTTGGTCTAGGCCCCATAAATTTTCCAACCAACACTCTATCCATTAGAGAGATATTATGATCAATGATCGGATTAGGGATAGAAATGGAAAAATTACCCTTTGCTAGCTCTGAGATGTTGTGAACTAGAGGGAAAATAGATTTTCCATTTGGTTTGACTCCAAATAGAGATGACCACTATTTAGGCTTGGCTCCTTCCCCACCAGCGGCCCCCACCACATTTTCAATTTTATCAATTTCATGTCCTTTGGTACCTTGAGAAGGAATCTCAGTCAGAGTAGCCCTACCCCCCGAGTCCACCAAGATGTTTCCACCAAGATCAGAATCTACATTATCTTCCTTATCTTGCCTTTTGGTCGAATCTAACTTTGATTCCCCATGCGATTCTTCTGATCCCACTTTTCCACAGTCTTCACCATTGTTCGAAGATTCAAAATTTTGCTTTTCCCACCTATTCTCTCGCACGTTCTCTCGCTCCACCGCCATATTTTTATACTCTCACATTATGATGAGATGTTATTAGTATGTGCCTTTCATATTTTTAAAAGGCTAAAATTGCATTAGTTTCTTTGAAAAAGCATATTCATATCATCATTTTCAGATTTAGCATATTAGATTTGGAAATCACACTTACATTTGTCATTTATTGTTCAATAATTTTTCAACATTCTTCCACACTTGCATTGTCAATTGCATTACATTAAATTAAGCAAAAACTAGAAAATTATTCACTATTAGACCCATTTGCACATAGACATAAAAATCTTAAATAGTATAAAAAATAGTCAAACTTCTAATTTTACAAAAGCCTATCTAGTACATAGGCACCATAGGTTCCCCTATCGTACCCATTTTGGCTCAGATTTCTATCAAACATCTATCTCTATATGTTTGTGTGGTTCTACTCTTTGATTTTTATTTCTAGTTATTTTTTTGTGTTTTTTTGTTAGTTTTGTGTTCATCTTTGGTACACTCAAGTGTTTTGAAACTTGTATGAGTTTCACAACCTAGTGTCCTATTACCAATAATCTAGTGAGATGTATTTCTAGACTTATGGTAACCTATGTTATTTTTACCTGCATTGTGGATCCTAGGTCTTCCAAGTATTTCATGAAAAGTGTTGTCAATACTCAGCCAATTTTGGACACTATCCCTCATGCTACCATACCAATGCTAGCCTCACAAACACCTATATTCATTGATTTTGATACTATGATTTTCTATGTTCTTGATGATAAGATTAGATAATTAGAAAAAGACCTAGAAAATCTTTAGGACTATGTGATTACTTAATACCTAGCTAGTACACCAATCCCTATAATATATAAGATGAGGAAATTAATTGAAGATGCACAAGGATTAGAGGTTATGTGTAGCCTAGCTCATATTATTGACAATCATGTACCTACACTGACTAGTTGCACTCAAGCTTTCAATAATGCTTAAAGTCATGGAGGAATTTAGGTTTCCCTCCCTACAATTATAGCCTATATTCTTAGATACATAAATCCAATTGTGGCTTCAAAAATACAACCAAGCATTGGTATAACTCCAACATTAAGTGTTTCAACTAGAAATCCTTAGGGTTTTGGCTCTTCCCATATCACACATCAATTTTCATCTCCTCTAATAAATTTTCCACACAGTATTCCACCTAGCACATACAAAATTTCACCATATTCACCTCATTCCCAAAACATGTCAACCAATGATTTCGTCATTAACCAAATTTTAAAAAATGTCACACCCCTTCAACAAAAATTCTCAACACTGAACCAAAACCCAAATGGACAACCATCACAATATGTCAAAACAAACCCATTGTCACTTGAGATATTGAAAACACAAATGTTGAAAAACATAGAGATACCTAGATTTGAGAAATAAAATTGTAAAGGTTACCCTAGAAATCATATATCAACATGTATCACCTTGTGTACTAACTTCATTTTTTAGGGTAAACTCTTGGCTAAAATTTTTCCTAGGTCATTAAAAGACACAACTTTAGAGTGGTTTTGTTCATTACCGAATAACTCAACTCACTCATTTAATGAGGTTGTTGATGCTTTCCTCAACTATTTCCAAGTGCATATTGGTCCTATGAATACTATAACCAAGTTAACAAGGGTAAACAAACAGAAAATACAAATCTCATAGATTTTATAGCACACTACCATTTTCTTTACACGCAAGTTAATATTAACCTTCTTGACATGGATGTTCAAAGAATATTCATTGAAAAATTACAAAAGGACATAAGGGATAGTCTCTTCATGATAAAATTTCTATCCTTTATGCATTAAGAATGACTATGATTATGAAAATTTAGTTAGTCGATATGAAGAAGAATTTTCATTAACTCATACTATAGTGACGTTTTTTTTTGCATTTTCCTTTCTTGCTTGGATAATTGACATTAAAACTATACTAATGGTGTCTTGGAGTGGTTTTGTAATGTATTTTACACATTCACACCATTCTAGGACCTCTATTTGACTAAAAATTGCTTTAATTTGTCCTTTGCAAAGTTGTAAAGTTTTGTAATACACTTTCATACTATTCTAGGACTTATTTGCTTAATTAAGTCTTATGGGCCCCTTCCTAAATAAAATATGCATAATGTATACCTTTTTTAAGTGTTGTAAAGTGTTTTAAAGTATTTTCACATTTATCTAGGTGGTCCTATTTCATTATGGTGCTATGGAGTTATTAACCCCCCTTTTAGGCCTTAATTTTGACACCTCTCGAGGATCTTTCTCGACAATCATAAATTAAATATCAAATTATTTCATTGGGAAAAATTTGGTCTTGGTAAGTTGATCTAAGAAACATTCACCCTTAGTGAGAGTGGGTCATCTTTTAATAGGATGCTCCTTTTTCTGGTGATCTGGAATTGGTTTTTGGCCTTCTTTAAGCTCCCCAAAGCTTGTTCCTAGAAAATTAGGTAGAACCCATTTGCCTTTGGTGGTGAATGGATCCTCACTTAATGAGACCCTACTTCTCAAATTTAAATCTAGTAGGAATTTAATTATCTTTCTTTCCAGATTTGGTGTTGGCCTTAGTTCTTTGAATTTTGGGGCTAATCTCCTAATTTAGTATAAATAATGGGTTAATTCACATTGTTTCTCCTAGAAATTTAATCTAAGAAATCCTAAGCTTTCAAGTAGTCAAGTGATCAAGCATTAGAGTATTTATAAGGAATTTAAAGGCTGATTTCAGTTCATTAATGGGTATGTGCAGGATCATCATGGAAAAACAGGCCCTTAAGTGGCAATAAAAAGATAGAAAAACAGAGTTAGACAACTTGACGTAAAAATTTGAATAAGTTATCTATATTATTTCAAAAAAATGTAAAAAGAGAATCTGTAGAAAATTGAATGTAGTTTCTAAACTACTTGACCTTTATTTAAAAAAAAAAATCTATTTGGTGAAAATTTGAAATTTCAATGTAGTAGTATTTAAATTTTAGGGTAAAAATAAGAAGTAGGTGTTTGTCTGACCACCCTAACCACAGTAAAATGATAATATTTTAGATATAAGTAGAGGACTCATGTCCCGATGTGATGCATATTTTTTTTTAATTCTTTTCCAAGTAAATAATTAATTATGAATTTTTTATTATAAATTTTAAAAAATATAAAATCTCGTCGATCTAACCACCTTAACTTGGTAAAAAATTCATGAAATTCAATTTTATTTTTTAATCCTATAGTATGGAAAGCATAGAATGTGACGCATATTTTGGATTCATAAAATGTGATACAGTTTGAAAGTTATAGATGTTTTTCAATCAGCCTATCAATTAGGACTTTATTCGTAATTCTAATAGAAAATGAATAATAATTATTTATTAAATTCAAAGTAAAGCATAATTTATATGGTGGAAAGCTGAAAATCTCCTCTAAAAACTATTTTCATTTCATCGATTTTTAGTAAAAAAAAAGTTGTCAGCCACATGGGCCATCATATGGCTTACATATTGCCACTTTTTGGCCCGTCATGATCCTGCACATACCCTAATGTAGCAATTCAAGGTCTTATCATCATGTCAAGGGTGTAATGCATGTATCTGTGTTGAGCTAAGAAGTGAATGTTGCATTGAAGATCGATTAACAAGCATGATCTTACATACAAGATCTACATTCTTCATGGACACTACATGTTAGTATACAAATTTGATTCACAAGACATAATCCAAGGTGACATCAATTACATTATTGTACTTTCATACTTCATTTCATTGATTTCACTATTTGGTTTAATTACCTACAAGGGGGTTTGACTGAGGAAACCCACCATTCACTAAAAAATTAACATTTTTTCTTTCCCTTGAGTGTGTTATTATAGATTTATAGGTTGAAGGTCAAGTTGAGCAAGATTTGGAGAAACGTTGTCAAAATTGCAAAGTTGCTAAAGTTGTCATTCAAAGTGCAAGATCATGGAAAGATCTTTGTAAAATCAACTAGAGGCTTCTAGAACTTGATAACTGGAATTCCTAGAGCGTAGGATCATGAAATCATATTTTTGAAACCCTAAAAGGACCCATTCACCACTAAAGGCGAATGAATCCTCCATAGCTCAAAAATAACAACTTTTTGAATAGGCACATATATTTTTATGTGCTTAAAACATTTCTCATAGTTTCTATAACAATTAGGTTGCATTTTTGGTGTTTTCAGCATCTTATTTTGCATAATTTGAAGTGATTTTGGCTTGGAAAATAAGTGATCCATCTCATTTTTGGGATATATCCCATTTTCCTACATATCATTTTTTGGTGAACCTAACATGAATCAAACACATAACCCATACCTCCTAAAGATAAGGATAACAAAGACAAGGTCATCTTGGGACCTCCTGCCCTAATTTCATTTAGAGAAGATAGTGAATCTAGCAAGCACAAGGAGCCTTACAAGTTAACGAGACTCAAATTCCCTTCTATACCACCTAAAATTGAAAGGAAACTATAACCGATTCTAAACAAAGAACTCATAACCTTACCACCAATGAAAGATAGGCTCATACTATATCCTAAAGATGCAAATGTTCCACATTGTCGATACCACATAACTCTTGGACATAGTATTTATGAGTGTCGCACATTCAAATTAGTATTGAGAAACTCTCACTTTGATGGAAATGATTTCCATCAAGTGATTGCATAACATACATCCCTCTTGCTCCTTTCCATTTAATAGTTGTAGAATCTTAAAAAATTCTCACTATTACATGTTTTACACTTATTGCAAATTATTTTATCTAATGCAAGGAGCTAATTTTCCTTCACTTATCTTGGTTCATGTTCTTTTCTTGCACAAAGTGGGGAAAATAATTTGATAACCTTGTCCTATTCTTGCATTTTTCATTGTCCCTTTGGCTAGTTGCCCACCTTCCATTTATATTGACCGAGAGTGGGAGGTGAATGACTTGCTTTAGGTTGACTCACCTATGCCTTACTAGTCTTTTTCCTTTTATTTTTCTTTATTTTTATTGTATGTGTGTCATGTGATCCCCCATGATGTTTTGTTTGATGTTCCTCTCTCTTTTTGTGCATTCTTCTCTATGTCGTAATCATTTTTTATTTGTACTGTGTTTTCATTTTGGGGATGACGTAAGGCGTTGAGACACTCATGTCTCTTCCATGTTGACTGAAAATATTTTCCTTTATCTCTTTTATTTTGACTTGTGTTTTCCTTTTAGGGATGATGCAAGGCATCAAAACATTTATTTTTCTTCCATGTTGACCCAAAATATTTCCCCTTTTAAGTTTTCTTGTGTTTTCCTTTTGGGAAGAACACAAGGCTTCAAAAGATTCATGTTTCTTCCATGATGACCTCAATTTTTTTTCTTTGTTTTCACTCTCTTTGTGTCATTCTTCTAGTTCTATGTGTATTTGAGGAATGATGAGAGTTTCGTTCTCTATGAAAAAATTGTAGCATAGAAATATTGTCCTTGAATCCATATAACCCTTGTGTGTTTATGAGGGAAACTCTTCCTTCCTATTTCATGGCGTAGCTTGCTTTGGAAATATATGACTTGGCATAGTGTTTTCCAAGGAAATATCTCATGTCTTAGGCTAAATTTTTTGGCTACTTTAAAGAAATTTCTCACAATGATGGTGTAGCAACCACTTGAAAGTGGGGGCATATATTGATGACATCTTTCAGAAATTTTCTTGGCGTGATTTTCCCTTTTTCTTGTGATGTGTCCTTTCCTTGGTGGTGACACTGGGTTTGATTTCATCCAAGAGTGTATTATCTTTTGTCATGGCATGATGTGAATGAGGCATCCCATGGGAAGTAACCTAACACTAAATGGCTTGTCCTCTCTCAAAGACATTAGGAAAAATGCTCCCTAAGAGGAAGACCATTACACGAACAAAGCAAAATCCCCTTTAGAATTTTTTTTACATGACATTAAATATTTTTTTACCAAAATCATTTACATTGTGGTGCCTTATCAAAGTTGTCAGGAGGATGAATTTGGTATGGTACAAGAGGCTAATTTGATTCTCTCAATTGTCACCTCATTGGGATAACTCACCTAGTGGACATATTGAGGTTCCAATACCCCAAAGTGAGCATACATATTTTGGGAAAAACTCACCCCACGAATGACCTGAAGTTCCATGGCCCTATAGTAAGGAACATTTATTATGGACAAATAACCACTGCCTCACATTGTGTTGAATCGGTTGTGCTTGATTCTATATTTTTTATTATTTTTCTTGGCCTTTGATAAGGTATCAACATGTATCTTTCTTATTGTTTCATACTTATGTTTCTTGGATGTCTACTTTAGTGTGTGTTTGACATGGGGTCATCCTCTCACTAAAGTGGGGGCAAAATGTAGTGACAGAAAAAGTTGCCTTTTCCTTACTTGCTTGGATAATTGACATTAAAACTGGACTAATGGTGTCTTGGAGTTGTTTTGTAATGTCCTTTAACATTCATACCATTATAGGACCTTTATTTGACTAAAACATGCTTTAATTTGTCCTTTGCAAAGATGTTGTAAAGTGTTGTAACACACTTCCATGCTTTTCTAGGACTTATTTGCTTAATCAAGCCTTATGGGCCCCTTTCTAAATAAAATATGTATAATGCATACCTTGTTTAAGTATTGTAAAGTTTTTTAAAGCACTTTCACATTTATCTAGGTGGTCCTAATTAATTGTGGTTAAGTGGAGCTATTAATCCACCTCTTAGGCCTTAATTTTGACACCTCCCAAGGATCTTTCCCGAAAATCATAAATTAAATATTAGATTATTTCATTGGGAAATATTTGGTCTTGGTAAGCTAATCTAGGACCCATTTTCCCTTAGTGTCAAATGGGTCCTCTCTTAATAGGACCCCACTTTTCTTGGTGATGTAGAATTGGTTTTTGGCCTTCTTTCAGCTCCCCGATACTTGGTCTTGGAAACTTAGCCAAGACCGATTCACCTTTGGTAGCGAATGGGTCCTCCCTTATGAGACCCTAACTTTTGAATTTCATTCTAGCAGGAATTTAATTATCTTTCTTTCCAAATCTTGTGTCAGCCTTAGTTCTTTGAATTTTGGGGTTAATCTCCTAATTCACTATAAATAAGGGGTTAATTCACATTGTTTCTCCTAGAAATTCAATCAAAGAAATCCTAAGCATTCAAGTAGTCAAGTGATTAAGTGTTAGAACATTTACAAGGCATTTCAAGGAAGATTTCATGTCATTATTACAACAATTAAAGGTCTTATCATCATGTCAAGGGTGTAATGCATGCATGTGCGTTGAGATAAGAAGTGAATGCTGCATTTAGGATCCATTAACAACCATCATCTTACATCCAAGATATACATTTTTCATGCCCACTACATGTTAGTATGCAGTGTGTTGCCATAAAGTGTAGCCTTGACACTTTTCACTCATTTGGACCCTTTCCTATGGATTTTGGACCTCTTTTCCCCCCTTTCAAAGCCTTGTTTCAAAGTGTTGTAAGGTGTTATAAATTTTTTTAACACTATCCTATGCTTGTCATCAATAAATCAACCCTTTCTTATGGCATATTGACCCCTTAATGCACTTATAGGTCCTGGTTTAGTGTGTTTCATGAGATAATCCCAACAAACATCAATAACCATAGGGTGACCTATTCCCATGTGGCATACAAATTAAAATAAACTTAATTTTCTTGTAGGAATTTTCCTCGTAACCCCTAAGGTCAACCTGTGTTATGTTATTTTGAGGGAATTAGGGCACAACTTGTATAAATAAGGGTCTTTCTCATCTTTTTCACCCTAATATCCTAATTCAATCCCTTACCTTTTTCACCTCATTCTTCTCAATCACTCATCTCTCCTTCTTCTCAAGGAAGCTAGGGTTTGAGCATTCTAAGTCAACAAGACATCTTCGTAAAGCATTAAAAGGGCTAATTGTTGCAAAAAAACAAGACCTCTCCTCAAGGCAAGATAAATGACTCCATTTTTTCATACATTATTTCATTGTCTCTTCATTTGATATAGTTAGCTACAAATGGGTTTTACCAAGGTAAACCCCCATGCCCTAACAATTAACATTTTCTCTTTCTCTCCTTATGTGTTTGCATCTTTAGATACATTGAAGATCATTGAAGGCTTTGAAGACTTGTTGAAAACCTCTCCTTTCTTGCAAATTCCAAACATCCACCCTAAAGTCACTCTTAGGCATGGAAATTCGAGTTTTGGAAGTGGGCACCTATGAAGAACTGAAGTGCAGACCGAGGGCTTCCATTGCCCCTTTCAAATTTCCAAAAATTTAGAAGTGGACTAAGCTACCAACAATGGCAACCTAGTCCCATTGAACCCGTCTTTTAGTGATTTTTGCATATTTAGACACCCATTTGGTAGAACAAGGCTCCAGACTAGTTTTTCTAGATCTAGGACTAGGTCGCCTAGGTTGGCACATGTATCCCAGTCAGCTTCTGCAACAATTCCAAAAATATTCTAGACCTCCATCCCATCCTTCTTCAATCTCCAAGTGCACACATTCTATCTCACATCTTTTTGTTTGGTTTAGTTTATATTTTTAGGTCATTTTGTACATGTTTGCACACAACACTATGTTCTCCAACACTTTGCATTTCTTAAGATTAGCATCAATAAATCATTTTTTTCTTTTTTTTTCATTTATATCATCACATTTACACACACATCACACATTCTACCCCTAATCTTTGAATAAAACACCAAGAATACTTAGTGCAAAAGAGGCATTGTACCAACCAGCTTCTAGGTGAAAAACCCTAGGAGCCTATTGCGGAATAATCTTTCCCTTTATATAATATTTTTTTTCTAGTTCATTTTGGTTACTTGATGTCCACATACCTTCCTTTGTGGTTTAGAGTCCATCATTTTCCTAGATCTAGTTTGCATTGGATTTTACATTATTTAAGTTGTCTTCTAGGGTTTCACATTTTTGTATGCATGAAAGTGTGTATAATTTGCATTCTTTCCTCTCAAATCATTGTCATTTACCCACAATTTGTACCTACCTTTCCTCTTCTAGCCACCAAACATCAAACCCATCCAAAAAAATTGCAAATTTCTAGAAATTTTGAAAAAAAACACTAACTAGGACTAATTTTCCATTTTGGGCGACCTAGGCCCTTTCCAAAATTTTCACTATTTGTTATAGCATCATAAACCTCATTTTTGTGCTTCCTAGGCCTCCTAGTATCATATACTATAAGTTTGGAAAGTTTTGGGAACATGGGTTTTATGCTTCTAGCTCAAAATCATCATTTTAGGATGGTCATTCTTAAAATCATTTCATCCTTAGATCTGAAAATATTCACATTTCTAAAATTTTGCATCACATTAATAAAAGTACTTTTCACTTTTGCATATACAATGTTTCTATTCATAATTTTTTTTTTAAGATTGTTAAAAGTGCTTTTCATTCTTGCATGTACATTATTTGCATTCTTAAATCTTAGCATATATTGGATAAAAAAATTTTGTGTCTTTGCATACACATTCTTTATATTGCTAAAACATTGCATGAAATGGTTACATGTACTTCTCATTTTTATTCAAATAATGTTAATATCTTACATAACTAGACATGCTAAGAAAACTTTCCTAAACCCTCCCTATGAGATTGTTTTAGTGAACAAAGATTCAACTTTTTACATTCCTAATGATCATATTTGTTCTTCTCCTAATATCTCTCCCCTCGGTGATGAAGATATTTTGTTAGAAGAACTTATCAATGAGAGTTATGAGAATCCTAGTTGTTTCTCTCCTCTTACTTCTCTTAGTGGAAAAAATATTAATGAACAAGACAACATAAACACAATTAATCATGACAATAACAATTGTTATTCTCCTAGTATTTCTCCTTGTTGTGAAGAAGATACTTTGCTGTTAGAAAACATGATTTGTGAAGTTCATGAGAATCTTATTTTTCCCCCTTCACCTAGAACAACTCCACTTGAGCATTCCAATCCAACCATTGATCATTTCTCTCTTTGTGATGAAGTCATTTTAGAAGAACCAACCATTGATTGTCAAGAGCTATTGTTTTATAGTTCTCCTAAAACCCTTCCTCTTAGGGAGGATATCATGATACACAACAAGGGTAAAAATGACACTAATAATATCGTATCCTTAGAAGCAAATAAAGAGACAACCTTAGCCTCTCCCTTGCTCAAGGATGTTAATATTATTCAACCTCAACTAATCCTTTATTCCCCTTCAAGAAAACCTGAAACTCCAAGAAAACCCGAAGTCATCCTCTACCCACCTATGAATAATGTTTCCCACAAACTGAGTTATAATACCATTTCTCACACAAATTACACAAGAAACAATCTACACCCACCCCAACCAACTTCAACACCCTTACCTTTTCCTAATCCCATATTTCCTATTGCCCCTCACTTAAATTCAATTCTTAGGGAGTATGATCTTGTTGACCAACCAAGGCATACTCCTCCTAAGATCTCATTATCAGACCTTATTCAAGCCTCCCCTCACTATCACAACATGATGCATAATTCCCTACAACAAGTTCCTATCCCTTCTAATTTGCAACCAAATGATATAGTAGTTATTATTCACATAATTAATGTTGATATTGTTTTTCACCAAAGTGAGCTTCCTCCTTTGGAAGTGCAAAAACAAAATGAAGCTTTTGTAAAAATCTCTCAATATGAAACAAAAGGGATCAATAAAACTCTTGTAGATACTGAATATGCTCTTAACGTGTGTCGTGTGAGCCTTCTGGATAGGCTTGGAATTTCCCAATCAACCATCAAACCTAATTCTCTCTTTATTCAAGGATTTGACAACATCACAAAGCAACTGCTCGGTGTGATCACTATAGCTCTTATAGTTAGAATGACCAGATTAAAAAATAAATTTCATGTTATGTCTCATGAGCTTTCATATAATCTCCTCTTAGGCAGACCATGGATTCATGTTATGAATGGAGTGCCTTCCACTCTTCATCTTAAGATGAAGTACATATAGAACAACAAAGTGTACACATTTGATGTCGACCATGAATCTAATAGTTTCTTAAACATTGATAAATATAGAGAGAATCATATCAACACCTTAACACCAACCGCGCATGTGGAACCCCTACAACAAAAAAAAAAAAACATAACCACCTAGGTGGAACCACTACAACAAACAAATAAAGAACAACATATTGAGAAAATCATGAAGCTCTTAGATGATGATTGGGGTTCCTTAGACTTCATCCCTCCTTTACTAGGATAATCCAAGATCATACACAAAAATTCCTTTTACACATACCACCGAGTTCATTCCCATTACACTAATGATTTTAAGGCCTTGATTAGTAAAATCCAACATCTTCAGGAGTTTGGTGTTCTCCCTTGTGTGGGAGCGCCTCATTCCTTTAATTGATACTAATTTTCACTCAACCTTTCATCTCCTCAATCCTTTCAGCTCACTATTGTCCTACACCAAGTTGGGGCAAGGGGTGAGGTAGACTTGTCCTTATATGTCACTTGTCATTGTCTCTTTTTCCTAGCTATTAAACTTTCATGAAAATATAAGAGCAAGCTTGGGATGTGGACGAAATGTCTTATGTTGACTCGCATGTGACATACTACCCACTTTTAATGACGTACCTTATCAGAAACCTAGGACTTTGCATAGGGATTTTTGAACAAGCTCTCACATCTTCCTCTCTTTCTTCTACTTTAAATAAATTGCTCATAGTAATGGTGTTAGAAAATGCTTTAAAGTGGGGACATACATTGACACTCACATTTCACTATGCGATTTTCTTTTCTTGTGATTCACTCTCTTGGAAACATTAGGTAGGGTGATCCCACAAAGCTAGTTTACAATTTCTGGGAGATTCTAATTTTTGCTGAAATCACATATTTTTAGAAAATATAATGATTTAAGCCTTAAGAAGTTCCATTTTAATGATTCCAATTGAAGAGGGTTTGATAAAATCACCTTAGATCAAACCCCCTTGTATAGAATCCTGCTAGTATTAAGCGATACCTATAACAAAGTCCCCTTTACACCTATCACAATGTTGATAAAAAACCATTTTTGATTTACCTTTTGGGGGATCATATGAATTATTTTAAAATTTATTTTTTGTAAGTATTTTATCCTTATTATAAGCCTCCCAAAAATTATAATTTTAAATAGATTTAATTTAATTATTATATTTATTTTTATTTCTCGTAAATGTAGGTTTTTCATCGAAAATCAAGCTCTCTTTTCTGCACATGTGGAAAAATAGTAGATTATCAAAAAAAATTGAAAAATATTAGTGCAGTAGATATTGAAATCCTTGATCCAACAAAAAAAATAAAATTGAATAATTTTGATACATACAAAATAAGTTATGTTGTATATAGTTTGCCTATGTTCGAATTGCAATTCGTTTGACTTCAAAACTTGATTAAGGAAAAAATATTCAATAAAACACTATTAAACCAAATGGAAGTGCTAGATGTTGTAGTTACAAATCTAAATTTAAAAAAATAGAATTTTATCCTTCATGGAAAAAAAATTATGTTGTATATAGTGAGCATCACTCCTTAAAAATGGTGTTTACTAAAAAAAACTAATTTTTGAAGGAGATGGAAAAAGAAGTGCAATTTGATTGCAAAAAATAATAAAAATATATATTTAGAATCTACAAACAAAATTTCACAAATCACTAGTTTGCATAATGTTCAAATTCCTCACGGTTTAGCTGCTATAAGTGATCGAAAGTGAAGATTTAGTTAGAAAAATGCTTCAGTGTCTAGTTTGGCCAAAAATTGTAAACTAGTATTGTGGGATCACCCGGTACAATGTTCCTCATGATAAGAAATTTCACTTTTCCTCTCTTACAAACAAGATGAGACCATTTGAACTTTTCCTCTCTCCAGGACATTACACGGGATGTTCCCTAGCTTGAGACCTTGCACGAACTAAGCAAAATCCCTTTGAACATTCCTCCATTTCAAAAGTCCTTTTATTTTGTGGCACCTTATCAAATTTATCAAAAGGAATAACTTTGATATGGTTAGAGTGGGAAGCCCAACTAGTGGCATGAATTTCCCGATAGCCACCTTTGTGTGTGTGAGTGCATACCAACCAAGTGTATGGTTCTCACCTTTCGGGCCTTCCCACTAGGTGGACAACCAAAATTTTCATCGCCCCAGAGTGAGTATGCATCTCTTTGGAAAAATAGCCTAGATCTGATCCACAACTAGCTGGAAAAATGATCGAAGCTTGATCCAACCCTTTTCACCTTTCCTTCTTTTCTTCCTTCTAATTCTTGTCATTGCATGATCATGCATCTCGTAAATCATTCACCCTTGAATTTTTTCTCTTGCACTGATGTCGATTTGACTTAGAATCTCAAATGTTGGGGGCTTGATCATCTTCTTCATCTTTGTCATTCTTCACCATTTCTATTTGGCTACTTTAGTGTGAGTTTGAATCAAGTTCATCCTCTCACTAAAGTGGGGGCTAAATGTGTTGCCAAAA
This sequence comes from Sequoiadendron giganteum, assembly GCA_007115665.2. NCBI lineage: Eukaryota > Viridiplantae > Streptophyta > Pinopsida > Cupressales > Cupressaceae > Sequoiadendron > Sequoiadendron giganteum. Next base: position 548,552,474 of record CM021107.1, on the reverse strand, counting down.
AGTGTAGCCTTGACACTTTTCACTCATTTGGACCCTTGCATATGGATTTTGGACCTCTTTCCCCCCCTTTCCAAGCCTTGTTCCAAAGTGTTGTAAGGTGTTGTAAAACATTTTCACACTTTCCTAGGCTTGTCATTACTAAATCAATTATTTCTTATGACATAATGACCCCTTAATGCACTTATAAGTCCTACTTTAGTGTGTTTTAGGAGATAATATTGACAAACATCAATAACCACATGATAATTCCCAACATCCAATCAAAATTTACCAAGTGGACTAGGTTGCCACCTTTGGCGACCCAGTCCCATGTGGCATAAAAATCAAAATAAACTTAATTTTCTTGTTAGATTTTTCCTCTTAAACCCTATGGTCGGCCCGTGTTATGTTACTTTCAGGAAAATTAAGGCACAACTTGCATAAGTAAGGGTTTTTCTCATATTTTTCACCCTAATCTCCTAATTCAATCCCTTAATTTCTACACATAATTCTTCTCAATCACTCATCTCTCCTTCTTCTCAAGCAAGCTAGGGTTTGAGCATTCCAGGTCAACAAGACATCTTTCCGAAGCATTCAAAGGGTTGATTCTAGCAACAACACAAGATATCTCATCAAGGCAAGATAATTGACTCTATTGTTTCATTCTTTATTTCATTCTCTCTTCATTTGATTTAATTTTTATACAAAGGGGTTTGACCAAGGCAAACCCCAATGCCCTAACAATCAACATTTTCTCTTTCTCTCCTTATGTGTTTGTAGATTTAGATACATTAAAGATCATTGAAGGCTTTGAAGATTTGTTGAAGACCTCTCCGCGCTTTCAAAGTCCAAACATCCACCCAAAACTCACTCTCAGGCCTAGAAATTAGAGTTTCAGAAGCGGACACTTGTGAAGAACCAAAGTGTAGACCAAGGGCTTCCATTCCCCTTTTCGAATTTCTAAAAATTCAGAAGTGGACTAAGTGACCAAAACTGGTGACCTAGTCCAATTGAACCTGTCTTTCAGTGATTTTTGCATATTTAGACACCTATTTGTCAGAAATGGTCTCCACAACAGTTTTTCTAAATATAGGACTAGGTCGCCCAGATTGGCATAAGTGTCCCAGTCATCTTTTGCAACAATTCCAGCATGATTCCAGACCTCCATCCCATCCTTCTGTACATGTTTGCATACAACACTATGTTTTCCAACACTTTGTATTTCTTAGGATTAGCATCAATAAATCATTTCTTTTAGTTTGTTGCATCTAGATCATCACATTTACACACACATCACACATTCTACCCCTAATCTTTGAATGAAACACCAAGAATACTTAGTGTGAAAGAGGCATTGTACCAACCTACTTCTATGTGAAAAACCCTAGGAGTCTATTGGGGAATCCTCTTTCCCTTCATAGCATATGTTTTTGGTGGTTCATTCAGATTTGATTCAAAAGACAAAATCCAAGGTGACATCAATTACATTATTGTAGTTTCATGCATCATTTTATTGATTTCACCATTTGGTTTAATTACCTACAAGGAGGTTCGACCAAGGAAAACCACCATTCACTCAAAAATCAATAATTTTTATTGCCCTTGAATGTGTTATTGCAGATTTATAGGTTGAAGATCAAGCTAAGCAATATTTGGAGCAAATTTTTCAAAATTGCAAAGTTGCTAAAGTTGTCATTTGAAGTGTGAGGTCATGGAAAGAGCTCTACAGAATCAACTGTGGGCTGCCAGAACTTGATAACTAGTATTTCAAGAGCATAGACATGAAGATACAAGATCTTGAGAATAGTTTTCTAAAACCCTAAAAGAACCCCTTCACCACTGAAGGCAAATGATTCCTCCATAACTAAAAACCAACAATTTTTTGGCCAGGTAGACAAATTTTTATGCTCTTAAAACATTCTTCATACTTGCAATAACAATTGCGTTGGATTTCTAGTTGTTTTTAGCATCTTATTTTGCATAAATTGAAGTGATTTTGGTTTGGAAAATAAGTGATCCATTTGATTTTTGGGATAGATCCTATTTTCTTACATATCACACACTATAAAATTTGAATTCATACTTCACAACTACTAACAACTATTCAAGAAGCCAAACAAGAACTTTCTCATGGTAAATACACCTCCAACAACCAACCCTGTTGAGCTTGAAGTTGTGATAAATTTAGTCATGTATCAATTCTGAAAATGTGATAGACAATTTACCTACTACTTGATTCTCTCTAGTCAATCTTGTTACAAATTTTGAGTAATAATTTAATCTATTTTCCTCTGATTAGACCTATGGACACAACAAGCCTTTATCTCTATATTTTAACCCAAATTCCTTTTATCAATATCATCACACAAGTGGACATGGTATAGAATGATGCATGCATCTTAAACATCAAGTGTAAGACCTCTTTGATTCTAATCACATCCAATTGGATTGTGTTAATTATCAAGGGAATAAGTTTGTGGCCTCTCCTAACCAAAATTTGCAAATCTTCACCAACCCACTATCAAATCATTTATCTAACTTTGTGCAAGCTAGTGATGCTAAGATTGATGTGATGAATATTGATAAGACTAATGATATGAGTGATGACATGAATGATGATAACTATAATGATAAGAAGTAAAAACCATGGTTTCTCTAATAGATATTTAACCTCGCAAGGGCCAAAACATTGGATTACTCGACATTGATTTCACCAATAGTGACATACTTAGAAATGCACCAGATGGTCCTCTTTATAATTTTGGTCATATCAATGACAAAATTGTACAAGGAATACTCATTGATCCCATGTGTGTAGAGAATGTGATCATTGAGGATTGTTTTTTTGTGCATGAACTTTATCAACATTCTTATGAACAATTGAAAGTGTGGTTGAAAGCTCAAAATGGTTTTTCTTTCAGTATGATAGGTTGAACATCATTCATCGTCTTAAATTTACACCAAATTATTTAAATTGTGTCATTCACTATCATCTCGATGTTAGAAAAATTATGTGTGAAGCTAGGCTACCCATGGTTACACTCCATGAATGCCATCCCATCAGTCATTCACAAGTGCATAAATTTTCCCTTTCAAAATGAGATAATCATAGTGCATCTTTTAATCCTTTTTCTTCCCAAGGGAATTTCTCCTTGGATTTATTTGGCCTCAAACTATGGAGCCTATAAAGCCTCGTTAAGATTTATTTTTCTAGTCATACCATAAGTTTAATGAGAAATGTATATTGAAATTATCACCTAGTAATATCCCACCTAAAAATGGCAATTATATGGTTCTTCCTCCTACCCCAATAGTTGTGGATGGGCCTATGACTGAAGCTAGAGCTCTTTCAAGTACTCAAGGTGAATATGTTATTATTCCTCAATGTATATCATACAAGAGACCAAGAGGCAATCATGTAATAGCTTTGTGCCTCCCAAAATGAAAAAAGTGTATCAACCCAAAGAGACAATGGTTTCCCAACCTTCAGTGGTTCCTTGAGTTCCTCCCCTAAGGGAAGAAAAGAGACCAATGGTTGAAAAAACTACTCATACACCCTTGCAATATGAAAATAATGTAATAAGAAACCAAAATACTAAGGAGCATACACATAGACGTCATGTTATTGCTCATCAATTGCAAGAATAGAATAAACCAATAGCTCAAGATCAAGAACCAATTCTTACAAAGTATGAGGATCCACCACCTCCACAAAAATAGAACCAAGAACATATGATGGATATTGTCATAAGGCTCGATGTTGTGATTAATTTGGATGATGATGATGAGATTTCCAAAATTAATGAAGTCCATAAAGATATTAATGTTTTATTTTCAAAGAAGATAAATTTATATGGGCACAACCATAATGATCCTCCTCATGAGAGTGACCTACCATGTGTTGAACCTAGTGATTCCCCTAGTATGATATTTTTTGTAGCCCCCTTAGCTAGTTGTTGGTTTTCCATATATAATGAGAGATTCAAATGTAGATGACCTACTCTTGTCCAGCTCACCTATGAAGTACTTCTTTGTTTTGATTACTTTCTTTATTCTTTTTGTTTTCTTGCATGTAATTTGATTTGCCATATTGTTCTATGTGGTGTGTCTTTTTGTTTGTGATTTTTGTTTCGATAACCCTTGTTGCTCTATTGGCACAAGGATAGAAAGGAAACAAACATATCATGACATTCTTCTATTTGTATCTTCATTCTTCTATATCTTGTAGAATCTACTTTTGTCTTGTATTTTCCTTTTAGGGACAATGCAAGATGTTGAGACATTTAGGTGGGTGATCCAACAATATTGGTTTACAATTTTTGGCCAAACTGGACACTGAACTGATTTTTTCTAACTAAATCTTCACTTTTAGACACCTATAGCAGCTAAACCATGAGGAATTTGAAAATGATGCAAGCTAGTGATTTGTGGAATTTTGTCTATAGATTCTAAATATAATTTTTTCAAAGTTTTTGGAATCATATTGAACTTCTTTTTTCATCTACTTTGAAAACTATTTTTTCCAGTAAACAATATTTTTAACGAGTGATGCTCACCGTATAACACATAAATTTTTTCCATGAAGGATAAAATTCTATTTTTTTCAAATTTAAATTTGTAACTATGATATCTAGTGCTTTCAATTGGTTCATAGTGTTTTATTGAATATTTTTTCCTTAATCAAGTTTCAAATCCAAACCAATTATAATTCAAACATAGGTGGACCATATAACACATAATTTTTTTGTGTGTATCGAAATTCAATTTTTTTTGTTGGATCAAGGACTTGAATATCTAGTGCACTCATTTTTTTCAATTTTTTTTTTATAATCTTCTATTTTCCCACATTTGTACAACAAAGACCTTGACTTTTGATGAAAAACCTATGTTCACAAGAAATAAAAAATAAATATAATCATAAAATTAAATTTATTTAAAATTATATTATTTGGGAAGCTTATAATAAGGACAACCTACTTAAAAAAAAAAGAAGAATTAATTTGATCCCCCAAAAGGTAAATCATAAGTGGATTTTTATCAGCATTTTGATAAGTGTAAAGGAGACTCCATTATAGGTATGGTTTAAAACTAACAAGGTTCTATCCAAGAGGGTTTGATCTAAGGTGGTTTGATCAAATCCTGTTCAATTGGAATCCTTCTAATGAAACTTTTTAAGGGTTAAATCATTATATTTTCTAAAAATATGTGATTTTAGTAAAAATCAGAATCTCCCAAAAATTGTAAACCAGCATTGTGGGATCACCCAGGTCTCTTCCATATTGACCCAAAAACTTGTTTTCTTTCTCTCCCTATTTGTCATTCTTCCATTGTATTCATTGTTCCATGATTATTTTCGGAAGGATGTTAGTTCTAAGCTCTATTATATCATTGTATAGTAGAGATATATGTTGAACCTTGAGTTAGTGATCCCTTCTGTGTGCCTATTTTGTCTTGTTTGTGATATTTCATTTGGTGGAAACCCCTTCTCATAAGGAATATTTATTTGGAAACATGTCGATGGCATAGAGCTTTCCAAATAGGCTCTTGTGATTATTTTATTAGATGGAATTTATCATTTTCTACTTTAGATTAATTGCTCATAGCATGGTGTTTAACAATTTCTTTAAAGTGGGGGCATACATTGGAATTATTTTTCTTCACTTTGTTTATGAGTTTTAAACATAGTGATGCATTGGGATTGGTATTTTTATTTCACTTTTCTCATGAGTATTTGACTTAGTGATGTGATGACATTGGAAATTTTATTCAACTTTTCTCACGGGCGTTAGAATTAGTCATGTGTTGCCATTTGACATTTTTGCTCCACATTATTCATTGATGTTGAGTTTAGTGTAGCATCGGAATAGAAATTTGATCATTTTGTGGCACCTTGCCAATTTTTTCAGGGAGTATAACTCTTGGTATTCTTATGGGTAGACACCTAGTGAAAAGTAGTCCTCACTAGACCTAGTGAAAAACGATTCTTACTAGCCCAAGTGCCTTCCTTTTTTGTGATTTACTTAGCAAATATCATAATTTTCTATTGTGTGAGCCATGAACACATTTTGTATGGTTCCTATCATAATACAACTTGCTAGGCCATGCCCATTTTCTTTGCATTTATTTTTGGAATTCTATATATGTGTATCTAGTCTTGTTGCATACCTACATGTGTGTTCCTTTGTGCTTACATTTTTTTTCCATGGGATCTTAGCTCTTGGGGGCTTATGCACTCCTCCCAAATCCTTTGTTATCCTATCTCTTCAATATTTTGTACAATTGGACCCCTCTTGATATATATTTCTCTACTTTAGTGTGAGTCTAAGCATAAGTTCATACTCTCACTAAAGTGAGGGCTAAATGTACTCTCATAAATTGTCATCCATGACTATTTCACATTATGTTTTGGCCCCCTTAAATTATTGAGCCTAATTAAGCATTCAACTTCTTGGATTATGATTACTTGAAGATTAAAAAATTATAATTTATTCAAAATAAGAATTTATTTTTTAGATATAAAAACATCAAAAATTTAAAATATATCCTAATATTAAATTATTGAAAAATAAAAAATATAACAATATTTTAATAAATTTAGAAATTAAATACATAAATAAAAATTTATGTATCTATTTAGAAAAATAATTCTATTTACTTAACTTTGAAAGAATTTTTAATAATTAAAACAAATTGTTAAAAAGCTATCATTCTTTTATAAAGTAACTCTTAAAAACTAAATTTTTTAACAATCATATTCATGATAACATTTATAAATTAATAACATTGAATACAATAATTGACTTTACTGCGTTTTATTTAAACTATTTTTCGAACATTCTAAATACATTGACGGTATTTATTAATTAATTAACATTCAAAAATATAATACGTTCAAATGTATATGGATATATCCATTGTCGTTTTTGTTTGGGGAGTTCAGAATTGGTAGTGGCATCTCGTGACTTTCATCGCATTAAAAGAAACGTTACAATTGGTTTTCACCGCGAATATCACGCGGTAGAAGAAAGGAGAGGAAGCATTCTTATTTGTTACTCCACCATTTTGACTATGTTTTATTGGAATTTGGAAGAGTTACTTCTATCACCTACATAATTTTCAAACAAAATGCTTCATGTTATGGTATTTAATGTATTAATTATTCATTGGGGGCATTTTGATGCTACTATACTCAGTCCGCAGTCTGTTAGTAAAGTTCTCACAATTCACATTTAATGTGAAAATATACTCTCAAATCTATCTGTCATCTTAATTTTTCAAATTGATAAAAAAATAAAAAAAAAAGAATTATACAGCTACTCGTACCAATAGGAAAATAGATAAATAATAATTTCTAAATATAAAAAATATGTTCTTAAATGCAAACTATAGAAATAGAAACAAATATATTTAAATTATACAATGTGATTGATCAGTTCAACAAATTAAATGATTGCAATAGTAACATGTCTATAATAAGAACTAATAACTAATTAAACACAATAATATTGCCCACATACAACCAAAATAACTTTCTGGAAAGATGACTATTAATTAATTAGAATTTCAATTAATCAATAAATAAATACACAATCAGAATGCTGAATAGACATTACTCCTTTTTATTTAAACTATTTTTAGAACATTATAAATACAGTGACGGTATTTATTAATTGATTAACATTCAAAATATAATGCGGTCAAATGTTTATCCATATAGCCGTTGTCTTTTTTGTTTGGGGAGTTTAGAATTGGTAGTGGCATCTCGTGACTTTCATCGTGTTAGAAGAATGTGAGAGAAAATAGTTACAATAGGTTTCCACCGCGAGAATCACGCGGTAGAAGAAAGGAGAGGAAAGCATTCTTATTTGTTACTCCACCATTTTGACTATGTTTTATTGTAATTTGCAAGAGTTACTTCCATCACCCACACTAATAGCGTTCTTTTCCATAGTGAAATTCAACATGGTGAGTAGTTTTAATTGGAAAACCGCCATTGAAATAAAACGTATGACTAGCTTTTTCTATGGTCCATTTATTTTTATATTTATATTTATATGAACCTACATACACGGTGAACAAAAAAATGGATGATTGACTTAGATGCTTAGCAAGATAGAATACATCAAAATAGATTTTAGTATTAATTAAAATAGAGCATAATTTTTCAAATAAATGAATATAATTATAATAAAACATCATTTTTTATAGCAACATAAAAAATTCTAAGAAATGTCATAGAATTTATGGAAACAAATAATAATATTTATTTTTATTGTAAATTAGTTTTATTATTCTTAAATCTTTAAGAATATTCTTTAATCTAGTGGTTGTTTTTTTCTTCAATGTCTAAATTTTTATTAAATTGAAATGTTGTTTAGTCTATTATATTGAGAGATTTCTCAAAATTGCATAACTCTTATTCATCATATTAGTTAATTTTGAAAAAAAAAATTATAAAAAATAAGAATTTACAAAGAGACTACTACTTTGTAACATCAAATGAGTTTTAGTTATTGCATGTCTAGTAAAGCTCTAAGTACTAGATCTTTTGGATAGATACAAAATCTTGTAGTGGAGAGAAAATAATCAAATTATAGAGATTTTACATCTCAAACATATTCACAACTTAAACAAAACATGGATTAAAATTTGTTAATAATTTTTTTGAGCATATGCTTCTCTCATCAATTTCCATGTTGTTATTTGCATTTTTACTGCTGCCTTTGTTTCCCTGTGATGGTGAAGGCTGATATGTAATCCTATTTATATTTTACATATCTGTTAGAAGACAAGAGCACCCCTACTTTCTCACATGCTTCTCAAAGTTTAGGTAATGTATGTAATCCTATTTATATGTCCTGAGGGCTCTACAAAAATATAATTTAAGTGACATATGTTGAGGCTATTTATGTGGGAAGAACTTAGATAACCTGTTTGAAGTACCAGATCTACTGTTTTAAATAGTTGGTTAAGTTGTTATATGCACAAATAGGTCATTATTGTTGGGAAAATATATCCCAACTATAGTGGACAAAAAACAAAACATAGACCAAATAAAATGGACAACAAGAAGAGGAGGCAAAAAAAAAATTGCACCATTAAACTATCCAAAAGATTACATTCAAAAAGGGTTTTACATACAAAAACTCAGAGCTACGCTCTATACATTCTTCATACAAATTTTGTGCACATGTTGGCACACACGAACAAAATGGGTGTTGGAGATATTATGTAGCACTACTCTTTGTCACAAACTTCTATTGATGTAGGTTCTCTTGAACATTCTTCTTCTCTTATGTTTTGTTGAACATTCCTCCCTATCTTCTGTTGCACTCTTTTGTTATTCTCTATCTAATGGAGAAACATTCTATTCATTGCATTTTTTTTCTTTCCAACCCTTTCCAAAAATTGGCACTCAATTCAAACTCACCCACCAAAAATTAATTCACTGCCAAAAATTAATTGGCCAGCAATGGTTGTCAGACACGGCAAAGTGGGTGGAGGATCCCAATGGATCAAATCTGACAGTGCATTAAATGCACTCGGTTGGTGGCTACTCAAGATTAAATATTCCAACACTCCCCCTTAATCTTGAGTCTTTATGTTTTACATCACTATTCAAAAGTTCCAAAGCAAAAGTTTTGGAGCATCTGCGCATCTCTATGTTTTCCTGAACCAAAGTTCTGGAGCATCTGTGCTCTTCTGAGTTTTCCTAAACATAAGTTTCAAAGAATCCGCGCTTACAAGTTTCAGAGCATCTGTGTTTCTCTATTTTTTTTTAACCAAGGTTCCAAAGCACTTGTGCTTTTTTGTGTTTTCCAAAACCAAAGTTTCAGCGCATTCCTACATACCTAGCCTATCTCTTAGGTGTTCAAATGAGTCTTCTGACAATGCCTTTGTGAAAATATCAGCGAGCTACTAATCAAATCTGCAGTACTGAAGTTCAATCTCTCCATGCTCCACCAACTCCCTTATGAAATGGTAGCAGATTTCTATATGCTTAATTTGTCCATGAAAGATGAGATTCTTAGTCAAAGCAATAGAAGACATATTGTCACAAAATATGGTTTTACCATCTTTTTTCTACTCATTCAAATCTACAAGGATTATTCTAAGCCAAATAGCTTGGCATGTTGTTGCATTTATTGCAATTTATTCTGCTTCAACCTTGGAGAGAGAAACTATGGGCTGCTTCTTTGATGCCCATGATATTGCTCTTGAACCCATGTGGAACAAGTATCCCAAAGTGCTCTTTCTATCATCTACATTTCCTGCCCAATCACTGTCTATGTACCCAATAAGTTGAAACTCATTTGAGGTGGTGTACAAAATGCCATAGTCTTTCATGCCATTGACATATCTTAGTATCCTTTTTCTTGCTTGCTAGTGGGCATCCTTAGGCTGCTCCATGAACCTATAAATCAGGCTTACTGCATACATCAGATTGAGTCTTGTTGTTGTCAGGTACATGAGGCTTCCAAATATGCTCTTATAGAGGGTTGGGTTAACATCATTGGTGCTATCCTCTTTGCTTAATTTCAGACATGTAGCTGTTGGAGTTGGGGTTGGTTTATTGCCCAACATTCTAAATCTCTTCAAGATTTGACTAGTATAATTTTTTTGTGAAATAAAGATGCCATCATCTATTTTTTGGAACTCTATTCCTAAGAACTATTTTAGCAAACCTAGGTCTGTTATTTCAAAATCATTTTTCATTACCTCTTTGAAATCAGCAATGAAAATATTACTATTCCCTGGGAAAGTTAAGTCATCTACATACAAAATAATAATAAGAATCTCACCATTGGTTGCCTTGATGTAGAGTGTGGGCTCATTGCCACTTTTGTTGAAGCCATTGCTTAAAAGGTACATATCAATTTTGATGTACCATCCTGGTGGTGCTTGTTTCAGCCCGTAGAGAGCTTTTTAGAGCCTATAGAATTTATCTTTTTTCCCTGGAACTTCATAGCTAGGTGGTTGCTCCACATACACCTCTTCTTTCAACACTCCATTCAAGAAGGGTAATTTTGCATCCATTTGTAATACTTTCCATTTGTGTTGGGTTGCAATTGCTAGGATTTCCCGCATTGTTTCTAGCCTTGCAATTGGTGCAAACGTCTCATCATAGTCTCTTCCAGGCTGTTGTTTGTATCTCTTAACAGCCAGCCTTGCTTTATGCCTTTCAACTTTACCATGAACATTGCATTTGGTCTTATAGACCCACTTAAATCCAATGGTTGATTTCCCTTTGGGTAAATCAGTGAGCTCCCATGTTTTATTTCTCACTATAGCGTCCATCTCTTCATCCATGGCATTACACCATTTTTCTTCTTTCACGACCTCTTCAAAATACATTGGAGATCACTATGATAAAACAAAACAAAATCAAAATTTTCATCAAAATCTTCATACCTTGTGTTGTTATCAATTTCCCTCACGCTTATTATCTTTTGTGGCATCAATGATGAAATAATAGGGTCTGAATTTTTGGAGCTTCTTGATTGTTAGTTTGATGAAGAAGACTGTTGTTGTACAATTTTGAAGCACCCTCCCTACTAAAAGGTTCCCAAGCATCTACCCTACTGAAGGGTTTTAGAGTTGTTGCTACTATTTTTTGAACTATTACCTTGCTATAAGGTTCTGGAGCATCTACCTTCTGCAACTTTTTCATCCTCAAAATTTATTGAAACATATTTACCTATGTTTCTATCAACTATTCCATCCCATGACTCATTTTCAATGAACTCAACGTCCCTACTGATCACCACTTTCTTGGTGATGGGATTGTACAATCTATAAGCTTTGGATTCTTCAAGTTATAGCCTATGAAATGCATTTTTCACCTTTTTCATCAAATTTTTGCCTTTTCTCCTTTGGAACGAGACCATAGGCCACACATCCAAATATTCTCAAATGTTCAACACTCCATTTGCATCTTGTCCATGCTTCTTGTGGAATCCTATCATGAATGGCCTTTGTGGGGCACCTATTCAAGATGTAGACTAATGTTGCTACAACATCACCCCAATATTCATTAGACAATCCTTTTTCCTACAACATGCTTTTTTCCATCTCTGTGATTTTCTATTCTTTCTTTCAGCCACTCCATTTCGCTGTGGAGTATACCAAGTTATGATTTGTCTCTAAATACCTTAAGACTTGCAAAAATTCATAAAATATTGAGAGATATACTCTCCCCCTCTGTCTAATTTGAGGACTTTTATATAATGGCCACTTTTCTTTTCAGCCAATGCCTTAAACTCCTTGAACTTATCAAATGCCTCTGATTTGTTCTTCAAAAGTTACACCCATAGTTTTCTACAATAGTCATCTATGAGTGTCATGAAATAAAGTTTACCACCTAGGGTTGGGGTCTTCATGGGACCACACAAATCTGAATGCACCAGCTCTAATGGTGATCTAGCTCTCCTAGAATGCCCTGATTGAAAGGATTTCCTTTGTTGTTTACTTAGGATGCATGCTTCACACTTTCCATTGGGCTGTACAATTGCTGGTAGGCCCCTAACCATGCCTTTCTAGCTAAAAGACTTAAAATAGAATAAATTAAATGCCCATACCTCAAAGCTTGGATGGGTCTCAGATGACTGTTTTGAAGGTTCATTGTTGCAGGCCTTTTGACTGTGCTGAGATTTGAATTTTGAGGGGAAACATTCAGTTCTTTGTCATTTGAACCACTGCCATAACTCTCTTCCTTTTGTCCTTATCGTAGATGACACATTCTCCTTTCTCCATCAACACTCTATATCCATTTTGGACCATCTATCCAATAATCAAAATATTGTGTTTCATTCTTGGGGCATAAAAGATATCATGAATTTGTCTTTCTTCACCACTCTTGGTTTGTAGGCACACTATGTCCTTGCTCGTGACTATAACCTTCTCATTGTTGCCCATTTTGATTTCACACTTGATGTTGCTATTAATGGAGGAAAATATTTTTTTTTTACCACTCATGTGGTTACTACAACCACTGTGCAAGTACCAAACTTCAGTGCTGCCTTGTTCTGGAAGATTGCATGCAATAAACACTTGTGGTTGTTTTTCATTTTCAGCCTTGTTTTCATTTGCCATATTTGCATTTTGACTCCCTTGGTCACATTGTTTCTTCTTGCATTCACTTGCATAATGACCATACTTGTGATAGTAGTAACATTGTGTAGTCTCTCAAAAATGATTGGTTCTATGGAGGAGAACCATCATTTTTGGACCTCAACAATGAAACAATTTCAGATTTAAAAGCAAACAAACCAGAATCTTAAACTATTCTAAGCTAAGAAACTAGACAAAATGCTTTTATGTAAAAATAATCTACATTGCTTCCCTATCACCAAAGTCTTGTTATGCACTTTTTCTCTCAAATTTTTGCAAGCATAGGTGCATCAAGAGGCTGTCAGTGAATGGATTAAGCAAAGCAATGAAAAAAATGTGTATGTGCAAGATTCGTGTAGCGGTCAAAATGAGAAGAGAGACCTATTTAAATAGGAGTTCCTTGAGGATGGAGATGGTTTGAAGAGGGAATGTGGGATAAAAGATTTGTAAAGAGGGAAATTAAAATATCCCACATTATGTAATTTAAACAAAATGCATGCATGGTGAAGGGTTTATGAATAATAAGATGATTAAATAAAATGATTAAATGGATTTTAAATGTACATTATGAAATACAAAGATGGATTGGATTTATTATAAAAATGATATTATGATAATGGATTTATTTTGGAAATGGTTTTATGATAAAGATGATATTATGATAATGGATTTATTATGAAAATAGTTTTATAATAAAAAAATGATAAAGATGATATTATTTAATCTGACCTGAAATGATCAAATGGATTTTTAAATGAAGATTTATTATGATATTAATGATAATGAATAATTACGCTTTATTATGAATGATAATGAAAATGGACATGAACGGGAATGAGATGGCTTAATGACTTGATGAAATGCATGAATAGAAGAAAGTATTGAATGAACTGATTATTTAATCAATAAACAAAAATTGTGATGATTATGAGGACGAATTTGAGTGTCGACATTTTGCCCCTCTTTGAGACAACACAACTTGTCGCATTGTTTGAAAGAACAAATATTGATCAACTGATACATGCCCCAGATATATCCTAGTAAGGAATATGATAAGAATGATATGCCCCCTCGAGAGATTGATCAAACAAACTGTAAGAAGATTAATCTCTCAATAGATTTCAAGAAAATGATTAGATACTTGATATTACACAAGTGATAAAGTAGTGATGTAAATTTGATGGAAATGCACAATTGATAGGCATAACTGAACAATTGATGGAAATGATCAATATAGCTAGGTTGATGAGGTGATGAAGCTGATTGAGATTGTTTCAAGTGCAAGACAAGTTGATAGAATGATTGATGGATTGATTTAAGGGGACATGATATTTTGAGATGCAAGTTGATTGATTTCTCTGTGACAAGAAGGATGAAGAAAATGAAATGCAAGAAATGGAAGCTAGAAGAAATGAAAAACGGAAGAAAATGAAGGTGATGAAGCCTCTTGTGCCTTTTAAGTTCTTTTATCATCATCGATCTTATTATGTCGCAAATTAGTATAAGCGTCTAGATAACATGAACATCTAGACAACCTTAATATTGTTTGCATTTTTATGCAGTAATGAAGTATAAGCATCTAGGTATAAGGACCCTAGATGACTTGAATAATTATTGCATGGAAGACACTATCATACAAGGAATGTGCTCATCCATACTAGATTCATAGGTCCTCGATGGTTTTAGATAACCATGTCTTAAGATGAGTCGTCCTATGAATAAGAAACAATCCACAGGCAATAAACACATGAACATGCCCCATTATCACCTCTCTAGTCCCAGACATCCTAGAGAAGCTAAAAGACATGCCACCAAAGATAAAATCATAAAACAATCAAAGATAAACAAACAAACATGCATCATGCTTCGATATAGAACTGATTCTTGGTATGGTTGTATGCTTTTGGTTGGATTTGGAAGAGGGATTGATAAGTATGCTACAATATTTGCTTGATTGTAGTTTGATTTTTCTGAAGTTCAAAGCTATGGGATTTTTGAAGTTATTTGATTTTTTGGGATTTGTTTAGAATATTTGATTCTTTTGGGTTTTTTTTTTTGGTTTTTTTCAAGACTTTTTTCCATTTTTGGGGGTTTTTTCAAGAATTTTTCCTAGCTCTTTGAAGCTAGGTATAGAATTGATAGATGCCAGATCCATAGACTATTTTGATGATGCCTTGATCCTGTATGGATGACTATGTTGGATGAAAGTACCCGATTGGGATGAGGAGTATAAGTGGAAAATATGAAGGATGATAGATTTGGTAGATGAAAGAGACTATGGTAGGATCCCTAATGTGTAGACTATGTGAGCCATTAG
Source organism: Sequoiadendron giganteum (assembly GCA_007115665.2). Classification (NCBI taxonomy): domain Eukaryota; kingdom Viridiplantae; phylum Streptophyta; class Pinopsida; order Cupressales; family Cupressaceae; genus Sequoiadendron; species Sequoiadendron giganteum. The sequence goes on along the minus strand of CM021107.1, from coordinate 548,537,068 downwards.
GCTTCAACCAGAAAGGAGCTTGGGAAACCGATGAGATAGAATATGTGAAGGGGTTATCGTCAAAGGTACATTGAAAGACATCACCAATGGTGTGGTATGATGGATATGTGAGCATGGATGGATTGAACAAAATATATGGTATGAGTGAGAGTGATGTGGATGGAGACCTTGGATCAACAAGCTCTTTTTTTGACATTTTTCCTTGATAGATTCCCCCAGTGATTTTTGATGGAGAGGCATACTTGGAGAGTGACTTTTGCTCATTTTCACTTTTGACTTTTATTTTTGATTTTTCCGATATCTTTTTATTTTGAATTTTGCATGCTTTCTTTTTATTCTGGATCTCCATTTGAAAAAGGCACTTTTACCTTTGATTCTTGAATTCCATCCTTTTTATTTTCTTTGGGTGATACTTGTTGATCCATGTCTACAAGGCGGATGGATGTGGGTGAGATGGTTGAGGTGTATGTTGTGATAGGAATGTTTGGTGGGAAAATGGGAGTGGTGATGCCATCAATGGAGTCTTTGGGACTATCCTTTTCGGTACTGCTAATGTCAGAGGAAGCTTGCACATCCTTAATGATTTAGAAATATGTCTTAGTAGATGTGACAATAAGAGATTCATATCCTAGCCCAGGGTAGGTGGGATGGAAGGATGATTATTGGATATCCTTGGTAGGGTCATGATCAAAGAGTGGTTTATCGTAGATATCCTGGTTAAACATGGGCTTATCATAAATATGAAAAGCTTGAGTGGAAGCAAATATGGGAAATGTAGGTGTATCATCAGGATCCCAAAAGGTTTCAATCCAAGCATGGTCATCTTTTTGTGTTCCTTCTGCAGTTGTCTTGATATCATTGTTGGAATTTTGACCCTCCTCGACAACATTAGCAATTTATTTTGTTGGTAAATTATCCATACATTATTCTCCATATCCCATAACATGGATTTGGACCTTGGGGTTTGATGGTGCAATAAATGAAGTGGATGTTTTTAAGGACTTAGGATCAACATATGCTTGAGAAGGAGGTGCTTCACAATTGCTTGGGATTGTGATTTCAGTTTTAGGGCTTAGATTATGGCAATACATGAAAGGGTTGGGATCTCCTTGTATTGTGATTTCAACACCATTGTGTGGGAATTTAATGCACTGGTGGTATGTAGAAGGTACTGCTTGTATTTAATGAATCCAAGGTCTTCAAAGGAGGATATTATAGGTCAGTGGGAGATCAAGGACTTGGCAAACCACATCCTTTACCACAGGGCTGACTCTTATTGGTAGAGTAACTGATCCTTTAGAAGAGAATTCATCTTCATCATATGCGTTTATGGTAATCTTATTCATTGGGTCAACTACATTTTTAGAAAACCCTATTTTGTGATCAATTCTTGGGTACAAATATTAAGACCTGCTCCTTCGTCTATTAGAACTCGCTTGATCTTGGCATTATTGATAAGGATGTCAATGTGTAAAGCTGCATTATTCGGTTGTCGAGGGGATGAATAATCACTTTCAATAAAAGTGATAGTGTGAGGCGAGGTGATATGTCCCACCATATCTTGGAATTGGTCTACATGTAGGTCTGTAGGCATTGTAACAGTAGCAAGTGCTTTCTCTAGAATAGCTTTATGCTCACAAGATAGGCATAGCAGCTCAAGTATGGAAATTTGTGCGGGCGTTTTCCCTAAATGCTCTATGAGGTTATACTGTGAAGCTGGTGTAGCGGGTTTTGAATTAGGACCTTTAAGGGTGGTTGTGCCTTTGCGAGTAGTAACCTTGCAATCAGGTTCTTTTCCTTTTATAATGAAAGTGTTTACATGATTATCAACCTCACTGATGTTATGTATGGTATAGTCATATTTAGTAGTAGTATAGTTTACACCATCACCAGATTCAAGGATCTTTCCTTTATCATTCTCATGCTTAGGGATAGGATTTTTAAGGACCTCGCGATTAGAGTTACCCGAAGGAGTGTGTCCGTCAACTGCTATCTTACCATTGTCAATAAGGTCTTGTACTAGATATTGAAGTTTATTGCAGCTATTAGTCTTATGTCCTTTATGTCTATGATAGTCGTAAAATTGGTTGTCATTCCACCATGGGGGTTTGACTTGTGGATTATATTCCTTTATTTCAGGTAGCTTTATAATATTGATTTCAAGAATTTCTTTTAATGCAGATTCAAGTGATTGTCCCAATGGTGTAAAATTTTGTTTAGGGAAACTTCTCTATTTTTCTTTTCCTTTATCTAAAGATGAACCTTTGATATTGTAAATAGGTGATGATGTTTTAATTGTTTTTAATCAACAACTCCATCATTGACTAAATTCTTGTTCTTTACCGAAAAAAGTGTCTTGTTGTTTGAATTTTATTTTTGATCTCTGTCATTATTAAGTTTTATAGTTCCATCATCAATGAGAGTTTTTCCGATTCAAAATCCCATTTCTATGGCTTCGTCAAAGGAATCCAAGCATTTGAGGCAAAGTTCCCTTCTAATTTCTTTGTTCAAATTTTGACAAAAGAGATCAACCAATTCTTGATCAGGAATGGCATAAGGTAATCATTTTGTTAAATGTCTCCATCTTTATAAAAATGACGCAAAAGATTCACTTAGTTTTTGTTTGGTGTTGAAAAGGTTTTTCATTTTCACTTTAAAGTCACAATTGAAACTATAATTGGAGACAAATTTATCAGCCAATTCTTGAAAGGATTTGATGGTCGGGGATAATCGTGAAAACCATTCCATAGCTTCTCCTCCTAGTATTTGGGGGAATAATCTCATAAGGTATGTTTCATCAACTACAAATTCCATGGTAGTAGCACAAAATTGTCTTAAGTGATGTTTAGGATCCCCTTTTCCATTATATTTGTCAAGTTTTGGTATGTCCCAGTGGTTAGGAAAAGGTGGCATTGGTATGCTTGGATCGAAGAGATAAGGACATATATCTTCAATGGAGAACTTATGATATGATGCTTTCGGTTCTTAAGGGTGTCCAATTCTTGTCTCAATGTTATAAGCTCATCCAAAATAGGATCATTTGTAGGTGTGGGTTTTGATGTCTTTGAATATCACTTATAACCTGGTTGTAGATAAAAGGGTCTATGATATTTGATTCTACCATCGTTGTTTGTTTTCAGATGTTTAGATTCACTAGATTCAAGTTGGTCATTGATTGTGAGTAGTGACATGTCAAAATCAGGAGGCATTTTGATTCCTTCATCAACAAGGGCTTTGAAGTATTGTTGTGGGTTACGTTTTACTACCTCCGTAAGAAGTTTAGTGAATCTATGCTCCTTAAGTGCTTCTTCTATATCGGATTTGGTTATTTCTCCATCATCAGTTTCATTTGTTTCACTAGTTGCAACACTAATGTGGTCTTCCCCATCAAAGTCTCTTCCCCAAGGGTTCCCTTCTTCTTGAAACATTTTTTCTCTTGTTCTAGGGGTCATAGGTGATTGTTCTGATTTTCAATCCAAGGTAATGTATGAGACATAATACTAGGATGAAATGAAAAGGATATGATTCTAGGATGGGATATGAAAATGATATGGTATGATATGACAAGCTAAGAATGCAAGAGCTCAAAGGCAACTCTAGGTCCAAAGTTGGTTATGATGTAAAGGCTTTACTTGTGTTATGATGGATAGACACAAGTACCAATGATGAAGAGAGGGTATGTAGGAGATGATGGACTCCAAAAGGATTTTCGTACTCAAGGATAATGGTATGTTCCCTAACTCAAGGATGATGAACCTCAAGTGATGCGGGTGGTAGATATCCAATGGTTTGATTTCAAGACCTAGGAAGAGTAGCCTAAGTGCAAGCTAAAGGTTTTATTTGATTGATGATGAATATGCAAAGGACTAAATTATTGGACCATGTAAAGGTTAGGTGAGATGGTCTTGATATGTAAAGGGGTTGAACATGCAAGAAATATGTGGAGTGTTATCTATATGCAAGGACTATGTAATGTCACCTATTTATGCAAGACTAGGAATATGCAAGGACTAGGATGAAAGGGATATAGATATGTAAGGACCATGAATATGCAAGGGCTAGGTGGAATGCAAGGACTAGGTGAAATGCATAGTCTAGATGGAATGCAAGGACTAGGTGGAATGCATAGTCTAGATGGAATGCAAGGACTAGGTGGAATGGAAGGATTGAAAGATCAAAACTGAAGGATGATGACCTCAATAAATCTAAGCGATAGGTTCATGTTGTATTTTTGTGTTGTTGGACCCTTTGAGGTTTGCAAAGTTTGAGATGTTGCAAGTTACTAGGTGTGATGTTTGTTTGAGGTCTATTTTTGAACACACACACAAAACATAACAGACAAAGTGTTTGAGTTTAACAATACAAGCACAAATCCTAAGGTAGGAAAGGACTATATTTGCTAGATTCCATGTGGGTTTCCCCAACAACACTTATTCTTAGCAGATGAATCTAGAAGCTTAGTTGCACAGGCTCCCCCTTACATTGCACTCACTTCTCAGGACAACCAAACTTCCAACCCCCATAAATCTCCCATGGTGGGTTGATCACCTCTACTAAGAACTGCGAGAATGTGAATGCCTTCACAATGACCGTTGTTGTGCTAGAAAATAGATGACATTTTGGCAACTACACAAAGGTTTTTAGTTCGGGACCCCTGTTCGAGTGGACATACATGGGGCACAATATTAAGCTCTGTTTAGGAGGCACTCCATCCTGAAGAGGTTACGCTCAATAGGGTTCTTGGGAGTACTACTTGGTCCATATGACACATCCGCACTCGTAGTCCTAGGATTTCCCTTAGGATTCACATTTATATACCGATTAGGGGTAGCTTGGCCAAAAAGCTTCGTTGCTGGTCTGAGTCGCCTTACGGTGAGTACTTTTTCCCACCAAGGCAAGCCCAAGTTCTAGAGTCAATAATCATTTCTCTTGCACCCAGGATCCCACAAGTGCGTAAGAAGAGAGGATACTTTGATTATTAAATTAGGGTGACAGATAAAATAGATGGGTTTGTCTTTCTGATCACCTACCACCTTCAAGCACAGCAAACATTGTTCATTGAACCCCTAGTTAAGCCTATGTGAGAAAAGACAATTGTTCATTTTTAATGCACCAATTGAAGTATTTTCTAATCTAAAATACAATTGGTTTCAATATCATGTTTTCGACGAATGTCCTACATCACAATCTCATTAGTAGTTTCATGCCTCCTTTCTTCAACAAGCATATTTGTTGATTTTCAATTCTCTACCAAACGAACCTGCAAGAGAACCCAAATTAATAAACTTAGTCCCCCAATCAAACAAAACTAGAAAAAAAAAGAAAATTAGCATTTACCCTAGAATCTAGTTTAAAACAAAATAAACTTTAAATGATTGAGTTTAAATTCTAAGTTAAATCTAAATTAAAAAAAATCAAGATCTAGATTAAAAGATTAAATCTACATTAGAGATTAGATCTAAAATAAAATTAAAAGCTAAATATAATTTAAACTAAAAGATAAATTAAGAGAAAAGTTAAATTAAAAATTAAAAGCTAAAGTGAAGGTTAAAATCTAAACTAAATCTACATCAAATCTAAATTAAAGTTAATTAAAATTGAAATTAAATCTAATTTAAAATCTAAAAAGATAAATTAAATCTAAATTAGAATCTAACCTAAACTAAATTAAATTAATCCTATGTTCTAAATTACAAATTAAATCTTAAAAAAATATGCTAAATCTAATTTAAGAAAAAAAATTAAAAACTAAATGTCATAAACTAAAATCTACGTTAAAACTAAATCTAATTTTAAATTTAAAAAACTAATTCTCATAAAACTATTTCTAATTTAAAAGATAATTGATCTAGAATTAAAAATTAATCTAAAATCAAAGACTAATCTACATATAAAAATCAATTTAAAATAAGAAACTAATTAGAATTAATTTGAACTTTAAACTACAAGATTAAATCTAAGTTAAAGATAAAACTAAAAATTTAAGATTAAAATTAAAAATAAATCTAAGATTAAAATAAAACTAAAACTAAGTAAAAATAAAACTAAATCTAAGACTAAAATAAAACTAAAACTAAGATTAAAAATAAAACTAAAACTAAGATTAAAATAAAACTAAATCTAAGATTAAAATAAAACTGAAACTAAGTTTAAAATGCTTCGAGAAACATAAAGAAACTACATAGATAAACTATTTCAATTTACAACATACCATGAAAATCAGATTCAAATTTGAGGAAAACAGGTCATTTTTTCCCTTACAAATATTCAAAAAATAGCACAAGACAATGGAATAGATGTGTTTGAAATTGAAAAAGAAACTGTGCCAAAACAATTCATTCACAGTTCTCAGCAAAGGCCTTCAGAAATCCACAGTCATGAAAAGAGACAACAATCTTTTCTATCCTCTGCTCATGACAGCAACAGTAGCAATGTAAGTAACCATCAACAGTGCATCTAAACAAATGTTGATTTGAATGAAAAAAATTAACTGAAAGATTTGAAGAGCAGTGCAGGGGGTATGGTGATCACATTTTTTGATTTAAAGCTATTTTTTTAGAGCTTTTACTTGCTATAAATGAATTCTTTTACCCACAAAACAATGCCTGAGGCATTCTTCATGATGAGAGGGAAATTTTAGAGATGTTCTCAACATTTCAAACTACTTAATAGTGAGAAAAATGTGGCAAAAAAAAGAAAAACGTGATTTCATTTGTTTCTCATGCTTCTCCAACAAATTTGATGTTGTTGATATGGTTTCAAACAACCCAACAACAACAAAAAATGAGACAACAATAAAAATGAAGAAACGAAGAAATGATTGCTCGTTCACGTCAGGTTCACCATTTTGTAGGCTCTCAAAAATGAATGGTTCTATGGAGGGGAACCATCATTTTTGGACCTCAACAATGAAACAATTTTAGATTTAAAAGGAAACAAACCAGAATCTTAAACTATTCTAAGCTAAGAAACTAAACAAAATGTTTTTAAGTAAAACTAATCTCCATTGCTTCCCTATCACCAAAGTCTTGTTATGCACTTTTTCTCTTATATTTTTGTAGGCATAGGTGCATCAAGAGGCTGTTAGTGAATGGATTAAGCAAAGCTGTGAAAATACGTGTATGTGCAAGATTCGTGTAGCAGTCAAAATGAGATGAGAGTCCTATTTAAATAGGAGTTCCTTGAATATGGAGAGGGTTTGAAGAGGGAATGTGGGATAAAAGATTTGCAAAGAGGGAAATTTAAATATCCCACATTATGTAATTTAAACAAAATGCATGCATGGTGAAGGGTTTATGAATAATAAGATGATTAAATGGATTTTAAATGTACATTATGAAATACAAAAATGGACTGGATTTATGATAAAAATGATATTATGATAATAGATTTATTTTGAAAATGGTTTTATGATAAAGATGACATTATGATAATGGATTTATTATGAAAATAGTTTTATAATAAAAAAATGATATATTAAAAATGATAAAGATGATATTATTTAATATGACCTTAAATGATTAAATGGATTTATAAATGAAGATTTATGATGATATTAATGATAATCAATAATTATGCTTTATTGTGAATGATAATGCAAATGGACATGAATGGGCATGAGATGGCTTAATGACTTGATGAAATGCATGAATAGAAGAAAGTGTTGAATGAATTGATTATTTAATCAATAGACAAAAAAAATGCAATGATTATGAGGACGAATTTGAGTGTCCACACATTGCACATTGCTCTTATATTTCCTCTTATTTGAATTGCTATTCCTTGTGTTTTGGAAGTTTGGTTGGGAGGTGTTGGCCTCCTCTTGATTGTTTGAGCCTCCACTTCCGTATTTTCTTCTACCTCTACCTCTTTGACCTTTTCATCTTCCATTTCTTCCTCTTCCCCTATCTCTTACATTTGCTTGTGCTTTGAAAGCTTGTTCCTGGGAAGAATTTGCAGACCTATTTTGGTATTGCTCATGGGTTTGAAGTGAACCCATTAACTCATCAACGAATAATGTTGAGAGATCCTTTGCCTCTTCTATGGCAATAAACACAAGGTCAAATTTTGTGGGTAAGCTTTTAAGGATCTTCTCCACTATCTTTTGTTCTTCCACAGTTTCTCCATTTATTCTAAACTGGTTAATTAGGGTGGAAGCCCTTGTATGGAAATTTAAAATCGACTCATTGTCCTTCATCTGCATGATCTCAAATTCTCTCTTTTGTAGCTGGAGATTCACAGACTTGACTTTCTCAATCCCTTTGCAGGTGGTTTAAAGTATTTCACATGCTTCTTTTTCATAACTAGTTGTTGTTATTCAAGGGAAAATAGCCTTTGTTAAGGTTGCCTCAATCAAACTAAGGTTTTTTGCATCATTATTCCTTGTCTCCTTCATCTAATTCTTTTGGGGATTAGTCATTTTTGCATATGCATTTGGGTCAATCACATCTATGAACCCAATTGCAACTAATTCCCACAAATCATTTGCTACTAAAATGGTTTTCATTTTCTTTGCCCAAACATCATAATTTTTTCCATCAAAAATAGTTGGTTTCTGCCAACTCCTATTGTCTCCTCCAGCCATTTTGCTAAATGGGGGAAACTGCAAATACCTAGAAAGAAATCTAGGGCTTTTCTTCACTTCCTAGAAAAATAGGGCTTTCCCAAATACCCAGAATTTAAGCTTTTGTCACTGCACACCTAGGACTACAACTAGGGCTATAAAAAATAAATACCCAAAAAACTAAGGGCTTTGATACCAATCTGTTAGGAAAAGATATTCCAACTATAGTGGACAAAGAAGAAAACATAGACCAAATAAAATAGATAGTAAGAAGAGGAGGCAAAATATTTTTTGTTTCATTAAACTATCCAAAAGATTACATTCAAAAAGGGTTTTACATACAAAAACTTAGAGCTATGCTATGTACATTCTTCATAGACAAATTGTGCACGTTCTGGCGCACACGAGCAAACTAGGTGTTAGAGATATTCGACAGCACTACTCTCTATCACAAACTTCTACTACTATAGGTTCTCCTGATCATTCTTCTTCTGTTATGTTTTTTTGAACATTCCTTCATGTCTTCTGCTCCACTCTTCTATTATTCTCTATCTAACTGAAAACATTCTATTTGTTGCTTTTTTTTCTTTCCATCCCTTTCCAAAAATTGGTGCTCAAACTCACCCACCAGAAATTAATTCACTACCAAAAATTAATTGGCTAGCAATGGTTGTCAAACACAAAAAAGTGGGTGGAGGATCCCAATGGATCAAATCTGGTAGTGCATTAAATGCACTCGGTTGGTGGCTACTCAAGATTAAATATTCCAACAATTATCAGAACAAGTTGCTCACCATACAAAGGTGGATGTTGTCAAGATCGTTATTGTGCAAGGAATGACGATTTTGTGTATTGTCCATAAACTAAACTTTTGAGTTATGTTTGTTGCCCATAAATTAAACTTTAATTTTTAAGACACTGAATTTAAATCGTTTATCAAAAAGTTCAAAAAAATAGATATATCTTGATATTCTATACTGAACCAAAAATAGTAAATATTTTATTTCTAGTGTTGATGGTAACTATAATTGAATGTAAAAGATAGTAGATCTCTATCTTTAGTTTGGATTGAACATTTATTTTTGTGTTTAGATTGTTTGAGCTTTGTTTTTATAATTTCTTCTTAGTTCAAAAATTGGTAGATCTATAGTAAATCTTATTGAATTTTTATTCTGTAGAATTTTCTAATAGATGTCGCTCTATGAAATATCTTTGTAATTTTTTGAGATTAAAAAATATAAATTAAAAATTAAAAATAGAAATTAGAAATTTTTTAATATAATATTTAAATAAAATAAAAAATATATATTTAGAAAAACTTATTTTTTCAATTTTTTAAAATAATTAGATAACAGTTTTTTAAAAGTATTTTTATTTTAATATTTATTATTAATTATTACAATTTAGAATATAACATTATTGTAAATTTCAATTATTTAATAAATAAAAAGTCAAACTGTATATCTAGAATTGGAAGTTTTGAGATAGGGACATCTATAGACTTTGATAATATTAAAAGAATATGAGAGAAAATAATTACCATTGATTTAAACCGTGTAAATCACATGGTCGGATATAGTTGGTGTCATGATGTAGAGAGAAGACAGAGTAGAGGAAGCCCTTTGTCATGTATTTACTCCAACATTCTAACTCAACTACGATGATAGAGTTCCTTCCTTATGTAGTATTATGTTTTGCTTGGGTCCATTTATATTCACATTTAAAGCAAATCAACTCGAGTTCTGTTTGTTTCACATTTAATTTTATTTCATTCTTATGTATATAATTATTATTACTGTTAGTATTGTTATTGTTATTGTTGTTATTGTTACGATTGTTATTGTTATTGTTGTTATCTTTATTTTTAAAGTAGGTCTTTTTTTTGAGTTATTCTTTCGTATTTTATGTTTTATTTTACATGTTTATAGATTGATTATCAAATCTAAATTTTTAGATTTAAAATTTGAAGTATTAGCATTTATGATTAGTTATTATGGCTTGAATTGATACATATTTTAATGATTTATTTTTATGTCTTGGTAATTATAAGTTTTTAATATGAGCTAATCATAATATAGAATAAGGAACATTCATGTTGCAATAATTTAGAATTGAGCCATAAAAGGAGTACATGTGCATGAAAATCATATAAGCCATCTATATCATTCTATGTCTTCTCTTCGATCATTCATAGAGAACCATAAAGCTAGTTTGTTCAAAGTGTTGACCTAGTAAAACTTGACCTTTGTGATCTGCCAATCTCTATCAAGGTGTTTGTGAACACCACCTGAACACATCAAGACATATGGAAGGTGAAGACAAATAAATCTCTAATGAAACTTTATGTTAGATCATTCTTGAGGGTCACTATTTCTTCACTTGCAACAAATCACACCTAGAATGCTTTGGTTCAATCTTTAGTAGTTCAATTTGACTTGCACAGATTTATGAGAATTCATGGAACTCAAAATATTCATCAAACTATGAGAATTATTTTTTTGTACCTTGGCTATAATGTATCAACAACAATTATTCATTATTTTACTTTTGTGACTACATTTTACAATGCTTATAAATGTTAAATAATACTTCCTACTAATTACAAGTATATAGATTATTATATATTATTTATTAGTGAGCTTACACATTGTTCAAATGGTAAATAATTTCACTCAATTGATTCATCATAGTATTCTAGACTCTAAGTACAAATTTAATATATGTTCTCATTCACATTTCTCTAACCTAGTTCTCATAAGGATAATAAATACCTAATTATAATTTTTCATAATTTATCCTTTGATATTTTCTTGGTTTGCATCACATGCCTAACTTTCATTTTTTTCTTTATTTACATGATTATAACATGTTTGGGCACACACACTAACAAGTAGGCAACAAGTAAAATGTTCCTTTTGCAAAACTAACTCTATGTGCTACTATATGCAATGTTCCTCCTAAGCCTTCAATTATAAATCAAATATCAAAGGAAAATCATATCATTGATCAACTCATAAACAACAAGATATTATATTGGATTGAAATATAGAATGTGCATTGTCTCTATAAAAGGATATTACATAAAAAATATTCAATAATATTCAAATGTGACATTCTTGATAGAATCCATTATTCATAAGGAATCATTTACTATTTCATTTCATGATAAATTGAACTACTACATGAATATGTTGTAAATTAATTCTTACCTTTACACATTGACATGAGACATGGTATGTAAAAAATTAAGTGACCTTTTCTTATCAAGAGATCTTCTATGAGACGTGTAATGAAGATTTCTTAAAAAAGTTCAAAGTCACTAGTGGATTAGATAATGTGAGTGAATCTTTTATTAGTTTTGTTACTCTACAAATTAAAAGTTGACCTTGAACACTAATTGTATAGTTTTGTATGATGAATGAAATATTATCTCTCAATATTCACATAGGATGTACACATGATATGAATGTTTTATTTTCACTTTCTCTGAATGTGTTACACTTTTCTATATAATTGTAAAAAATGTTACATAATCGTTGATCCTCAACTAGCTAATATGTATCAACTAGTAGATATTTCCAATGATTAGACATTATAAAGAAACTACATTAATATTGATGTCAAAATTAGAAAAATTTTGCTTGAAGGCGATAAAATTGAATTTTATTAAATAATCATAGATCCTTATACTCAAAATTTGAATATTTTACCCTAAAAATTTGAACATTTTACCCTAAAAATTTGAACATTTTATATGAAAATTTGTGGAACTTTGAGGAGTCTCTATTTTCTCCTTGAGAATGGTAATGGATGAGATAAATTCATACAAGGTATTGGCTTCTTGGGTAGCACACTTCTTTATGATGGAGGGAATTCAAACTATTTCATTTTTGGTAAGAAATTTATTCATCATTTAAAATTTAAACTCTCAAGAGATAAACTAGTATTATATTCTATAATATGCTCTATAATTGCTACAATATAGATTATTCCAACCTATCATAAAGTTACAACTAGGTTATCATAATTTCATGAACACTACATACCACCACTTGTTGGTGTAGAGAAACAAGATAACTATTAGGGAGTCTCTTGAGATGAGACATATTAGTTATATCCCATTTTCTTCAATTATGATCATTGACATGAAATAATATGTCATAATAAAGTTGTGCATTGTCTATACAGAACTTGAGTAGGAAACATTCATATACCCTATTCATGGTATTACTTAGTGTATTGATAAATGTTATGGAGTATATTTCTCATAGATTAATTTGAAATTAAACTACCATTAGATTTGTGTCTACAAGGAGGAAAAACACAAGGTATTTTTTAAATGTCATTTAGGAAATTAAAGTTTTTATTCATCTTATGTGTTGACTAATGCACTGGATACTTTATAATTGATAATGAATTAGGTAATTGATGATTAGTTCAGAAATTTTATGTTGATTAATTCTACACAATGCATGGAATGATCATATGAGGCATGCAGATTTGATCATTGGAAATGTATAGGAATGAGATCTATTGTAAAGGAATCTACATGAGAGATTGGAGTTATAGAGGTTTTATACTTGGTCTATATCATTAGTGATTGGGCAATATAGTAAGATACAACTCATGAGGCTTTTGATAAGCTTGATAAGGTAATAAATATGTTTTCTATACTAGCTATTTCATATTTAATATAATCACTTATTACACAATGCGATACTTTGGAAGAGGGAATTGGAATTATTATACTAAAAAGAGGTGCCCATATAAATTAAACTATTTAAAAGTATTTTCCATAGATGAAAATGACATTTTTTCTATCATGCATTTTTTAGGAAATTCAAACAACATTACTTTACTGGATATTTACAAGCATGAAGGCGAAGAATTTTTTAAAAATGAAAAAACTATTGAATGTGCTTTTGTAGAGTTTTAAGTGCTAAAGTTTCACAAAGTAAATCTATTATTGTCAATTGGAAAGAATACCCTCCAACATGGTTCAAGAAATATTGTATTCAATGGAGGAACTCAATAAGTAAGTGAAGTATATTGGTGTACCTTCTTTATTAACCCCTCATTGAAAGAAAAATGGGATTGGATCCATGAAAGAATTGAAAGTAAAATAGTAAAATGGAATAGTCAATATTGTTCCATGATAGAATGAATCCAAATTTTCCAAAGAATCTTGTCATCCTATACAATTTATTGTTCTTCACTCTAGTGATTTAGTAGCCATATAATTAATGATATTCAAAAGAGTATCAATAAATTCTTGTGGTCTGATGAGAAACATTCTAAAAAATGAGATGGTGTTAACTAGAGATGGTGATGTTAAGAAAATTATATATAGGGGCTTTGTATAAAAGATCTAAAACTTGAAGTGATTTTTCTTGCAATCAAATAGATTTTTAAATATTTAAGTAGCACTGAACCTTGGAAATTCATATCGATAAATAATGTACAAATGGTGGTCCCTAAGAAAGTTAGTCATTGGAGAAGTCTACTACCTCATGTTGTTTACTTTGGTAAATTCCCTATCTCTCCATTTGGTCCTAAGGTTTTTAGGATTATTTGGAAACATTAGGATATTTTGAGGGTTATATTAGGGGATGCAATGTGGTTGATAGAGATAATACCAAATTTGCATTTTTAGATGCATTTGGTGGAATCTATAGTGGACCAAAACATCTTGAACTTCTTCAAGTTTGATCTACTAAAACATGGAAGAATAAATTGATAAATGTTTTCAATGACATTCTTGAAAACAATTAGTTGAAAATATAGAAAAGACTCAACAATGTGTTTGATTTACCCCAAACTAAAAAAAAAACATATTTAGTCTTACAAAAACTATGTAACCTTTTGCAATATTCAATTCAACTTAGTTATAACTCAAAAATCTATAAGAACTTGACATGGTGTGATCACTCTATAATTGGGAAAATTAGCACTGAATAGATTTTTAAGACCCTTACTACCTCCTCAAACGTCACCAGGAATATTTGTAACAATTGTTGGAAGTTGAAGTTGAACCAAGCCCAACGGTCTAAATTTCTAAATTCCTATTGGTCTGATATAATTGAGTTTAAAAATTCTCATTTCAAGATGGTTTTTTTCTTCTCAAAAGGCTTGATGTTAACTTGAGATGTTTAAACTTAGACCATAATAATAAAAAAATAATCTATTTGTAATTCTCTTGAAACTATTGAGGAACTTATGTTTTGATTATGTTTTTGCTAGAATACATTTGAAAATTATTCTTTTCTAATTGGTGTGGGTGGAATAGAATCAAAAATTTCACTTGGTATGAGGTCCTTGTTGGTTATGTTGATGGGTTAAGTTTCAAGCATAACTTTTTTTGGCTTGTTTCTACCAGTGACATTTGTTGATCTTTGTGGAAAATGTGAAATTAAGACATCTTTTAGAGGAAGCAAAGACAACTTACTATGTAATCTATAGGAATAATCTTTTATAATATTTCATTTTAGGTTACTCTTACATTGGAATATTATTCCTTGATTAGACTTTTAATACTATATACTCATTTTTCCCAATCTAGACCTTGAAGTATATTGTAATATGCTCTCTTTTTGGTAATATATAATCAATTTTAAAATATACTTGTCATTCACATGAATAAGAATTTACTAACAATACCTAGGCCTAGTACACTATTTTTAGGATCATTTATGACATTATCATACCTACATCAAGTCATGAATTTGACATTCATCATGACAATGGAGTAGTGGGTATGGACATAGGTTCATAGTTTCTAGAAAGTTCAAAATCATCAGTAGGCCATGAAAATTATTTTTTTATGGACATGCAAGGTTGTAAGACATACAATCCAAGTGTATGTGACATTATAATCCATTTCCGTAAGTACAAAAAATAGGAGAGTTGTGTGGTTGTCAGATTTGAATGTAAATGAGAAATTTGCAAATGAGTGCATCACATTTACAAGATAACATAATGTGAAAGACTTGCATGTTTTTGAAATATAAAATTTATGGGATGGTGGGATTATGAGAGCCAAGGATAGAATTTATAGAGGGATATTAAAATATGCACATGAGGTTTGCTAGCTTGGGTATGTGCAGGATCATCGTGGAAAAAATAGGCCCTTAAGTGGCAATAAAAAGACAAAAAATCAGAGTTAGACAACTTGACGTAAAAATTTGAATAAATTATCTATATTATTTCAAAAAAAGGTAAAAATTGAATCTATAGAAAATTGAATCTCGTTTCTAAACTACTAGACCTTTATTTCAAAAAAAAAATCTATTTGGTGAAAATTTGAAATTTCAATGTAGTATTTAAATTTTAGGGTAAAAATAAGAAGTAGGTGTCTGTTTGACCACCCTAACCACAATAAAATGATAATATTTTTTTATAAGATTTTAGATATAAGTAGAGGACTCATGTCCTGATGTGATGCATATTTTTTTATAATTTTTTTCCAAGTACATAATTAATTATGATTTTTTTATTACAACTTTTAAAAAATATAAAATCTCGTATGTCTAACCACCTTAACTTGGTCAAAAATTCATGAAATTCAATATTTTATTTTTAATCCTATAGTATGCGAAGCATAGAATGTGACGCATGTTTCAGATTAAAAAAATGTGATACCATTTGAAAGTTATAGATGTTTTTCAATCAACCTATCAATTAGGACTTTATTCGTAATTCTAATAGAAAATGAATAATAATAATTTATTAAATTCAAAGTAAAGCATAATTTATATTGGCGGAAAGCTGGGAATTTCCTCTAACAACCCTTTTCGTTTCATCAATTTTGGGTTAAAAAAAAGTCGTCAACCACATGGACCATCATATGGCTTACCTATCGCAACTTTTTGGCCCATCATGATCGTGCACATACCCGCCTACAAAATATAACTCTTATGGGGTTGAGGGGTCTAGAAGTAGGGTAGCAATTTCCAAGTGACATGTATATATGCATTTGAAGTTTGTTATTCGCCAAATATAATTCTTGTGGAATTTCAAAGTAGAGAAATAATACTAGAATGCATGTAAAATAAGAATGGTAATATTCCACTATAAGCATTTTTCAAGGCATGGAACTTGTAGGTAAGGTGTATTTTGTAGCATGCAATATTACAAAGTGACTTTGTATGTCCATGGATTACAAACATCATGTTGGTTACAAACTTGATATGCATGTAGAGAATGCATGTGAACTTTTGCAAGAAATATGTCTGAGATATAAATGTTAGGAGACGAAGAGGCATGGAGGCATGCCAACATCTTCTAGCCTTTCACACTCATGCAAATTGCTTACAATTGTACAAAGTGGGCCCAAGGGCAATAAGATTAAGAAATCATTTTGTAGAGAATATGCAAATATGCAAGTTAGGTTTGCCATCCCACCACATGTTATGTTTAGGGAGTTCAATGGTGGAAAAATAAGTAGCATATTACACTAGTCATAGAGCTTCACTTTTTTAATTTCAGCAAAGTTTGCGAGGTTGTAAAGTAGTTAAACAAGATATATAAATATAGAAATCATCTATGTAATTCTATCCCTTTAAAATTCATAAATTTAGGAGAGGAAAAAATTACAAGAAAAAAAACATGTACAACATAAATATAACTCATGTTAACAAAACTACCAAATATAATCTTTGAATTTAAAACATACAAACATAACCTTAAACTTTCAAAATATGATTTGAATACATTAACATATTTAAAAAATCATTAATAAAATACACAATTTAAATACAATTTTAATAGAACCTAGTGTAACAAATATGAATTCATTAATTAACAATAAAGATATAAATTTTACAGATTTTAGTGCATAAACAGCAAAACACTCTTTCAACATGACTATTCAAAACTCTTTATAGCATAGTCTAATCCATATATTAATAACAATTTCCTACCTACGATGCCCTTCACAAAATTTTCACTTATCTACAATTGAGACTATTGCCAAGATTCTAGTCTACAATTCTGGACGCTTGTGCAAAGTTCCATTGGAAATGGAAAAAGAAATTTGATGTTTTTTCTTTTAATTATATTCAACGAGTGGAAAAATAAATGTTTTTTCATTTGTTTGTTATCATCATATTCAACAAGTGCGTCACCTTCTGCAGTAAGCATTGATTCATTCAACAATAGAAGAACATCAGACTATACATGTCTACGGATTACTTTTGTGATAATTAGAAATAACCAAATAGCTTAAACATTACTTAGTGCAAAGACCAAATTACACCTTTGTTATGGGAATCGATATACTTGCTATAAAAATCCAACTTGTGGTTTTAGAATTGCGACTGAACTGTGATAACACCACCATGCCTCTCAGCATGCGTTTACTTGTCTTCCTATTTGCAATTCTACTGCTGCCTTTTTTCTCCTGCGATGGCAGTGAAGGCCGAAATCTGTCAGAAGACAAGAGCACCCCTACTTTCTCACATGCTTATCAAAGTTTAGGTAATGTTCTTAATCCTATTTATATGTCCAGTGGACTTTACATCAATACGATTTTAGTGGGTATATGTTGTGGTTATTTATATGGGAAGAGCTCAAGTAAGCTGTTTGGGCCACCCTATACCGTTGTTGTAAACAGCTGGTTAGTTTGTGATATATACAGGCAGATCTTTATTTAAGCTGTACCACAATACACAAGCTCTTCCCGTCTAAACAGCCAGTCTGTTGATCATAAACTGCTTTAAGTTTTGTTTTCAATAGTTGAACCAGAAACTTTTGTTTTGAATGCAGCTTCAAAAGTCAATGGATCTGTGCAACGTAGTGTGCAATGCCCTCTTCCTGTACGTAAAGATTCGAACTGTCCATAAAGTTTGTATTTGGCTACTTATCGTTTTGGAAATCTGAATCTCTTGAACTGTGCAGGAAAACGCCCAGGTTCGCCACCTGCTTGACCTCAATCGCCGCCGCCTCATCCAAGGACGACTGTCGCCGTACAAAGGCGGATGCTGTCAAGATAATTGCTGTGCAAAGAAACAAATTGATCTCTGCTGTGTAAAGAACGGATAGTCCCGTGGAGAGGGCTATCCACACATCTCTAAATGATCTATAAAATT
This sequence comes from Sequoiadendron giganteum, assembly GCA_007115665.2. Taxonomy (NCBI): domain Eukaryota; kingdom Viridiplantae; phylum Streptophyta; class Pinopsida; order Cupressales; family Cupressaceae; genus Sequoiadendron; species Sequoiadendron giganteum. The sequence goes on along the minus strand of CM021107.1, from coordinate 548,518,420 downwards.
TAATAAAATAGATAAGTTTATGTTGCTTTTCTACCGAACCAAAAAAATAGTAAATATTTAGAAAACCTCACTAAGTATAGAGTCCGAAATTCTCTTTGTCAATTGTAGCGATGCTTATATATATCTTAGCAATTTTATTGGTATTTTATAGGTAAATTAAGTAACAAGTTTTTCTGAAGTATTGAGACGAATGGAATAGCATCTGCTTATTGTATTTATAGTATGCCACGAGTTCCACTAAAATTAAAAATTAATTGGATGATTATAGAGAAGGAAGCTAAATATAGCTTTTATGTTTTAGTTAAGCTATTTCATTTATTTAATAATTTTGTATAAGTTAGAGTCAAACAGAAAACGAAAATGTTAATATATGTTGTAGGTGTTTAATTTCTTTTTCCATAAAAAAAAATCATATTTTGGAATAAAATAAATTTGACTTTGAAACACTTTATTTATTATATAAATTACAAATATTTAATAATTAACTAAAAATAAATTGAAATAAATAATTTAGAGAAAATAAAAGCTATATTATATTTAAATTTTTTTCTTATTCTTTGAAATATTTAAAACAAATGTTATAGTAGAATACTTGTTTATTTAGTATAAAAGAAATATTGAATTATATGATTATTTCAATTTATTTTGTATAACTATTAATTATATTCTAATTGATTATAATTTTAATCTTAATTTAATTGAAAAACTATATAATTAAAATATTAATAATCTGTATAATGATAAGTATAATAATAAATTTATTGATGAATTTTATTATTTTTATTCACTAATTAAATTAGAGATATTATATTTCTTACTAAACAAAATAATTTAAAACAATTTTCATCATTAATGTATAAAAATACATCAAAATATTACTTAAAGATTAAAAAAAGCAAATTTATTTAAAATAAAAATATATATTTTAAATATAAAGACATCAAAATTTTACAATACATATTAATATTAAATTATTAAAAAATAATAATATAAATTATATTTTGATAAATTAAAAAATTAGATACATAAATAAAAATTTATGTATCTATTTCAATATGATTCTGACTGACGTGATTATCAATTTTTAATAATATAAAAAAATAAAAATAAAATCTATCTTTCTTTTATAAGTTTGACTCTTAAAAACTAACTTTTTTAACAATCATATTCATGATATCATTTATTAATACAATCAAAATAGTAAAATATGGAACCAGAATGCTGAATAGACATAACTGCTTTTTATTTAAACTATTTTTCGAACATTCTAAATATGGTCACGCTATTTTGATTGGCAAGATTAGAATTGGTAGTGGCATCTCGTGATTTTCATCGTATTAGAATAATATGAGAGAAAATAGTTACAATTGGTTTCCACCGCGAGAATCACGTGGTAGAAGAAAGGAGAGGAAGCATTCTTAGCATTCTTATTTGTTATTCCATGTTTAATCGGAATTTGCAAAAGTTATTTGTATCAGCCACGCTAATAGCGTTCTTTTCCACATTGAAATTCAACATGGTGAGTAGTTTAAATTGGAAAACCACCATGGAAATAAAACGTATGACTAGGTTTCTCTAGGGTCAATTTATATTTATATTTTAAACCAAGTCTAGTCTAGTCCTATTCGTTTCACATTTTTTTATATTTATTCTAGTATTTTATTTAATTTATACTAGCCCTTGCATTAGAAGGGGTGCAAAGGTTATGTCGATAAAAATATATGTAATTAAAATCTAAACACAATAGATATGAATGATTGCAGGAAAGCTTAGATTAGATATTCAATCGTAGTGGAAACAATTTGACAACAGTGGTATATGATTACACCATATCGTAAACTCAGAGAATAGTAGAACCTCTGCAACAGATAAATGAGGCCACACAGTTAAGATTATCTCGACCCTAAATAAGTGACTTGCACGCATACACACTGGGCTTGTTCGTAAGTAATTTGGCTACTCGTGCTTGAAAGGATGACCACAGTAGCAGTAGGATGAAATTGTGATTGATATTTAGTTGTGTAATCTAGAATAACGGAAATCTGCACTAGAATAGATGAATGGTTAAATCTAATCTAACAAATATTAATCTAAAATCAAACAACTAAGAACGAGTAAAAATGAACAAAACAATTAAAACCATAACTAGAACAGTCTCACCGAATATGCGTCCACTCCTTTCAATTATCTTGATTGCCCTTCTCCATTTTGTTGTTTTTGTATTCTTGCCTTCAGATTTTCAGTATTGATGCAAGCATAACCTTGTTGAATGTCTAAGAAAAATATTGAAGATTAAAATCTTCTCAAAAGTATTGATTTTGGGAGAGAGAATAATGATAATGACACGCCAATTTATAGATTTTGGGTTTTCGAACGATCGGCTCAGATTCGAAAGAGAGATCAACGATCGAGATTGATGAATGCCATGCGATGTGAGTTATGTGTCAGTTAGAACATGAGTTAGGAAAGACTGTAGGATAAAGATTAAATTAAAACAATAACTTAATCTTGTGTCAAGACTGTTCGAAAATAGAAAGAACAAGAGTTTCAGATTAAATAAATAATTTAATCTTTAGTTGAGAGTCTTCAAAAATAGAAGAAATAGACTTTGAATGACAAAGACAAATTTAGAACTCGAAGAATAATTTATTCGAATGCATACATGAATTAATTAATTAAATAAAGATATTTAATTAATAAACACATTCATGCATATGAGTTAGAACTAGTTAACTAACTAGTTGTGACAGAGAGTCTTCTCACAGAGATGATTAGATATCGAACCCGGAGATAACTGGAGGATTTAAAATAGATCTTGAGTTAGAAGGTGAGTGAATGATTAAATAACTGAACAATAGAAGAATGTGACATAAACAATTAAAATATGAATTAAATGTTGATTTAATTCAACATTCGAAAATGAGAAATTTAATTAAATAAATAATGTAATTTATTTAATTGACTATTGAAAAGGATTAATTGAATAATTAAATAATAAATATTTAATTATAGTTCAAATATGAGAAAAGGGGTAATTAAATAATAAATTATTTAATTAAGAAAGAGAATTAATTAGTTAGCAACATAATTAAATATGCCACAATCGTGCTGCAACATGAAATAGGTTAGGGTATGCCCCCTTGGGAAAATTGACAAATTTTTGAAAAAGTTAAAAAAAATTCAGGAAATATTTCCGATAAGTCATTTGATGGTCAGAAATGCTATGGAGTTGACAGAATTGAATTTGGAAATGTTATGGACGTGTATGGGTCATTAGAAGTTGGAAGGTTAAGCGACCAATAGAGAAGGTCGAGAGAAATACCACCCAAACCCTAGGTATAAATAAGAATTAGGTTGAAAACTAATTCATTTGCACCCGCAAGAGTTGAAGAATTGAGAAAGTTACTTTGAGCTTTCGACGAAGATGTCTCTAGTTCCCTACACTGCGCATCGCGGCTATCGGATCCAAACATTCAGACGGCCAGCCGATGCAGGACCACCGGTATGTACCTTAAAACAAACTTTTGAAATTTCAATTTGCACGTAGTTTTAGGCATTTCAAATTGAGTTTTGCACATGCGGTCTTTCGCGTTCGACGCATATGCGTTCGTGCGCAATGCATCTGATTGTGGAACAACACATTTGCAAAAAGACACTTAGGCTTGTTTAGGTCATTTAGGCATTCAACGCATGTGAACTAAAATGCATTGCATTTGTAGCTGTGAATCGCATCTGCATTTTAGATAGGCGCATGTAGGATAATGCAACGCATTTGATATTATGAAAAAAATATGCATTTAGATAGAAAGGGTATGGATTTTTTGCAACACATATGATATGTGCGATGCAAATGCTTGTAATGCAACACATTTGTATGAATGCACCACATGTGATTCTATGAACCGCATTTGGCTGGTAAAATTTTCTGATAAAATTTTTGTAAAAAATTGACATTTGACATTATGATTGAAATGCACTATACAGGTTATTCTAGATCCCATTTATACTCGGGAGACATGACCCAATACTCTCGAGCTGAGACCTCGGTTAGTTAGTGTAGAGACACAACTACTATGGAGACTACGTCTACAACATGTGCTAACGATGCCCACAATTCGGGTGCACAGAGGCATGTTGACCACTTTGTGTGAGCGATGGCATTCTAAGACTTAATCATTTCATTTGATGACTAGGGAGGTGACTGTTACCTTAGAGGACGTCTATAGGATTTTGAGACTTCCTATCAGAGGAGAGCGGGTTATGTATGATACCCAGCACGGATTTAGTGAGCTGACTAGATATTATGTATATGATGACATTAGGAGTCTAGGGATAGAGCATTACAAGATCAGATGGTAGGTTTTGGCTGACAAGTACAAGAGGATAGATTGTATCCTATGTACATTGATAGGGGGATAGATCTTCCAGACCAGTGGGGTCATGGTTTTCCTGTCAGGTGGGGAGAGATGTTGGTGGGGATGTTAGAGAGGGAGACTATGTATGCCTGGGGTCCCTATCTGTTACGTATGTTGTACTTTCATTTACATGATATAGTGTACAGAGACGTGCAATCTATGAGTTTTGGTACCACTCTTCTCATGGTTTGGGCATGGGAGTGCATTGTGGTATTTCGTCCTCTTGTTACTGCAGAGGGAGAGGCTAGATCTCCTTATGTTTTCCAGTATACGGGAAACATTACTTAGAGTCATGTCAGAGATACAGGTTACTAGAGACATGCATTGGACACATTGGATTAGTTCACATGGAGGCCATACATGGATTGTGAGAGATGGTCAGATGAGGATGTACATTTGACTTACTACAGACAGACACAATACCTGATTGGGAGGACTGTTTTGAGTGTACATATTATTGAGAGACATTTTCTAGACCGTGTATTGAGACAGTTTGGGGAGGTTCAGGATGAGCCTAGGGGTAGAGAAAAGTTTTCTCGATCTTCTAAAGAGGTTCTGCACTAGGAGCCTATGATACTAGTAGTTACTGCAGAGGAAGAGATTCAGGCATTACAGGCATTACAGTGGGTATGGAGAGGTGGAGCAGCAGATCCACGGACTACAATAGCATATGACACATGGTGGGCAAAGCATCGGCCTATTCCTTATATAGATCTGGACCAGCCGGCACTAGTAGAGAGATGAGGTACAGGGCCGAGAGGGCGGCGTAGAGGTAGAGGTGGTGGTAGAGGTGGTGGTAGGGGTGGTGGTGATGATGGCAGAGGTGGTGGTAGATTTGGTGGTAGATGAGGACGGAGAGGTCGGAGAGGTGGTCGAGTAGGTAGACTATCACCTATTTGAGAGGTGGAGGTGGAGGATGTTTCGATGTTGGAGCTTAGAGGTGGAGCAGAGGGATAGGTTGGAGATGAGAATGCTGCTGAGGAGGCAGTATCAGAGGAGCATGCAGAGGTAGAGATTGGCGGAGAGGACCTTGCAGAGGAGGAGGAGGTTGATGTGGATATTGATCCTCTTGGTATTCTGGAAGGTTATGGGGAGGATGATGTCGAGGAGGAGATACCTATGGAGGAGCAAGAGAGAGAGCTTTGGGATTGGATTGTAGAGGGGAGATGGGATGAGGAGGCTCCTAGGGATAGTGACAGGGAGGCTTTGGAGGAGAGGTTGAGACTGGTCATAGCAGATCTGGATGCCATGCGGATAGAGAGAGACAATGCACTCATGGAGAGAGATCAGGCCATAGCTCAGAGACAGTAGATAGAGCAGCAGTTCACAGAGGTTAGAGGCCTTTGCAGAGGCACTTCATCTGATGGTATGGTACACGATCTATTCAGATCAGTTGAGAGAGATACTTATTATGAGGATCTATATGAGGCAATGGTGTCAGTAGAGAGACGAGCTCTTAGCTTTTCAGAGGTTCGCAAAAACATATCATAGGGAAGGAGTCAAACTAGGACATAGAGTACAAAGGGTGTAGTAGGAACACTGAGGATAGGTCCATATGATAGGCCTTCCACCTCACAAAGAGTACCTCTGAGGTAGTTTCCTCCACCTTCACCATGGGACAGTAGTGGCAGTGAGACACGTTGACATTGTTATACATTTAGAGATTATATTTTGATCAGAGAGTCCGCGAGCTCATTTTTATTTATGGATACATTCTGACATTATACTCTGACACTTTATTTTGAGTGATATATATATGAGTTTTGGTGGCTTCTATATGATATGCAATTCTATTTTATGGTGATGCATTGTTTCTATATGATTATGTTTCCTAGATGATGTATGTACATGTGTTATGAATAGATGTTTCTACAATATGATGGTTTATGCAGTTTATGATGTTATGATGATTCTATATGTGATGGGTGTATTGTTCTATATGATGTTATTTACATGTGATGGTGATATGTTCATGCAATGTTTACATTATGTATCTTATGATGATGGAATGCCTATTATGCCATGATTCCATAGATATGCAATGAATATGTCAATGTTACTATATATATGTTTGAAATGCAATGTAACTATGCGAAATGTTTGTAGAATATATGCATATGCAAATGAGCTAATGTTTTTGTTGTGTCACAGGACTCTATCATTATGTCAGAAAAGAGAAATGTTAGCATGAATGATTTCAAAATGTTAGTAAGAAAAAACGAAGGAGTTTGATTGAGAAAACATATGATCTTCGATATTTTGCCATATATGCTAAGCTTGCTTTTTTTTATCATCATTGGGTAGGACTGACACAAATGGATAGTACACACCATGATATGAGATAAACCATAGTGTACAAAGTCATCCATCTGCAAAAAATAGATAGTTGTAGACAAGGAGTGTCTTAACTCATACTAAGGACAAGATTGCCCCAGTCGTTTTGTCTTGACAAACCATAGATAGCAAACAAATAAAAGGCAGGTCATGAGATGTCATTGCTCCTCTAAATCCTTGATAGGACATCCTTGAGTAAACTAGTAACATGACTCAAAAACCAAAGTTAAAAAGACAGTTGACAGACAACAGCCAAAGAAAAAGAATCCGGAGACATCCTTGCTTCTCTAAATCCTTCAAGGGACATCCTTGAGAAAGCTAGTAACTGGACTTATTCACAAATCGATAAAAAGATAAGACAAAATAAGATATAAAGTCATAAATCCAAATAAAATTATTCACAAAAACTTGATCTTGTGGGATTGTTTGATTGTTTGATGTTTGACATAGTGTAATGTGAGGGATGACACATATCGCATAAGACGTTGAGTTTGGTTTCAACTTGGTGACCTATTTGTGTAAGGCATGACAAAGCTTGGTTTCAGAAAGAAATGTGTCGTATAAGACGTTGAAGCCTGATGACGTTGATGTGACAAGCTACATGAGGCTATGAAAATTTGATGACATCCATTGACAAGAAAGACATATCTTGCTTAAGACATAAGTTGATCATTCTGACAATGTGATTGATATTGACATGATGAATTTGAGATATTTTCCTTATTGATACATGACTTGTTTTGATTCCTTGACTGATTAAAAAGTGTGTGTGTGTTGACAGTGTATGACTTGAGATGATACGCCCTAAAGGACTGACCTAGTGCAGCCTCGAGGGATCATCGATTGATTAGCCTTGCCTACGTGCTACACGCAGAGACCTCGCAGTTCGACACAACTTTAACTGACATAACTGACAGAAGATATGTACTTAAGCTGATGATATGCAACATGTGTGATAGTGAATGTGATAAACCCTATTGGACTGACCTAGTGCGGTCTCGGGGGCTCATTGATTGATTAGCCTTGTCTACGTTGTACACGCAAAGACCTCATAGTTCGACACGACCAATGACTTTGAATGTACATAGAGTCATGATTTGAATATGTGTGAGATGTGAGAAACCTAGACAGACAGACCTAATGCCTCGGGGGCACATCGATTGATGGCCTTGCATACGTCCCAGTCGCAGAGGCAACGTAGTTCGACTATGTCTACGACTGACTTAACATGACTGAATTGACTCTGTTTTTGGTATTTTCTAACATGTTTCAATTTTTTTGGAATTTTGAAGCTTTCTAATGTTTTTGGAATTTTTTCAAGACATTTTCTGATGGTCTAATGCTATGTACTCGGTCCTCATGGCACAAAACAAGGATTTTCCCCTAGTCAAGAATAAGACATGCAAGATGGAGTGCGGAATGTGATGGAATGGACTTTGATGTCAATCGTTCCAAGCAATGGATAAGACAACCATTTATTATGAGGGATGGTGATAAATTTTGATTGGAATGATGGTAGACGAAAGAGCGATTTTGACTACAAATGACGCCTGTTTGCCACGTTTTCACCATGGTACTTATCCATAGCGCCAGTAAATTGGTTTTCACTATTGGATAGATTATTTCTCTTTACTATTTTGTTGATTTTCCAAAAAATTTGGTGTTACAAAGACACTTGTTTGCCAGGTTTTCATCAAGGTAACCATATTTTTTTTTTTCCTTTTTTTTGTATTTTGTAGATTAAGACACAGATTCTCAAAAGCTACACATAGAACCTCTTCAGATGAAGGCTATTGATTGGTGACAAAAGTGGCTCTCCTTCAGGGGGAGAGAGGTGGTACGCTCCTGATCCAAAAGCTTATGTGACTATATAGGGCCCCAACTAGCTAGGTTCAAACTTGCCTGGTTTTTCTCGTTCAGCTTGATTCTTGGGATTATCCATTAAAACCAAGTCACCAATGTCAAAGTGTCTATTTAGAAATTTCCTATTATATCTATGATGAAGATGATTCTGATATGCTTGCAAATGGTCTAGTGCTTTCTGTCTTCATTCATCCAGTAATTCTAGCTCTTGTAATCTAGATACACAGTGTTCTTCATCGTCAATGTGACCTTTCAAGGATACCCTCGGGGAAGGAATTTTAACCTCAATAGGTAAGATAGCTTCGGATCCGAATACTAGGGAGTATGGAGTGGCGCCAGTGGGAGTATGGATGCTTGTGTGGTAAGCCCATAAGGCAGGATTAAGTTGTAGGTCCAGTCATGGCCAATGTCATTGACAATCTTTTTTTGGATTCTAACAATGGTTTTATTAGATGCCTCGGCTTGGCCATTACCTTGTGGGTAATATGGGGTGGAAAAATGATGTTTGATATGGAAATCTTCACATAAATGGCATACTTCTTGGTTTTTGAATGGGTAGCCATTGTTTATGATAATGGATTGTGGTACAGCATATTGACAAATGGTATAGTTTAGGATAAACTTGGATATTTGCATGTCGGTGATGTAAGTCATGGGAATAGCTTCAATCCATTTGTTGAAGTATTCGGTGGCGGTTATGATGAATTTATGGCCATTGGATGATGGAGGGTGTATCTTACCTATGAGGTCAAGTCCCCATTGGGAAAAGGGCCATGGTGATGTAATCGGACGAAGCTCCTGTGCTTGTACTCCTATCAAATCTCCATGTATCTAACATTGTCTACATTTCTTTACAAAGATATATGAGTCTTTTTCCATTGTAGGCCAATAATAACCTAGTCTCATAATCTTATGGGCTAAAGTAGGACCACTCGAATGGGATCTGCATATACCCTCATGCACCCCTCGCAAGGTTTTTTGTGCTTCTTCAGCATCGAGACATCTCATTAGGGTGTTATCTAAGGTACGTCTATACAAGGTATCTCCAATGATGGTGTATTTAGCTGACTTATAGATAAAGGTTTTATGTTGGTTATTTGATAGGCCTAGAGGTAAGGTTTGGTCATTTAGATAGTTGAATATGTCTTTGTACCAAGGGGAAGTAGGACCAACACTCGTACACACCATCGCAGTATCAGGGACATCATAGGCATGGACCAACAACTGTTCAACCAAAAACTCAAACTTGGGCACATTGCTCGGAATATCCAACAAGGAACCCATGATTGCCATAGCATTTGTAGCCCTGTTCTGAATACGTGGTATTTGTTGAAAGGTAATGTCATCAAAGTACTACTTGAAACTATCATCCATGTGCTTGTAGGGTTAATTTTCTCATCCTTAGTCTCATAATCATCATTTACTTGCTGGATTACTAGCTGAGAATTGCCAAAAACATGTAGACTCTTAATCTTCCACTAGGCTGCCATTCTTAGTCCTGTCACTAAGGCTTCATACTCTGCTATATATTTGGTACAAGAGAAAGAAATCCTAAATGATTTAGGAATAGTATAGCCCTAAGGTGTAACAAATAGGATAACTGCTCCTGAACCACGATTTGTATGTGACCCCTCAAAATATAATTTCCATTCGGTTCTAGTGTCAATGTTGAAGATGAATTCATCAGGAAAATCTACCACTAAACGATGGTCTTCTTTTATGGGTGCATCTGCTAATTGATCTGCAATAACCTGTCCTTTTATAGCCTTCCTCTCCACATATTGGATGTCATACTCACTAAGTATCATAACCCAGTTAGCCAATCGGCCTATTAATGATGCTTTACTTAGGAGATATTTGAGGGGATCAATCTTTGTCACCAACATTGTTTGACGATTTAGCATATAGTGCCAAAGTTTTTGTGTAGCAAAGACTACCGCAAGACAAGCACGTTGTATGTTACTGTAATTTAATTCATATCCCACCAAGGTACGACTAATGTAGTAGACTGCTCTCTCATGACCTTGATCATCGTTTTGTGCGAGAAGAGCTCCTAATGCCAACTGAGCTCCTAATAGGTGGAGTGAGCAAATAATCCTTGATTTATTAGAAATCTTCCTGACATTTAGGTGTCCACACAAATGGTACTCCTTTCTTGAGTAGATGTTGAAATGAGTGTATTTTGTCTGCTAGTTGTACAATGAAATGCCTGATAGACTATAATCTTCCCTGTAGTGTTCTTAGTTGACCAATGCTGATTGGAGGAGGCATTTCTACAATAGCTCTTACCTTCTCTAGATCCACTTCAATGCCTCTTCTAGAAATGATATACCCTAGAAGTTTCCCTGATTTCACTCCAAAGACACATTTCTTCGGATTTAGTCTGACATTGTAATTCTCTAGCCTCTAGAATATCTAGTCTAGAACCTTCAAATGATGTGCCCTTGTTTCTAATTTAGCTATAATTTCATCTACATAATCTTCCATGAGAGTATGTACAAATTCATGGAAAATAGTAATCATTGCCCGTTGATAGGTAGCCCCTGCGTTCTTAAGCCCAAAAGGCATAACATTCCAATAGTATGTGCTGACACGTGAAAGTTGTCTTTTGTTGGTCTTCACCTATGATTTTGATTTGGTTATATCCAGAGAAACCATCCATGAGGGATTGCATCTCGTATCTTTTTGTAAGATCTACTATCATGTCTATGTTCGGCAAAGGGAAGTCATCCTTAGGACATTCCTTGTTGATGTCTCTAAATTTTGTGCTAATGCAAATGCTCCTAGTTGTTCTAGTCACTGGCACAAGATTTGATATCTAGTCTACATAGTCTATGGTTCTTATGAATCCCACATCCAAGAGTTTCTTAAGTTCTGCTTTGACCAGTAGGGCAATCTGTAGATGCATTTTCCTTAACTTCTGTTTGACTAACTTAATACCTGGCTGTAATGGTTGATGGTGCAATATTAGGTCTGGATCCAACCCAGGCATGTCAACATATGACCATGCAAATTTTATCTATCTCTTTGTGAAGAAGTCTTGAAACTCTTGTTTTTCTAACTCTGCCAATGATGCCATAAAATATACTATCTGAGGGTTTTCTTTTGTATTTATGTTGACTTCGAAAGAATCTTCTACTAGCATCAGTGACTTTTCCTATTCAACAAGGAGAATATTTAAACCTCTATCCTTGGGTTCCTCAGATACGTCCTTTATTTTTACTGTTTCTTCATCTAAAGGTGCCTTTCGGTTTTCACCTAGGGACTCATCATTTTTCTCATTTTCATCCTTTTTCTTTTTATTTTCATTTTTGCGACTAGAGGTGTAAATAGACTCCCCAAAATATGCTTTGTCATCCAATTCTATGGTAAAACCATCTTTATGATCCCCTCTTGGAATGCCTTCTCGAAGTCCGATGAACTCAGCTAATGCTTGGTCGTTCTCGAATGTGTCTAAGATGGGTGTACCTTGTTGATCCCATTCGATAAGTTTGGAATATATGAGAGGCATGTCATCATCGGAATTATCAAAGGTGGAAGTTGACAAGGTGAATATAGAGTGGTTGACATGGTCATAGAAGTTTTGGACTAACTCCCTCTTATTCTTTTTCCTATGGGTAGGTAAACTCTGATGTGGGACTATTGTAAGGGCTAAGTTGTTAGAAGATGGTTTGTTAGGTGCCTAAGATGCATGATCAAGGGTTTCCCAATAATAGTGCTTAAGCCATTCTTCTTTGGATAAGGACTTCTTATGACAGGGACTAGATGACTTTGGTAAGGATTTTATCATTTGGTCTAATTCTCCAAATAGACTATCTAGGTTCATGGTACTGGAAGAGGAAAGGGAATCCCATTCATAGTCACTTGAGTTAGGGGATTCATCGTAAATTGGGGGAAGTGGTTCATGAGATATCTTGATGTTTGCATAAGCACTCACTTCCTCTTGAAATGCTAACAAAGTACTAGGAAAACAAATTCTAAGCGGTTGAAACCCTAGCCCTAGGTATTTCGGTCGTGGTGAGACAATGATCGGTTCCATACTTCAATTTTGGTATATTCCTAACCCACTATGTCTATCATAGCCTTCACTTTTCATTATCTTAAAGCCTTTTCCATATTGATCCTTAGCTATTTGAATAGATGGTGAGGGGTATTCATTGTCTTCCTAGTACAACTAGGAGGTAATATCACTTTGGTCCACAACCTCTTGACTTAACTCTCCCCATTTGGTCAATGCCATTGTAGGAGGAACATGAAATGTGACTACTAACTATCTTCTATCTACCATGGGTAAGCCATATGCCTTAGGTGGAACCAGCTGACTGACACAATAGGATGCATTCATGTAATATTCCCCATAGCCCTTGTCTTGGATCTTGACCTTAGGAGTGGATGATGGTGGTTTGAATGAAATGGACTTGGTAAGACATGATGGATCAATGTATAGGGATAAAGTGGATGATGAAGCTTCTTGATTAACGGGTACTTTTCATTGTGGAATTTCCCTTAGGCTTGTACAGTATTGAAAAGGATCTAGATCACCATCAATTCTGATCTTAGTGCCATTATGCGGGAATTTAAGACATTGGTGATATGTGGAAGGTATGGATTGCATTGCGTGTATCCAAGGTCTACCTAACAACAGGTTATACGGAAGGGTGAGATCCAAGACTTGGAAGTTGGTGTTCATAACTACTGGGCCAATTCTGATAGGGAGTGTGAAAACTCCTTTGGATGATCTTTCCTCATCATCATAAGACTTGATGACTATAAACTTAGAGGAGTCTATGCATTCTTATGATAATCCTAATTCCTTAACCAATTTTAGGGTACATAGGTTCAAACCTACTCCTCCATCTACCAATACTCGTCTAACTTTGGTTTGATGGACTAGGATTTCAAGATGTAGTGGGTCATTATGATCGGTCTTTTCTATTGAATAGTCTTGTTGGGAAAATGTGGCATGATGGGAGTTGGTTAAATATCCTACCATTTCTTCGAAATGATTGACATCTAATTTGGTAGGGACAATCGTGTTCTATAAGGTTTTGTCAAGAATGGATTGATGCTCAAGTGATAAAGTCAGTAGTTCCAAAATGGATATCTATGTAGTGGTTTTGCTCAGTTAATCAAGGAGATTGTACTTAGACTTGGAAGATTGTGTAGGTGGCTCAGAAGGACCTAGAATAGTTATCTTTGTTCTGCGTGTGTTTATAGCACATTCCAAATGTTTTTTAATGGTGATGGTATCAAAATTTTCATTTGCAGCTTGGAGATGATTTATGATCTTTCCTTTTCCATAGTCATACTTGGTATTTGAGTAATTGGCTGATGGAGAATTCTTGGTTCCTGAACTAGAGGCTTTTCCTTTTGTGTGGTCATGTAATGGGTCTATGAAGACCTTATGATCATTGTTCTTGGTATTTTTCTTCCCATTGACCTCTATGGTTCTGTTTTCAACAAATTCTTGTATGATATTCTTTAGTTGTTGATATTGTTGTAGGTTGTGTCCTTTTGTTCTATGATAGTCACAATAGGCGTTATCATCCCACCATGAAGGTTTAAAATGTCCAGGATCATAATCTCTTGGTTCCAAAGGTTTAATAAGATTATGTTTAATCAAATCTTTGAAAATTATCTCGATTGGTTGCCCCAAAGGGGTAAATTCACATGTAGGAAATCTCCTTTGTGGTCGTTGTTGTTGTGAATTTTGGACAAATTTTTTTGTTTGATCTGGACTATTTGTGATGTCTTGATTGGGGTTGTAACCTCTAAGTGTGATAATTGGTCCCATATGTATGGTTTTAGCATCAACAATTATTTCATTTGTAACATTTTTGTTTCTAGACCAGAATTTATTTCTATCATTGGGTACATTTTGATGTTGAATCACTGGGTTTCTGCCTGGTACCTTAATTTCTCCTTTGTCAATAAGGCCTTTTTCAAGGATGATGCCATTTTGTACCAAGTCTAGGAATGAAGTACAATAATGTACCCTTAAGTCACTTCTCAGTTTTGGATTGATGCTTTCAAGGAATATCATGAATTTTTGCTTTTCTGGTATTTCAACTAGACATCTGCTAGCTAGACTTCTCCATCTCTGGAAGAAAGTGGTGAAATTTTCACTGTTTTCTTGTGTTGTGTGACACAAGGTAGCTATGGTTATTTCATTTTCTATGTTAAAGTAAAAGTGTTCGAAAAACTTCTCAGCTAATTCACCCTAGGATCATATGCCATATGGTAATTTAGAAAACCATTCCAGTGCTATCCTGATAAGGGTTCGTGGAAATAATCTCATCAAGTATGTGGGGTCATATGATATGTCCATGCATTTCGTTGATAATTCTCTAATGTGTTCCAACGGATTCTTCCTCCCATTATACTTAGGCAAATTCGGTATAATGTATCCATGGGGGAAGGGTTTCATGTAGAGCGCTTTGTCGAAAGGACATGGACATAGATCTTGCGCTGAGATAGTTCATTTGCCTAACATAGACATGTTGTCCATCTATTGTTGAAATATTTTCATTTGGTTTTGGAGGACATCTACTTGTGTCAAGGACATGTTGTTTGCATTGTTTGGATCAATGTAGGTGTTCTGAAATGTCATGTTCTATGATGAGTTGTGATTTGGCGAGGGAATAAACCCCGTTAGAATGTTCTGATTCAGTGTGGGGATATTTCCTGTCTGAATGTTCTAATTTGGTATAGGAATATTTCTCATCTGAATGTTCTAGTTTGGTGTAGGAATATTTCTTGTTAGAATGTTTTGGTTTGGTATAGTTGTGTTCGTGCCAACTTTGGCTCTTTTATCAATAGTGTTTGTGCCAAAGGAGTTTGATGAAGTTGCTCTGGTAGTAAATTGTAAACCTTGTGTTATGTTGAAAGGGATTGTGCTTACAACTAATGATGTTTGAGTAGGTATGCTAGTTGGTATCACTGCGGTGATTTGGGGAATAGAAATAGTTGACGTCACAGTTTGTGTTGGTTGAGTAGACTGTGGTTTCAAAGTATGAATATCAAATCCTGGTGGTAGTGTGGCACCTTCTACTAGCAACTTTGCTAGATATCATTGGGGATCATTTTCCAAACACTCATCCATAAAGGATGCAAACTCAGGATCTTGTATGGTAGCGTCTATGTCTTCAACAAAAAATTGTCCATGTGTGTCTCTAGTGATGTTTTTTTCAAGCAAAGCTTTGTGTGGTCTCTCTTTCCCTGATGGTTGATTTCCGAAAGGATTGAAAAATTTGTTAGGGTCTGACATTGCTTTATGTTTCTTTTGAGACCTTGTTTCGACCATGAAAAGTTTCTCAAAATGGGGTAATGTAGACTGTGTCTAAAAATTGATATGACTTATTTCTGTGTTTTTTTTGGATTTTCTGAAAATAAAGGATGTTGCTAAAGATTTCTAAAATGATGTATACTAAGATGACATATGGTAGGATAGATAATATGAAAAATATCGAGTAGACTATGATGGTAAATGATTCTAAGATGGGTATAACCTACCACCTATGGGATAAATGCATGCAATGATTTGAGTTGACCAAGGAACCTGATTGTAGGGCAAAGACAATTGACAAGGTGAATTTTCCAAACTAGACTGTTGAGATGAAAAGATTCACTAATAGGACCAAAGTGACTAGGTTCAATGATGAGGAAAAATCAGAACATGAACGTATCCAATGACGCAGAAAGTTGTTCTATTCAATAATATGCAATTTCCTAGGAAGTGTCTAAATGCATGCAACTTAGGATGACTATGACTAGGATGTATATGACACCTAATAATGCAAGGTTTTGAGCAATTTTTTTCCAGTTTCTGTCCAAGGTTGATCTTTAGAAATAGAAATGAAAAAGACAGACTTACTTTCAGACTTCGTTTTGCAATTTTCAGAGTTTTCTGTTGCAGTCAAATGTGGTTGACCTATCAGATGCGGTTCACGTTTCGCATGCAGTGATTTGACTAAAACCAGTTTCGAATGTTGACAGACAGTTGCATTTTTCTAACAAATGTGGTTTTTTTGTATGATAGATGCGACTCAGTTGATCATATGCGCCTTGGAATATGGACTCCGCAAAGTTAAAATTGTTGATAGATAGACACATGCGGCCTTTTGTTTGACAGATGTGGCTTGCATATACACATGCGACTCAAAATTTGACAGTCGTGGCATAGTATCTAAACTGTGAAATTGGACTTTTTTGACAGACACATGCGGTGTTTAACTTAACAATTGCAACTCTCTAAGTTAGATGTGGTGTTAAAAATGACAGTTGTGACTTACTATGATAGTTACAGTTTTTTGAAGATTGTTTTGACTGACTATGTTTGTTGATCAAGTTTTTTAATGAATACAACAAAAACAAGCACATAATTCAATGTGTTTTCAGTTTGTAGTGATAGATCTATGAAAATACCAAAAAACAATTACACCCTAGGCTTTTTGGACAATATTTACTGAGTTCTTACTTGGATAAATGCAGCTACACATATTCAAGGCAGATGACTAGTATCTTGACCCCACTGGCTCCCCTCCACGACACTCACTTATACGGGGCAGCCAAGCTACTGTACCCATGAAAATCCCATGGCATACATCTCATCTTCACACATGAACCATAAGAATGTAAGACGGCTTCACAGGTCTGAACCTGCTGCACCAGCAAATAGATAGGATTTTGGAAAAACTACAACATGGTTTTTAGTAAGGGCATTTTGTTCATGGGGCACCATCTAGTATGACGAGAGACCATTTTTTCCGTTCTCATCGGAATAGTGAGCGTGATTTCTAGGGTTTCCCTGAGAAATCTGTTTTTATATACCGGGTGGAAGTCACTGGCTAATGCGTGTTACCGATTTGAGTTGTCTTGGGGTGAGTAATTTTTCCCGCCAAGATAGGCTCAAGTTCTAGAGTTAGTAACCATTTCTCTTACACCCAAGATTGCATGACTGCGTAAGGGGAGAGGATAATTTGTTATACCGAATCGTAAAGGGTTACAAAATGTGCTTTTGCACCAGACAAAGCAAACACTGATTCTTTTTAATCCAAATGAAAATTATTTATATACCAAACATAAATATTTTCAAATAAAATTAACAAAGTCATTAGGTCCTGCATGCAAACTGATCAGTAGTTCCATTTGTGTCTTCATCTTTCATCCTGCAGAAAATATGTTTTTGGTTTTTATTTGGTCTTCTATGCTTCATCCTACAAAAACTAAGTTACTCCTCTAAACACAAATGCAAACAAACATTAGCGAAAACACGAAATAACACAAAAAATGAAAAATGAAAACACGAATGTACGAAAGTTAATAAAAAAGTGAAAAATCTTATACCAGGAAGATGTGGCGTTTCAAGCCACAGTTGCGATGCAATGTTGATAGGTAGATGCGATTCATGTTGATAGTCAGATGCAGTACAGGATGTCGCAGATGTGGTATAGAATGACAGATGCATCGTGGGATGTAGCAGATGCAGCTTGTGAATACGGATGCGTCGTTTGTTTGAGCGGATGTGGTGTGCCATATGATAACCTACAAAATAAAAACGAAAAGAAGAAAAGATGTGCAAATTTGAAGCATGTTCACGTCAGGTTCACCAAATGTAATCTAGAATAATGGAAATCTGCACTAGAATAGATGAATGGTTAAACCTAATCTAACAAATATTAATCTAAAATCAAATAACTAAGAACAAGTAAAAATGAACAAAACAATTAAAAACGTAACTAGAACAGTCTCACAGAATATGCGTCCACTCCTTCGAATTATCTTGATTGTCCTTCTCCATTTTCCTATTTCAATATTGATGCAAGCATAACCTTTTTGAATTTCTAAGAAAGATATCAAAGATTAAGTTTCTTCTCAAAAGTATTGATTTCGGGAGAGAGAATAATGATAATGACAGGCCAATTTATAGATTTTGGGTTTTCAAACGATCGGCTCAGATTCGAAAGAGAGATCAACGATCAAGATTGATGAATGTCATGCGTTGTGAGTTCTATTTCAGTAAGAACATGAGTTAGGAAAGACTGTAGGATAAAGATTAAATTAGAACAATAACTTAATCTTGTGTCAAGATTGTTCGAAAATAGAAAGAACAAGAGTTCTAGATTAAATAAACAATTTAATCTTCAGGTGAGAGTCTTCGAAAATAGAATAAATAGACTTTGAATGATAAAGAAAAAGTTAGAACTCGAATAATAGTTTGTTTGAATGCATACATGAATTAATTAATTAAATAAATATATTTAATTAATAAACACATTCATGCATATGAGTTAGAACTAATTAACTGACTAGTTGTGAAAGAGAGTCTTCTCATAGAGATGATCAGATATCGAACCTGGAGATAACTGGAGGATTTAAAATAGATCTTGAGTCAAAAGGTGAGTGAATGATTAGATAACTAAACAACAGAAGAATGTGACATAAACAATTAAAATATTAATTAAATGTTAATTTAATTCAACATTCGAAAATGAGAAATTTAATTAAATAAATAATGTAATTTATTTAATTGAAAAGGATTAGATCAAAAAGAGGCAGTAAAGTTGAAAATTACTTGCACACAAAATTCATCCTCAATCTCCATCCTACGTACAATTTTAGACACCTTTTTCACCAATATAGTTAAATTTCATTCTATCACTTGTCAAATGGTCCTTTGAAACTGACTCCTTTATCCATTGAGGAAGATTCTCAAATGTTTCAAAAAAAAATTGGAAATTAGGAAGGCCAACATTTGAAACAGTATATGTAGCTTTGTTTCCCTCTCTAAAAATGTGTTACATGGTATACTGATTAAATTATCTTATCAATCTTTCTCAATCCTTAATCGTACTTTTGATATTCTACAGGGGCTCCACTTCACCTTTAAGTGACTGAATAATCAATTCTAAATCAAGTAAAATTTCTAAATACAAGTTCTTTAAGTCTCCTTATCCCTCTCCAAGTAGCAGTAGCTTCAACCTCAGTGTTAGTAGCTATCCCCAGGCATTTAGGATAGGCTTCTATGCATAATGTTATTTATATTTATATATTTGTTTATTTTTAAAATTGGTATTTTTTTTGTTATAGGTTATATTTTGGCATTTATCATTTATTTTGAGTAGTTTTGGCTTGAGGATAATACATAAAACTTAAATTTTAAAATTAAACATTTGATATTTTAAATCTTGTTTATTACTTATTATCAATTTATTTTATGTCTATGTATTTAAAGACATTTAATTTGTAAATATCATAATATAAAATGAAGAACATTCATGCTAGGACAATTTGGATTTGAGACCTATAAGGAAAAAATTTAAGTAAAAATTATATGCACCATTTGCATGATTTTGCATACTATCTTTGATCATTTATTGAGAATGATAAAGCTAGTTTGTTTAGGGATTTGATCTAGGAGAACTTGACCCTTGTGATATGATAATGTATATCAAGATGCTTCTATATCCCACCTTAACAAATTAAGACACAATGAAGGTGAAACTAAATAGATTTCTACTACATCATTATGTCAAATCATTCTTGATTGCCACTATTTGTTTTAATGTATCAAATCATTTCTACAATGATTGGGTTCAATCTTGAGTAGCTCAAATTTGGGCATACAAATATTTACAGGAATGTATGGAGATCAAGAAATTAATCAAACTATAAGAAGTAATATTTATGCCTCAATGGTTATTATATTTTACATGACATCAACATTAATTCTTCATTATTGTATTTTTTTGTAATTTGGTAGCTATAACTTATGATTGTTATAAATGTTAAATAATTTTCCCCTACTAATTACTATCATATAGATCATTATATCTTACTGATTAATGAGTTTAGACATTAATCAAATAGTAAATCCTTGCATTAGGTTTATCTATGTTTTTCCTTAGATTCTATTTATGAATTTAGTACATTCTCTCACTAATAAATTTATAATATTCATGCTCATAAGGATAAAAAATATCTAGATATAACTTGACATGATTTATCCTTTGATGTTTTCTTATCTTGCATCATATGACATGTTTATTTTTTAACCCTACCTTTCATGTTGTGCTCGATTTGCATTATTATATTATAGCTTTTCATAAAAATCAACAATTAGGTAGAGTCTATAGTGTTCCTTTTCCACAAATAGCTATAACTTCTATTATATGTTGTATTCCTCCCAAGCCTACAATTAAAAATAAAATATTAGAGTACTACAATATCATCGATCAACTTAGAAATATGCAAGATATGATATGACATTGGGATCTATTGTGGGCATTACCTTTATACACGATATCATACAAAAATACATACAAAATGATAAGGTGGGAAAATGAAACCATAGGAATTAATTTAGGATTTCATGCCATTTCCACTATGCATATCATTTAGAATTTGAAGGTAGCAAGGATACAATATTAACGGAAAACCTAAAAGGTGAGTCAACCAACCCTTGGATTTTAGATTATTTTTAGGAATGGGAGTTTGAAATTCATTTTGTATGAAATGAAATGATGAAAATAAATTACTATGGCAACACACTATTCTTATGTAAAAATAATCAAAATAGCAAGCGATAATTAGATTTGGAGACAAAAAATGTATAATGTAGATATGTGTGCCCCTATGATTCAAATATGAGATTTCTTGATTAAGATAGGTAGAGGTGCAAGGATTCCCTAGTCCAAGTGTCTAAAACTAAAATATAATTTTACATCCCTCAGGTTCTCAGTTTATATCTTCTTCCTTCTAGATTGTGCTATCAAAACTTCATCTATTTTTGAGATATTGTAATTTTTGTATCTTGTCAAGTTGTAGGGATTGTATGCATGAATGAGTGAATAGCCTTCAAATATTCCTTCAAATCCTCTTCAAAAAATTTCCCACACAGTCGAAAGGATTGGAAGGGTTGTGCCATATAGGGTTTTTCCTTAGTCCAACCCCTTGTTGGTATTTCTACCTTTACAATGGAAAAATTTATGATAAAAAGAGCTTATCCTTTTGAGGGATAAGGGCTAAATGAAAAATGAATGACATTTAACCAAGTAGATGCATCTCACCAATCAAGTATTATATCATTGAAGGACTAAATTCATATACATCTCCTCAAAGCTTGATTTTATTTGGCTTGGATTGCTTTGAAGACCTACAAGTGTTAGCCCTCACAAATAAAATATATTCATAAACATGAGTAAAATCACATAAAGCTTGATATGATGCTTTGAAAATTAAATGATGCAATAATCCTAGTCTTGAATACTCTTGACCTAATAATTATTTATTGCTAATACTCTTCATTTCCAATTCATTCTTCTTGTTATTGCTTGTTAGTTTTTGAATGATGCAATGACTAGGCATTTATATTAAATTTCTCTAATTTATTGAAAACTTAATCTCAAAGGCCGAGAATTAGAATTTAAATTTCGAATATTAAATTACTATCACCAACACTTTGAATTTTGGGTCCAAATTAAGGGGACTAAGGGAAAAATATTCCCTAGTCTAGATCCCTCAATTTTTGGTATGTAAAATTGTAAGAGAAAAATATTAAATGTACATACTTAGGTCTTTCACATTTAATTTCTTGATAAATGTTATGATGGGCTATGTGATGAATAATTTAGAAAACTACGTGTATAATTAGGTCCAATCACTAGTGGGGAAAAAGCATAGTTTGAAATTATCAAGGGCGACAATTTACAATACTACATTGTACCCCCACTTTAGTGAGAGTATGAACTTATGCTTAGACTTACACTAAAGTAGAAATATGTAAAGAGGGGTTCAACTATCCAAATGTTAAAAAGATAGGATGAAAATGAATCTAGGGGAAGCACACAAGCCCCCAAGATGAAATATCTTATGGAAAGAAAACATGAGGGAAAATGAACACACATTTATGAATTGTAATATATCAACACAAAAAATAAATGATAAAAACACAACACAAGCAACATAACATGACACAAACAAAATGCAAATGAAAATGTGAAAGGAGGGTATGATAATCATATACTAGCAAACTCTGCAAAAATCTTACTAGGGTCCATTCCAAAAGGCGTTCATGACTCACAGGCTAACAAAGTCTAATATTTTTTAGGTGAATCATGAGAAAAAAGGCATCGTGGGTTATTTAAGTGTGATATTCACTAGGTGATCCTTTCAAAATAGTTACAAAATGAGAAACACACAAGGGGTAGTGAGGACTAGTTTTCACTAGGTGTGTACCCATGTCAACCATACCAAGAGTTATAGTTCTAATAAATGTAATAAGGTGCTACATGAATAATCAAAAAGATTAATCTAATTCATCACTAAGTCTTGCATGCGTGAATGAAGTGAAGCACATAATGGAATGCATACTCCCACCTTAAATTAATTTCTAAACACCATCTCATGAGCAATTTATTTAAGGTGGAAAAATGATAAATGTAATATGATAAGGTCATGAGAGCTTATTTGGAAAGCCTTATGTTAATGATATGGTTCCAAATAAGGCTGACCCATAATCCCTAGTGCAATGCCACAAACAACACAAAGATGATCACATAAGGGATCTACAAATTTGGGGTCAATATACATCTTTGCTACAATAATATAAGTGAGATTGGAATTGACATCGTTCCCATAGATACTCATGGAACTATGAACAAAATAGATAAATGACACATAAAAAAAACAAACTGTGAACCCCAATCCTATACCTACACAAACATAGCAAAAAAACACATTAGTAAGCTCATATGCAAGTGAGAATCAAGATTCCCCATGAAATCCATCTACAATGCTTAATAATAGGAAAAACGAAGAACAAACATGAACGACAAATGAAATCCTAATTAAGCAATGCAAATTCTCAATCCCATGGGGGAGTTGGTACCAATTGGTGTGTCTGCCCTTTCCCAACTCCTTTGTAAGCTTGATGATGATTTGGTGATGGTTGTATCTCCTTGATGAGATTTTGGCATAACTTAGCTATGAAACCATGAAAATTATTAACACTTGCTCTGAAGTAGACAAAATTAGCTCTCAATGTGAAGAGAGTAACTTTTCTCAAATTGTGGAAGAAATGAAGTATAGTATGCTTGCTTGGATTGTGGATGTTAGAATGAGAGGAAGATTATCTCATTTATAGATTTCCAAATTGGAAGAAAGAGTGAAATTGAGCAATGTGGGATCATTCAACACCCAATGGCCAAGTGCCACTTGTCAAGATGTGAATGGTTGAAGGTTGTGCACATTTTGGTCAATGTGCATGATAAATGCCATTAGGTGGAATTTGAAATTGAGGAAATAACATGTGAGAGGGAAAAAGGAATGAAATAAATGCCACTTGGCTCAATGCATAAGGACATGTAAGAGGAGTGAATGCCTTGTTGGATGTACAAATCCACTTGGATTTGAATTCAAATTTGAAGGAATATTCCTCCTTTATTCCATGTTGAGAGAAAATAGGCAAATTTAATAAATCAAAATAATTGATTTATTGTTCAAGTTGCATTCTCTAAAGGATGTGACATAGATTAGGATTAAATTAATCAAAAGTTAATTAATTTAATGAGGAATTTGGAGATGTGACAATTTAAACTTAAATTTATGGATTGATTTAAATCAAATTGAGAGGAAGGGTTTAATTAAATAAATTTTCTGATTTATTTAACTAAAGGGGATAATGTTAGATTAAATCAAATAATGTTTAATTTATTTAATTTAATAAGAGGACTTTAGAGTTTCAATTTAAATAAAAATGAATTATTTAAATGAATAGCGGTAGAGGATTAATTAAATTAAACTGATTAATTTAATCAACAAGGGAGAAAGACTTACTTAAATAAATAGCGATTTATCTAATTAAGAGATGAAAAAGTGATGATAAGTTGGGAGTATGATTCAGGAAGAAATGACGTTAGTAATCGGGATCAAGTGCATAGGATCAATTTTTACATTTTCCATGTTTACATTTTCCCCCTCTTTGAAGCAATGCACTTGTTGTATTGATTCAAAGAATAAACTGTTGTGATCAAAGTTCAAAATTTTTCAATTTTTTCGAATGGCCCACTATTTCCTCAGCGAGAAGGATTACATTGGTATGTTGCCCCCTTGAGAGATCAGACAAAAATTTTGATTTTTTGGATGATCTCGCGAAAAAAAGAGGACAAGGTGCCCGACAAGTCCAAAAGTGCCCTAAGATGTCAAAAAATGCGTTAAAATGCCAAAAAAGATGCAACATGGTCCCCAGTTGGAAAAAAGAAGGATTGAGGGACAAAAACCCTAGTTGGATGGTTAATTTAGGTCAAAAAACCCTAATTTGTAGGCTTAAATAGACTTTGAGGGGTCATTTTCAATTCATTTGCACACTTAGCCTTTAGAATTTTTTGCACCTTGAGCTCTGAGTTTTAGTCAAGATGGCTCAATGAAAGAAACCCAAGAACATGT
This sequence comes from Sequoiadendron giganteum, assembly GCA_007115665.2. Classification (NCBI taxonomy): domain Eukaryota; kingdom Viridiplantae; phylum Streptophyta; class Pinopsida; order Cupressales; family Cupressaceae; genus Sequoiadendron; species Sequoiadendron giganteum. The sequence goes on along the minus strand of CM021107.1, from coordinate 548,493,365 downwards.
CGGAGAGGGTACAAGTGCACTAGTGACCAGCTGACGTAGGACCTGTGGTATGTACCCCCATGTCAACTTTTAATTTTATCATTTTATATGCATTTAGTAGGGTTTAGGTCAACTTTAGGTCAACTTTAGGTCAAGCAACGCTATATAGTGTCGCTGAAAATGCTCAATCAGCACCATGTGGTTCCAAATTGCATCGCATATGAGAACAACATCACCATAGGCTAGTTAGGAGATTAGGGTTTCTTTGTCAAACTCAGCTGCATATGAAAATTTGACCACGCGGTGTAGTTTGAAACTAGGGTTTTGGCACAAATTCAGCTACATACTCAAATTGGACCACGCAGTGCACTTTGGAATTAAGAAATTGGAAAACTCTGTCACAGTGGCACAGTTTGGAACTTTTCAAACTGGGCCGCATTTGCAAACAGTCTTGCATTTGTTGTTTCAAATGCAACAAACTGACTTGGTAGGCAGATTTTTTTTACAAGACCTGACACAATGGCTCCTCTTGTGCAGGAGGACCTTGACATACTTCATTCAAGGGAGCACCAATGGCCAGTGATTAGGAGACTACAGGGTATGCACATGTTCCTCGAGGAGAAGCTTGGTATGCTCGGCCTTTGGTTCTTTGCTTATGTTCCTCCTGTTTAGGTGCACTTGGGTATGATGACAGCCTTGGCCGAGAGGTAGCACAGTGAGACCTCCTCATTCCATCTTCCTATTGGTGAGGCAACCATCACACTCAAGGATGTCTAGCACATCCTCTTACTGCCCATCCATGGAGCTAAAGTGATTTATGATCCATATGCTAGTAGGGATTCTTGTTATGATGTGATGGGTGTTGATGAGATCCATTTCTCTGATGGACAGATTGACTTAGAGAGATATCAGGATATAGTTCCCACCTATAGGTTAATCATTGTAGCTATTATTTCAGGTCTTGTGGCACTAGATCAGTGGGGCCGATACTTCAATCTAAGCTGGGGATTGGCATGGGAGCGGATGGTTGTCCACAGGGAGTGCTTTTCCTGGGGGCCAGTGATGTTGGCCTCTTTATATAGAGATTTCCATGAGTTTGTGTATCTTGATAGTAGGTCACTCGAGGTTGGACTTACTTTGCTACACATCTAGGCATGGGATCAAATTCCAGTGCTTCATCCATATGTCACACCAATTGTGCTAGATATTGATGACCCCATTGTTTGGTGATATGCGGGAGCATAGATCCACTTTACCTACACTGTCACAGGTGGCATTGCACGCTAGCGATGAGCCCTTGATGAGATGAGGGAGTTAATCTGGAGGCCTTGGATGGGTATAGGCCTGTGGTATGATGCAGAGCAATTGTTCTTTGCTTAGAAGGATAGATGGATGTAGGGCCAAGAGCACACCATGATAGAGCGATATCTGTTAGGTAGGGTGGCTTGACAGTTCGGTGAGATTCAAGATAGGTCAGACGATCAGTATGTGGCGATCTTCGCCCGTTCATCATGAGAGACAATGTGGGGCCAACCCATCCCAATGTTAGAGGTAGTAGCATCATTCAGATAGCTAGTGGCTAGGTCATGTCCATATGATTAGGGGTTTGTATATGTAGGAGTGACCCAGGCATACAGAGCTTGGTTTAGGCATCCTCTGAGATTGACAGTTCTACATGTGACACTCCCATGATGGAGGCCCAGAGGTAGGTTAGCTAGTAGGGGTAGAGGAAAAGGAGGCAAAGGTGATGGTGATGGGGATGGGGACAGAGGAGGAGGTGGATCACCTCCTCATCAGACACCACCATGAGACCAGGGACCACCATGGGTTCCTACACCACCACGCGACCAAGCACCACAATGAGACGAGGCACCACCACAGGTAGGGATACAAGATGACCAGTTGAAAGACAGGGATAGAGCAGTCCCTCAGCAGCAGCCACCAGGGTAGCTAGATCATAGAGATGACCTAATCCAACAGTTGCAGGGCCAAATTCAGATATCGACTATGGAGAGAGATCTAGCTCGGCAGTAGATTTTGACAGTTACTGCTAAGAGGGACCAGGCTCAATCTGAGAGGGATCAGGAGGTGGGTTGGCAAAGGCAGCTGGAGGGTATAACCTCATCATCTCAGGGCCAATCGGTTTCTTTGCGAGCTTACAAAGAGGCAGTCAGAGAGGTTGAGTATTATTGGTAGCATTATAGACAGGTAGTGCCAGCAGCAAGCCGAGTGCCAGACTTCTCTTAGTAGACAAGGATGAGGCCGCTAGAGGATGATAGTGATAGGCTGAAGGGTGAGGGGCATAGCCAGTAGGGCTAGCCCTTGATCATAGACAGTTTTCCATTTTTGATTCATAGGCTCTGATTATTTCCCATATTATATCATGTATTTTGATGTACACTTGAGCTGATTTTGTACCATGACAGTTGTATATTTTTGATGATATATATGAGATGGTTTGATTTATGATATTTCCTACAATGTGGATGCATTTTAATTTCCTCTGTGATTTTGAAATGTTATGAAATGCTTCTATTTTATGCTCATGCAATATGATATATGCTCCTATATGATGCGATGATGATTATGGATGTATTTTTTTTTGTATTTTTCTATGCATTTTGAATGTTAATGATATGCAGGTCATTTATGGATGTAAATGATATACTCATGATTTCCATTATGCCCTTAATGATTTGTGTAATGTATTTGTTTCTTTTCCTTATGCAAAATCATGATGGTGTATGATATGAGATGAATGCAATCCAATGATCTCTTAAGATGCTTAGAATAAAAAATCTAGATTATTCCTCATAACTTAAGATGGTAATGCGAGATGATATAATGTGGTATGATCTATATGATATTATATGCACTTATGCTGATGATTTTATGGATGCAGGGTGGATGCATTAGTGATGTTCTGATTAACTATCATAGTACCATGTTAGTATGGATAGAAGATAGAAGAAAAGGAGATCCAACAAGTCGTTATTATGTTAATGGTGATGATTTTCTTACCAGGAGTCAGGATTTTTAAAGGTCTAATTACGTTATGTTTGATAACAAACATAGGTACGATGCATCAAGGTATAACAAATCTGAATGGCGTGGTACCTAGTTTGATGGACTTTGACTCGACAATTAGATAGGAGTATTCTTGTTCGCACATACCATGCAAAACCTTATTCAGGATGTAGTTTAGACATTCTAAACATCTCGGAGCAAACATATAAAAGCAAGCCTTCCTATGTGGTCAACAAGATATCTAAAACATCGTTGCCACAAACCAAAAAAAGTATGCATGACTAAGTTATTTTACAAGAGTATCCCACAAGCATAACAGATAAAAAGATAATGATCATTGCCCCATTCCTTTCTTTCTAAACTTATTTTGTTTAGGAATCATCGAGAGGTTCTTGGAATGAGCGCAAAATAAGATATGTCAAATAGACAAAGATAAAGTAAACGCGCAAGCCAATGTTCTTCATATCGCTAGCCAAGGCTAAACTAAGGTGAGATACCTGTTGCTGATATCGATCATGGGAAGGATGCATCTTAGGATGTGTCATGATAAGGGTTTTGATGAGATTGATTGGATGATAAGCTATTGATACCCTAAGTTGATCAACTTGCTTGCTTAGTGATCTAGACTTGAGACTTTAATGATTAGGTGTTCACTTTGGAACCTGCTATACTTTCTTCCGACTGACTCACCAAAGAATGAAATCAACGATTGATTTATTATGGGCGATTATAATCACGGGTGAAAGCGAGATGATGCGGATGCACCATTTTGGGTTTCTTTAAATGATTTGAGGCTATTTTTTAGAATTTTTGAGCTGTCTTACAAATGTTTTGGTATTTTTGAGATTTATGACCAAGAGACTAACTTAAAGACCTATCCTAGGGGTCTCACGACCTAATCCATAGATTAACCTTGCATACATTATACACGCAAAGACCACATAGTTCGACTAATGGCAGACTTGACTCAATGTTGAGAAAGATGGGCAAACGGATTGATAGATTGCGATGGGTGCCTAAAGGACTGACCTAGGGTGTGAAATAGATGGGAAAACAAATTTCCATTGTGACAGATGCCTAACGGACTGACCTAAAATGTCTCAGGGGATGATCAAAGATTGAAAACTTGCCTACGTTCAAGCTCGGAGATGACGTAGTTCGGCTAACAATGTTTTTAATTTTTTTTTACTTTTTGAGATGTTTTGGATTTTGATATGATTTGGATGTTTTTGGATTTTCACATGATCTTGATGATTTGGATATGGATATGTGATGATATCAATGCTCTATTTTGAGATTTTGTTGAAAACCAAGCTAGGGTTGATTGATCAGATTGATGGATTGATGACGATAACATTGTTGCCGATACACAACAAGGAAAGGATAGTGTTAAACAACACAAGGATTTTGAGATTGATGATGATAACATTCTTGAGGATACACAACAATGCAAGGATAGTGTTAAGAAACACAAGGACCATCGGGAAGGATATCCTGAGATGATGATGGATTGATTTTTTGATAGCTTGATTTGAAACAAAATTTATTTTGAATGGTTTGATGTGACATTGAAGTACACATTAGATGCAACCGATATTGATTTTTTTGATCGATGTTCGATAAAAGATACAGCTTGATAAGGAACATCTTCTTGTGAAAATATACCATGGGCTAGTGATTTGGCATTTTGGCTCACAAATTCTTTGACCAATTTGATATCATGTTTTCCAATGTTCGGATCACCACATATGTTGGAGGATATATATCAAGATTTATTCCCGAAGCAAGATGCAAATATCTACCCCTTGTGTCTAGCAATGTATCGAATGCCATGGGTGGATGCTTGGATAGATGGATGGATGGTTATGGTGAGCATACAAAGGATGCCAAGGATTATCTTGAGACAAGATAAGGTGTTCAAATAGAGGATGCTCATTTGGATAATGCTTCATGGTTCAAACAACATTGGGTAGGATAGGATCAATGAAAATGACCCATGTAAAGATGTTTACTATAAGCAAGTGTAAAGTGTGAGCCAAACTTGGTCAAGATCAAGATAATTTGGAAGATGGATGTAGATATATGAAGATGGATTGGATAAATCATTTTTGGATGAATGGATTTATTATGGGTAAGATGGAGGGAATGTTGGATTTATTATGGATGGGATGAGATGCTTCCAACTGAACTAGTGCATGCAGATGCTCGATTCTACACGTGATGCCTATTTTCTAGGTTTTCATCATGGTACCTGCCCAAAGTGCCACCGAAGTGGTTTTCACTAGAGGACATTTTTTCTCTTTACTATTTTCAATCCTTTTTGATTTTTTGGTTTTTTCATATTTTTTGGGTTTTTTATATTTTTATATTTGTTTGTAATTTTTGCAAAATATTTTAAGCTCATGTTGAACCGCTTGGTTTTGTTGATGTAGATTCTTTTTTCATGATGTTTCATTGATATTTTTCTTGAATAAGTTGCTTTGCCAAGATACGTGCACTTGAAAGCAATTTTTGAGATTCCCGATTCACTTTGCTGACACCGGAGTTAACTTCTAGTCTTTATGTGCACATCGTGATAGAGTGTCGTATGAATCCTTATGATGAAGGGTCATTTCCAACACATGGTCAATGTGATAATTTGATATTATGCATGGAGGTATTGATGGTGGAGTGTGTTTAGGAATAAAATATTGATTGGTTGATAGTTTGGAACCTTTGACTCTCCAAACTTGGGAAGATGAGCAATGATGGGTGGATATGGAAGTGTGCATGGAATTAGGACCAACTGCTTGATATACTTTTTACGTCGCTTGAGAAGCCCACTTATGCCTTTGTGGACATTTGTTATGGATAATTTTCCCTTTTTTAATTTTCCCCATAGTGTCTTTGACTAATGGAGTATGATAGGGATCATCTTTCTTTGTTTTTTTTGGTATCCATATGTATTTGATTTGTTTGATATGCTTCTTAGCTTCTTTTTCTTTGATAGTTTTCTTTGTGCTTTGATTCAAATCTTTCTTTTGATGTTGGTCCCAGTTTGTGGATGGGGTGATGGTTGTATGAAGATTCATGGCGTGGATGGTTGTAGTATTGCCATTGGTTTCATCATAAGGATCCTTCATACCCCCTATGTTGACATTTTCTTGAGACGAAGTTGCCCCTAGTATGGTGGTAGTAACATATTTGTTCTTTGATTCTCCCTATTTTGAGATGTCTTGTTCAGAATGCATTCTCTAAAAAATGACCACTGTAGATGATGTCATTTCAATTTGCTACTCTGCTGACTCTGGAATATCTTGTTCTATCTGACATGTTCCCTTGAGTGGATAATACTTGATATCTTCATACATGATGTCCTTAGTCTGAATTTGGGATATATATGATCCTGATGTTGACAACTGAGTTTGACTGTAGGAATCAATATTCTGCTCATTTTGTGTAATAATGTCAGGAGTAAAGGAATCCTATTTTGAATGAAGATCATCTACATTTCCATCCAAGGGAAGCATCTAATGGGTAGAAGGAGGAGTATGTGCTATGTGGATGTGATCATATTGTATAGATAGGAGAGTGTCCATTATATCATTGTAGTAGCTTGGAGATATAAATTCTTTATCTCGAATGATTTTGGAATTTCTTTCGACATGCTTTGGATCAAGTTCTTGACATGGGTCAATTTCAAAGAATGGATTTCTTATAAAGGGTTCTTAGATATCTTCATAAGGCATAGGCAATGGCTCAATACCCTCTTGATTTTTAAGTGGATTTGGATTAGGTGTTGAGTTGACGATTCCTTCACTATCCATAACCATGAGGTCAAAGGATGTCAATGTGTCTTGAGAAGGACCATTGCTAGACCTTGGTGATAGATGTTGATCATGCTTTGGAATAAATTCTTGAGATATGTCCTCTAACTCGTTAGGTGATGTAGAGACATTGTCAACATGATAATTGGTGGATGGATCTTGGATTATGTCAATAGGATCAAATAACATCAACACTCCTTGAAATAGATCTTTGTAGGAGGGGTCTTGATCATGACTTAAAAATGGCTCTTGGTGTATGTTGATTTGATCATCAGATGAGGTGCAAACATCTTCAAGGTGTTCATCAATGGATAGATCTTGATCATTATTTTCAACAATTGTTGTGGGAATCTGTTGCAAGCTTTATTGAGTGAGTAATTCATGTGTTTGTTGTTGAGCCAACAATGCTTGTTGTAGGTCATGTTTTTGTTGTGCTAATAATACTTTTTGTTGGGCTTGTTGTTGAGCTACTTGTTGTTGCGCCTGAAAATCTTGCAAGACTTTTTGACACACTTGTTGATGGATTGCTTGCAATTGTGCCTAGTATTGTGCTTGTGCCTATCGATCCTAGTGTTGGGCTTGACCTTGAGCCTATGCCTGTTGGGCTATTTGTGCCGCTTGCACAACTTGTGTGGCTTGTGCAGCTTGTACCGCTTGTTGGGCTTGTGCAGCTTGTTGGGTGACTAGTTGTGCTTGCACAACTTGTGTGGCTTGTTGGTTTTGGAGTGCCTTTTGGCAGGCAGCTTGTTGAGTGGCTTGCAACATAATGGAGAATGAATTTTCCATGTTATGTTTTGGCGATGGTGGCGGTGGATTGGGAATGGTTTTGACCATTGTGATGAGCAGAATGGTCGCATTGATTGGCAGGGTTTGAGTGGTGAATGGTGTGATTGAGATACTTGGTCCTTGAGACACTTGAGGGATGGTGGTTGTGTTGACCATTGGGGTTTCTTGGATGGTTTCCATCTTTTGTTGCGATATTGATGGCAAGATGAGAGGATTTGGTATGATGTTTTACTTTATGATTGGAGTATTGCTCGGATTCGGCTGATTGACGGTTGGTAAAGGGGGAAGGATCATTCCTTGATTGTTTGGTTGATAGATTTGTAATTTTTTACTCTGATTTAAATCTACCAAAGGGAAAGGTGTTCCAAAATTTAGATTGGGAAAACTCACATTTGTTGTACCATTGAAGTTTTTAGGAGATAATGATCCCATGTATGGTTTGTACAAATGAAAGTTTTGAAAATCAATTGGTATTGTAAGGCCCTAATAGTTTGGTTGACTTGGATTACTCATGATGTATGAATCAAGTTTATATTCTATGCTTCTCTTGTGTTTTGAACTTGTTGACCTATAAGGGTTTTAGGACCAATGATGAGATGAAGGGTGAAAGGGGTGAATGATATGGATGTTTAAACTTTTAGGAACCTTGGATCAATGTTATACTTTAGGACTTTTTTTTATTTTATTTTGATTGTGGATAGTTTGACTAAGTGTGTTAAGTCAAACAAGGTGATAATGCACTTGTAAACCCTAGGAAGTTGTGTTATCCTAGAGTAAACTCGTACATAAAAGGATAATTTGGCTAGGTGTGTTAAGCCAAACAAGGTGATGCTGAACTTGTAAACCTTAGGAAGTTGTGTTATCATAGAGGTAAATTCACTCAAAAGGATTGATAATTTGACTAGGTGTGTTAAGTCAAACAAGGTGATGTTGATTTTTCCTAAAGTCTAGCATAAGTGATGTTTTCAAAGTTCCCAAGAATTTTTTGGTGAGATGGGATTTGATTTTGATGGTTGAGGGATGGAGTGTTTGATTTTTTGATCCTAAATGACCTTAGGAGGACCTCCTTATAAGACCAAGGTAATGAAGAATATGCTTTTCCCTAAAAGTGGTTGAAACTAAAAGACCAATGTTTGCATGAAAACCAAATGACTCAAAAGGGACCAATCACATGTGTGGTTCAATTATCTGTTATTTTGCTTAGGTTTGGTTCTTTTTACCACAAACACTTTCTTGACTATGTTCTTCAAGCTAAATGTTTATGTCTCAATTCTTTTTCATTCCACAATGTCCATTATGTGAAAATCAAGGTTTCAAGAGCATAGTTTCCTAGGTTGACTTTAGTATGAGAAAATTATGATGTAAATCCAAATTCTTAGAGAGCTCTAAGGATAGAATCCCTAGGGAAAGCAACAACACTTGGATTTGGTCAAAGGTATTTTCCCCTCCTAAAGGGTTTCAAATTTGAATATTTTGTAAATGTTTGTTCCCAATGTTTTAGATCCAAGCAAAGTTTTTTAATTTCAATGGCATGCACAATCCTAGGATGAAGAGACAATATTTGTTGGGATCCCACTTGGAAGAATCCAACTGTGCATATTCAATGCAGATGATTAGATGCTTGACCACACAGGCTCCCCCTTACAGTGCACTCACTTCTCGGGTCAGCCAAGCATTAGTACCCATGAATCTCCCATGGCATACTTTTCATCTCTACAACAAACCCACATGTATACATGGGGTGGATTCAAAGGACATGACCTTTCGCACCAACAAATAGTTAAGGATTTTGGCCTTTGCTAAACAAGTTTTTTAATGTGGGAATTTCGTTTGTGAGGGACTATCCATACGACGAGGGACCATTGTTGCCCTTCTTGTCGAAATAATCCTCATGATTCTCTAACTTTCTTCAAGAATCCACACTTATATACCGGTTGGAAGTTGTTTGGCTTTAGTGTGTTCCTGGTTGGTTCGTTCCCTTGGGTGATTACTTTTTCCCACAAGGCAAGCCCTCTAAGATAAACAAAATCAAGCAAGCATATCCCGTAGTTCAATCGACCTTCATTGAAAAAAAAGGGAGAACACTCGTAATATGCCACACTCACACTTGCAAGATTGGTTCAATTTTATTCCCAAAATGAAATGTGGAGGTAATATTTTATGTAACTTAATGTCACTAAAAATACTCTTGATTCTCAAGATCACTGTGAGGCGCGAGAGAAGTGCATATGCCCTTTTAAATGAAATTACTTTGCAAAAATGATTACAAGACACAAAAGAACATGTTCATTTTATATCCTAAAAGCAATGATTTGATTATTTTTAAAGCACAAAAAGGAAAGATGAAGGTTTCCTTGTTCAATTTTTATCCTCAAACCAAATCTATCAAGTTGTTCTAAAGTTCTTTTTAACCCTTTGTTGCAAAATTGAAAGCTTTTGTAGTGTTCTTTTTAGAGCCCAAAAGAAATTTAGTGTTTCTAAAAGAATAAAGGCAATCAAATCCTTAGGAAGGGATTATAAGTTCTCTCAAATTGTTTAACACTTGATACAATGATATGATAAAATCATAAAGAAACCTTGGCCTTCGTTTTCCTTCCTTTACTTTTGATCAAGAATTTTTTTTTTTTGGCAGATTTCAATAATTGTTAGATTTTTTCATTTTTAGTAATTTTGCATGCATGATTTTGAGAGTCCTATTTTTTCCCAAAAACTTTCTAAAACTAAGATAGGATGAATTTCCAACTAACATCCTAAATTCAAAACATGAACTTCAAGTTATTAACAAAAATGACTTTTAAAAAACTAGAAAAAAACACTAAATTGTCATTTTGAGGGCCAAGATGAAAGTTTCAAGCCCCAAAAATGTGCCAAAATGGCCAAAAATCCATTTATAAAATTTCAGCCAAAACCCACATCCAAGTCAAAAGTTATGACCTTGGGAAGTTCCTGCATCACAAAAAATGTTGAAAAAATATTCATAAATCTACCTTTTACCAAACTCCAACAGCACAATCAGTAAATGTAGCGGAGTTTAGAAATACATCAGTGCAATATAGCACCACATGTGACTGAGAGCGGTGCTCTGCAGCAGGATAGAGAGTGCAAATGTGGCACTATTTTTATCCTGCAACGCAGCTTGGAGTTTGGAGATCGACGGCATAGTTTGGAAATTTGAAATTTTTGGGTGGGAAGACAAATGCGGCAGAGTTTGGAATTTTGTGTGGTGTAATATAGCGCAACCTGTCTAATATCGGTGCAATATGGCGCCACAGGACTTTGAGTAGTGCAATTTCTTGTAGGCACAAAAAGTGTCAAAAAATCATAGAATTTTGGAAAAACGTGATGAATTTCTCCAAATCAGCCCTCCTAGTGCCAAAATGTGAACCTCAATCCTATATCTACACAAACATAGCAAACAAACACATTAGTAAACTCACATGCAAGTGAGAATCAAGATTCCCCATGAAATCCATCTACAATGCTTAATAATAGGAAAAACGAAGAACAAACATGAATGACAAATGAAATCCTAATTAAGCAATGCAAACTCTTGATCCCATGGGGGAGTTGGTGTCAATTGGTGTGTCGAAATTGGCCCTTTCCCAACTCCTTTGTAAACTTGATGATGATTTGGTGATGGTTGTAGCTCCTTGATGAGATTTTGGCATAACCTAACTATGAAACCATGAAAATGATGAACACTTGCTATGAAGTAGACAAAATTAGCTCTCAATGTGAAGAGAGTAACTTTGCTCAAATTGTGGATGAAATGAAGTATAGTATACTTTCTTGGATTGTGGATGTTAGAATGAGAGGAAGATTCTCTCATTTATAGATTTCCAAATTGGAAGAAAGAGTGAAATTGAGCAATGTGGGATCATTCAACACCCAATGGCCAAGTTCCATTTGTCAAGATGTGAATGGTTGAAGGTTGTGCACATTTTGGTCAATGTGCATGATAAATGCTATTAGGTGGAATTTGAAATTGAGGAAATGACATGTGAGAGTGAAAAATGAATGAAATAAATTACACTTGGCTCAATGCATAAGGACATGCAAGAGGAGTGAATGCCTTGTTGGATGTACAAATCCACTTGGATTTGAATTCAAATTTGAAGGAATATTCCTCCTTTATTCCATTTTGAGAGAAAATAGGCAATTTAATAAATCAAAATAATTGATTTATTGTGCAAGTTGCATTCTCTAGAGGATGCGACATAGATTAGGATTAAATGAATCAAAGGTTAATTAATTTAATGAATTTGGAGATGTGACAATTTAGAATTAAATTTATGGATTGATTTAAATAAAATTGAGAGGAAGGGTTTAATTAAATAAATGTTTTGATTTATTTAACTAAAGGGGATAGTGTTAGATTAAATCAAATAATGTTTAATTTATTCAATTTAATAAGAGGACTTTAGAGTTTCAATTTAAATAAAAATGAATTATTTAAATGAATAGCAATAGAGGATTAATTAAATTAAACTGATTAATTTAATCAACAAGGGAGGACTCTATTTTGGGGGTACCCAATGGTCCCCCTCTGCCCCCCTGACCTGTGCTCCTCTCTTTTGGGCCTGTGTCCGTCGAGTACCACCCCTGTGGGGACAGTACTTTCACCTATGGGATTTTCAAAGATTTTGGCGGTTTCGGGTGAATCTTTTGTGCTGGCGGTGGAAATCTCTCTAGTTGTTAGTTGGAAGGATGTGCTTTCCAATAGCAAGAAATTATCCTCCTTGCTTCCTCCTTTACCTGAGGTTGTCATGGCTTCTGGGATGGAGTTTGACATACCAAATTCGATTTGTGATAGGATTCTCTCCTCCATGGATAATGTTGTAGTGGGTAGATTTCTTTCTTTCCATCCAATGGTGGATATGGTTCGGGACTCTATTACAAAGTCAAAATCTAGGTTAGTCTTTTCTAGAATCTGTGTTAATATTTGTGTTGATAAAGTCCTCCCGAACACTGTTAAGTTGTGCTCTAAGTTTCGTTGCTGGGTACAACCAGTGTGTTATGAAAATGTTGTGATTTATTGTCAGAAGTGTGCTAAATTTGGGCATCTGATTTTTGACTATAAATCTGCCTCCAGTCGGGAGGATAAGGTTAACTATACTATGGAAAATCTCAATCCTCCATTTGGGAATGATCCCTGTTCGTCGAAAGACTCTGGGCTTATTCCCCTGAGTGCTTCCCATTCACTTGGGGACCCTTCACCTTCACCCACCTTTGTAGATCCACCTTATGGTATAGTTGACCCCAGTGATCTATTGGAGTCTGATGTTAAACCCCTATCTATCCTTTTGACTCAGGAACCTGGCTCTTTGGCTATTGTTCCTTTGTCTATCACTTAGGACCCTAGCTCTTTGGCTACTGATCCTCTGTTTGTTGTGGTCTCTGTGGGGACTTGTGAGACAATGTTTGAAGAGGGTGAAATATGGGAGGAAGAGATCTCCAGAATGATTGATGAATCTATAGAAAGTTTGAGGAGTTTGAAGATTGAGAAAACTATAGAAGAAGGGATGTGGACTATGCCAAAGAAAAAAGGAAGGAAGAAGAAGGTAGATGTAGGAGGTGACTCAAAGCCAGGGAGACCTACCCAGAGACACACTAGGATGAGAGAAAAAAAAAATGAGATTGCTCTGGGAAAGCAGAGGACATTGGATGTGTCCTCAAAAAAAGGTCAGAAATGAGGATTATTTCATGGAATGTATGTGGGTTCAATAGTTCCCACAAACAACGTGCTTTGAAGGACTATGTCTTGGAACATAAGATTGATGTGTGCTTGCTACAAGAAACCAAAATGATGAAAGTTAATTTTGATAAAATTGATAATTTTATTTGGCCAAATGCTTCTTATTTCTTCAGTGATGTTGAGGGTGCTTCTAGGGGTCTAGCTGTGCTTTGGAACCCATCTAAATTTCGGGGCTATGAATTATTCCACTGTAAAAATAGTGTGGGGGCCTCATTTACTTACCTTGGTGAATCCTAGTCTATAATCAATATTTACACTCCAAATCAGAGGAATGCGAGGAGTACCTTGTGGCATGACATTGCAGTTAAAATTAATCTAAATAAGGCAGGTTGTTGGCTAGTTGCTGGAGATTTTAACTCTCCCCTCTTTTCGTCGGAGAAATGTGGTGGCCTTGTGGATTACTCTAACAGCATGGATGACCTGGTAAATTTTTTGAATTCTTCGAGGTTAATTGATATTGAGCTCATGGGCCAATAATTCACTTGGTCTAATAGACACACTGGTAAAAACCTAATTCAAGTCAGGCTAGACCGCTTTCTCTACTCTCCACACTGGACTAATGTTCTATATGCTAATCTATTAACCCTACCCAGGATGGTCTCTGACCATAACCCCCTTTTTCTAACCACTAGTATTTTCCCTATTGTGGGTCCCTTTCCCTTCCGCTTTGAGATAATGTGGAACTCTCATCCTGATTTTAAAAATAAAATTGTTGAGTGGTGGAATATTCCTATCCAGGGCTCCCCCATGTTTAGGATTTTCTTCAAACTTAAATATATAAAAAAAATGGTTAAAGGATGGAACAAGAGTCTGTTTGGTGATGTGTTTCAAAAAAAAAAAATTGTTAGAAGGAGAGTTGAGGATCTTACAAAATAAAATGGAGGAGGGAGATGATAGTCAATGGACTCACAATTAGGAATGGGGAACTAGAATGGAATGGGAATGGGTGATAAAAAATGAGGAAGTCTTTTGGAAGAAAAAATATAGAGTCCAATGGTTGAAGGAAGGTGATAGGAATACCTCATTCTTTCATTTTTCTGCCATCAAGCACAGGAAAAGGAATCAAATATCTAAACTGACTAATGCTTTTGTGGTGGTGATTTTGAATCATTCTCAGATTGGACTTTGTGCTGTTAACTATTTTTAGGAGGCTTATTCGGCCCTAGCTGAGGCACCTAATCCAACTTTGGATAGTGCAATTCTTCACCATCTTCCTACCATCATTTCTCAGGAAGATAATATGGGGATTCTTTATACTGTTTCTATGGAAGAAGTTCATCTAGCTACCTTTAGCATGGGGGATTTTAAAGCCCTAGGACTTGATGGTTTTCCTCCTACCTTCTTTCAGATCTTCTAAGATATTGTGGGTGGGGACCTTGTGCTTGCTGCCAGGGACTTCTTCAAATTAGGTAAAATCCTCAAATAATTGAACCAGACTTTCATCGCCGTTATCCCCAAGATTGGTGAGCCTCAATCCATGACTGATTTCTGACCCATTAGCCTTGGTAACACATTTTGTAAGATCATTTCTAAGATTTTAGTAAACCGTATCAAACCTCTTCTGGATAAAATCATTAGTCCTACTCAAAAGGGTTTTATCCCTAGGTGGCATATTCTTGATGCTACTTTGACCACCCATGAACTGCCCCATTCCATGGATAGATGTAATTATGTGGGGATGGCTCTCAAGCTAGACATCTCCAAAGCTTATGATAAAGTGTTATGGGATTTCATCCCGAAGGTCCTGGCTAAGTTTGGTTTCAACAATTTGGTCATCAAACTCATTATGGAGTGTGTTAATACTATTAAGTACTATGTTATTGTTAATGGATCCCCCTTTGGGTTCTTCTCTGTGGGAAGAGGGATCAGATAAGGCGACCCCCTATCTCCCTATCTTTTCATAATGACTGATGATGTGCTCAATAGGAACTTCACTGGTCTGCTGTCAGAGGGCTCCATTTTGGGCATTAGAGCGGTTTCCTCCCTGGATCCGATTGTTGTACAATAATTTGTGGATGACACGTTTCTCTTTGGGAAAGCCTCTGTAGTTGAATCTAGGGGATGGAAAGCTTGCCTCAACAACTATGCCTCATTTTTTGGTCAAAGCATTAACTACAATAAAAGCATGATTTATTTCTTTAACTGCATGCCTAATTTGCAATCTAGGGTTACTGCGGTTCTTGGGTGTCTCAGTGGATCTCTGCCATCGGTTTACCTTGGGCTCCCCCTCATGGTTAAGGAGGTTACCACTGAATTCTGGAACTTGATTCTAGCAAGGATCCAAAGGAAATTGGTTGGGTGGAAGGGCTCCATCCTAAGCCATGTTAGAAAACTCCAACTTCTCACATCGGCCTTCCAAGGTATCCCCACTTACTTCCTCTCCATTTTTAAGATGCCGAAATAAATTGCTGATAAGTTTGAGAAAATCCAAAGGAATTTCCTCTGGTTTGCGACTGAGGAGAAGAAGAAACTTGCTTTGGTGAAATGGGAAAAGGTCTGCCAAGCCCAAAATTGTGGTGGGATAGGAGTCAGAACAATTGTCAACTCTAACAGGGCTCTGATGGCCAAGGTTGGTTGGGATCAATTAAGGAACACTAAGGATTGGTGTAAAATTCTGAATTCCAAATATCTTCAGGATAGGCCATTGATCAATTGTCTCTCGAAGTCTCACCCCTAGGGCTTGTTAGTCTGGAGGAGCATTTGCAGTACACAAGGCCTGTTAAGGAAAGGGATTAAATGGAAAATGGGAAATGGGAACAAAATCAGATTCTGGGAAGATACATGGCTAATTGACACCCCTTTGGCTTGCTCTGACTTTAGGACTATTATGGGATTGGCCTAGAGATTCTTTGGCGTCCATATCAGTGATTATGTTTCAGGACCCCCTGGAGCTAGGAATTGGAAAGACCTTATCCTCTACTGCCCCCAATCTAAAGACCTTTTTTGTCTAGCTCGGTCCCTTCAAGTGACTCTCTCTAGCACTAGGTTTCCCTCCTATGACAAAGAGGGTGATTTTTTTTGGACTTTTGACAAACAGGGGGATCTCTTTGTGAGATTGGCTTACAATCTGCTATCAAACCAAAATACTACTGAGGAACCGTGGAAGAAGATTTGGAATCACCACATGATCCTTAAAATAAATTTCTTTTGGTGAACGGCCTACCATAACAGGATTCTCACTCAGGACAATTTGAGGAAATGGGGTTTTTGTATTCCCAATAGGTGTTTACTTTGTAAGAGTGGGGAGGAAACTGTCAGTCACCTATTGTTACATTGTCTGTTTGCTGCTAAAGTTTGGGGGTTGAATTTTGAGAAACTTGATGTCTCTTGGGTTATGAGCAAGGATATTTTATCATTCATTCTAGGTTGGTATGGTCCCTATTCCCACCCTCTGCCTGGTGAAATTTGGAATCAGGTTCCTCTTGTCTTGGGTTGGTGTCTATGGAAGGAGAGGAATAGTAGGGTTTTCAGGAATTTTGAGAGGAGCCCTAAGGATGTCTTCGGCATTGGTTCTCGACACATTGAGGAGAACATCGCACTCTTTAATGGGAAACTCTTAGAGAGGGGGCCATTGGATTTTGAAATTAGAATGGCCAAGTCTTGGCATCAGGGATTAGAAGCTAACTCTTTTGACAACTCGAAGTTCTTAGCCAGGAAAAATGCCAAATGGGAGCCTCCAGATGGAGGCTAGTTCAAAATCAATTTTTATGGGGCTACTAAGGGCAATCCAGGCAAGGAAAGTATAGGTGGAGTAATTATAGATCCTAGAGGGGTTATGGTTGCGGGTTTTGCTGGAGGTATTGGGTTCCAGTCTTCTATAGTGGAAAAAGCTCATGCATTGCTCATGGGCCTCAAAGTTGTTGTCTCTTTGGGGATTGTTAATCTCCACATCGAAGGAGACTCCGAGTCTATTACAGATGTTGTGAATAAAGATAGACTAATTGGTTAGAATACTAAGGATATTTTGTTGGATGCCAGATTCCTTTTATCCAAATTTAGGGATAAAAAGGTGACACATATTTTTAGAGAAGGCAACCAAGTGGCCGATGCCTTGGCTAATGTTGACTCTTACTGGGGTTCCACTAAATGTTGGAGGAGAACAGAATGGTTATCACCAAAAAATCAGGCTATCATCTCAAAGGAACAAAGCAACCAATTATCGCGATGATTTTAAATATATGCATGACAGGTGTTGAATGGGGGGTCCACCTGAATTCTTTAGGGGTCTGGTGGATGATTATTTATAATGAGATGGCATATAGATGGAGGGACTCTAACCTTTCAACTCATTATAGGCTTAGAGATTTATGTGTGAGGGTATGGACTGGAGGATCCACTTATCTATCCTTTTGACCTGGTGGATGGGTTCGATCACTAATGTGGCTGATAGGTGGTGGGGTTTATATTTTAAGACTGGTAATATAAAGAAAAAATGTGGCTTGTT
Source organism: Sequoiadendron giganteum (assembly GCA_007115665.2). Classification (NCBI taxonomy): domain Eukaryota; kingdom Viridiplantae; phylum Streptophyta; class Pinopsida; order Cupressales; family Cupressaceae; genus Sequoiadendron; species Sequoiadendron giganteum. Next base: position 548,475,568 of record CM021107.1, on the reverse strand, counting down.
GAAGGAAAGGAGGAAGTATGTGACTTCAATGAATTCGAGGAGCCGTACCATGCGATATCTTCTCTTGGGGATCATGGGATATCTTGTTTTATCTCATTTTAGCATTAGTTTTGAGAGTTTTAATAATGATTTGACTCTTCATTATGAAAGAAGGGCTCCTTCTAGTGTCTTCGTGATTGTTAGTTTAGCACGGGCCTCAAATTGCACTCTTGAGAAGGTTGGAAAAATGGGTGGCGAAAGCGTGAGGACTGAGTCGGATAATTGTGAGGAATTCTGGAATAACCCCTTAGTGTGGCACATCTATGTGGAAGGTGGCATCACTCCTCTTATGGAGATATTGGTTGGCCATGACCCTTTATTGTCGGGCCAGTTTCCCAACTCATGGAAGGATTGTAGGTTCTCAATGGGAGGTATTTCATTTGAAATTAGTGAGGAATTTATTGCACAAGTGACGGGTTTATAGTGCATTGGGAAAAAATACACCAAACACACCAAGAAACCAAACAACGAAAGCTTGAAAGCTTTTTTCAGAGATGATGAGGAACCGGTGCAAAACCAGTTGGGTTTTGAGAGAGAAGCTCTCCCGAAGCCCTGGGATCAGGTGTGCCTTGCGCTGAGAAGTACGTCACCTTGGAAGGTAGGTTTAAAACTTGATTTTTTTTATCACTTTCCCCTGTTGAATCATTTAAGGCACAAGATGTTTCTTAGTTTTCCTTTCTTTCTCCTAATGGATTTGGAAAAATCGGTCAAAAAATGTAAAGAGTTAGCCAACCTCAACCATAGTAATCTCCCGCCGCTCCCACTCCACCAGGGGTTCATTCTAAGACTCTATCACTTCCATTTGGCCCTCTGTCCTCCTAAATCTATTATGGTTATGTGTGTTGAGGATATCGAATCCCTGTCGGTTGTGAATATTTCCTTGGCCAAGTCTAAAAGCCCTCCCCAAAAAATCCAATATGGGCACTGCGGGGAATCCCAAAGCCAAGATGGCCACCAAGAAACTTAAGGGAGGGATGGGTATGGCTCATGCCAATACGACGATGGGTCTCTTTGAATTGAATTCCACTCCTATGATTTTGGCCTACAAGGCCACCACTGTGAAAGAAGGGAAGGAGAAAGGTACGTCAGACCTAATTGTTAGGGAAGGGAAGGGCAAGAACACAATAGGGAAAGACTCCAAAGGAGACACTGTTGGTGGGACTACTGTGATGACTAGTGAGGAAAATACTAGAAGGAGATCTAGGAGGCTTGCAAAGAATAGTAAAAAGAGGTAGATAATTGAGGATTCAGAGGAGGAGCGGTCTGACAGCAAGGAGCACAAGGAAGAGGAAACTGACGATGATGAGGATGAGAATGTGGAGGGTCCCCTATTCACTCCAAAGGATAACAAGGTTCCAAAAGATTGCTCCACCTCTCACTCTTTGCATCTCATGGTTGAAGAGCCTAGAGAGGTCCTGGGGACCATGGACATTGGGGAGGAGCCCTATGAATTGGAGAAGAAAATGGACATGCTCAACAAAAGGCTTCATGGGTTGACCCGCTTCACTATAAAGTTGGATCATTTCATCACTAGCACACTATCAGATGCCATCAAGGAGGAGCTGGAGGGAAATAACAGTTAGGAGAACAAATACTAGATTGGGGACAAGGTCGTGGACCTCTTTCTTAAAAACTAGGATAACGCCAGTTAGATGTTGCTTGTGTCAGTGTCTTGTCTTTCAGTTCCCTCTCTGTGTTCTCTGTGTTGTCTGTGGGCTATCTCTATTTTCTTTTTACTTAATGTTTTCTTTTTAGTCTTGTTTCTTTTTGGCCCTTGTGGCTCGAAGTGAAGGGTATGGCACCCTGAAAAATCTGCTTAACTTTTCAAAAACAAGGGAGAAAGACTTAATTAAATAAATAATGATTTATCTAATTAAGACATGAAAAAGTGATGATAAGCAGAGAGTATGATTCAGGAAGAAATGATGTTAGTAATTGGGATCAAGTATGTAGGATCGAATTGTACATTTTCCATGTCTACACAAACAAACTTTTTGGTCAACATGGAAGAGACCTCAATTTCTCAACACCTTGAATTGTCTCCAAGATGAAAAACAAGAAAAAACAAGTTTGTGACATATAAGAAAATGGAGGTATAAATAGATGAATGTCACAATAGATTTTTTTTCTTTGTATCCTTGTGCCAAAGGAGCAACAAGGGTCATACAAAGAAAAATCAAAAACATAAAGAAAGATCAAGCAATAGAACATGAGAGATCACACCATGTGTAAGAAAACATAAATAACACATAATGGAAACAAAGGGTACTACACATGGGAGTCGGTCTAAAGAAAATTGTCCACATCCCAATCTTTCTCATCATATATGGAAGGTAGAAAACTACCCAAAGGGACTAAAACAAGTTTCGTACTAAGAGCATCATTGGGTTCAACATGTGGTGAGTCACTCTCATTAGGAGGATCATCATGGTTGCCCCCATCTAAATACATAGAATTTTAAAAAATAAATGTAAGTCATTATGCACTTGTTCATCAATTTTAGCATCTTCATCTTCATCATCTAAATGTATTAAAATGCATGGTTTAATGATAATTATAATTATATGTTCTCATCTCACTATTATTTTTGGTTGGGAGATGGAAGGTTCAATTTCATGTTTTGGTGAAGGTTGAAATTCATCATTATTTTTTTGGATAATTGTTTCATCATTAGGCAATGTTTTATTCTTTTCCCACAACTAATGAGCAATAGTATGAATTCTACACCTATACTCTTTAGCATTTATTTTTCTTCTTGTACATTTTTCAATCTATGAAGGGGTAAGAGTAGGTTTCTCTACCATTGATTTATTTTATTCCCTTAGGTAAGGAATTGAAGGAACCACTCAAGGTTGGGAAACAACTATATTCTTAAGTCTATAAATTGATTTCTCTTTCAAAGGAACAAATCTCATCATGTGATTGTCTCTTGGTATCTTATATGATATTGGTGGAGGAACTAAAACATAAATGGATGGTGTATTTGGGAGGATATTTGCCTTAGAAATGGGTTCATCCATGACCTATGGGTTGTGAGGAACAACCATAAATTGATAATTCTCAAGTGGGATATTGCTACGGGAGAATTTTGTTATGCAGTTTACCTTAAATTTTTTGTATGATCTAAAAAATGAAATCTCATGAGGCTTAATAGGTTTCATGGGTTGAAGAAAAAAATAATCTAGTGAAAAGTTTCCATGGGAAGCCAAAGTTCTAAACCCACTATGATGAGCTGTGTATATTTGATTCTCAAATGGAAACTTTATGCACTTGTGGATTATCGATGGGATGAGTTCATGGAGCATAGCGATGGATATCCTAGCTTTGAATTTAATTGGTCTAATATTTGGATGATGAACAATGATACATGTAGTTGTTTCGGCCCAACTTTGAGTGGAAGAGTTATCAAACCTATCATAGGGCGAGTGAAATAAGAATGAGTTTTTAACCATTCTTTCAATTGTTCATAAGAGTCTTGATATATTTCATGCAAAAATAATTATTCTTTTGTGATCGCATTCTCTATAAGCATCAGATCAATGAGTATCCCTAGTGTAGGTTTGTCATTAATACATCTGATGATTTAGAAAGGACCATCTAGTACACATATAGATGCATCAATATCTGTAAAATTAATGTTAGGTAACAAAGTGGTTCAAACCTTATAAGGTTGGACATCTATTGCACTAATCATATTATTTAGACCATCCTCATCATCATTCTTATCATCACAAGCCTACATGAAGTTGGATGTATGATTTGGCATAGGATCTATTAAAATTAGAAAATTTTGATTGGGTGGAGATATGGACTTGTTTTCTTTATCAGTTACATCAACAAATTAGATGTGATTAGAATCGATGAAGTCTTCAACTTGATGTTTAAGATGCATACATCATTCCATATTGTGTCCAAGTGTAGTATGATATTTTCCAAATGCTTTTGAGTTAATTTTGTAGGTAATGATTTAGTCATATCCACATGTCTAATCAAAGGTAAATGGATTAGGTTATTACTTAACAATTGTAACATGATCAAATGATAAGAGTTAGGTAATTATGTAAATTGTCTATTTTCAGCCTAAATTGGTAAAGATTTGAACTTATGGCTGCAACCTATGGCTCAATGTTGTTAGCTATTTGAGATGTGTTTATCTTGATAAATTTATTATTTTTATCTCTAAAAGTTTGACAGTTTTTTTGAGGCATGGATTGAAATTGATGAGTAGAAGCCAATGAAGGTGTTCCTTAAAATTGAATAACCTATATCTAATAGTTAAGAATAGTTGCACACAAGTGTGTAAAGGATGGATATTTCATCAACAATATCTTATCCCTAGTGCTAGGTTTAAAATTTCCTATGAATACCCTTTGGACATTGGGATTGAGAAGACTATAGGAGATTTGTGAATAAAGTAGTTGATATCATCCTACAAAGTCTACCAATTTTTCTTTGGCTCCTTGTTTGCAATGTACTAAATTATTTAATGTTATTTGAGGTCCAATGTTTTCTTGGAAATGTTGGAGGAATACATCATAAGTTTAGTGAATGAGTTTATCAAGTTTTTTGGTAATGGACAAAACCATTCCAAGGACATATTTTTCAATGACCTAGGAAAGAGGTTATCTAGGAGCTTATCTTAAAAAAATTAATCACTACATAATGTCGTAAAAGCTGATACATGATTGTTTGGGTCTCCTTTACCATTATACTTCTCAAATTGGGCCATTTCTTTGTTATGAGGCATGGTTTTTTCAAATCTCAATTGAAAATGGGCTCCTCTTTAGATATTTTTGTGGTTTTCTATTTGAAGTTTGATTCAATGTAGATATTTGTTGTTGAAGAAATGTTATGATTTGTAGAATTTAATTTATGACTGATTCAATGTTTGACATTTTTGGCAATTCGAGGAATATGGTGGGATTGTGTAAATATTTGGTGGAATACTATGTTGCACATTTATGAGAGGTGAAAAATATTGAGGTTTTATTTGTGATACTACAAAGCTATAAGGATTTGAACTAGGAAGCTCTAAGCTTGGAGTAATACCATTTGTGTGTTATGACCTTTATATCAATGAAATTCACAATAATGGTCATCTCTATACCTAGGAGGTTTGACTTGTGGTTCTTGGTAGTTTTTTAACTCTTGGAGTGTGATGAGATTCAATTGTATCAACTTCTTCAATACTATTTCTATAGGTTCCCCTAAGGGAGTGAATTTTTGTTTAGGAGCATTATTTGGTCTTTGTGGTAAATAGTTATTTTGTTTTGGTTGTGGTTCTCTTGGATGGTTGACATTGTTGACATTTTGTTGGTCATTTTTTTGTGTTTTATTTTGAGCATTCTATTGAGTTTCCTATTGTATGATTTGTGTGTTTGATGGTGCCTTCATTACAACCTTCGCATCTACCACACCATCATTAGTAATGCTCTTATTTTTAGTCCAATATCAAGTTTTTTCATTCAAACTAAATGATTGGTTTTGATTTTGTGTTTCTCCTTTTTCAATGAGAGTTATTTCAATGTTAAGGCCCTTGGGGATGAGTTCTTCACATGTTGATACACATTGCAATTTCAATTGGAAGGATAAGTCTGTTTTTGCATTTGTATTAATGATCTCTATTTGTTGTTTTTCTGGAATTGACCATTTATATTTACTAGCTCTATGCCTCCATCATTACAAAAAAAAAATTAATGATTCTCCCTTACTGTATTTAAGAGTATCGAGCTCCTTAAAATTTACATCCATATCAAGATTTTAGAAGAAATGTGTTACAAATTGATCTATTATTTCTTTAAAAGTTTAGATTCTTGGAGGTAGGTGTGAAAACCACTCTATGGATTAGTTTCCTAAAATGCATGGGAAAAAACACATCATATAAGAGTCATTGTATGCCACTTCCATTTATGCCAAATATAATTCCTTAATGCGATCTTCTAGATTTCCATGCCATTTGTACTTGTCAAATTTAGGGATCTCAAATCTTGGAGGGAATGATATCATTGTAGTGCTACGATCAAATGGGTATGGACATAAGTCTTGTATGACATATGATTTTTTTCCTAGCTTGGATATCATGAATTTGTTGTATGAGTGCCTTGACTTGTGATGAAATGTCCTCTTGAGGCTTGTTTGGTGATGGAGCATACATGTTGTATTCAAGGATGGTAGATGAATTGTATTTTGGGTTTTGGTAAGGTTTTATGTTAGTGTTGAATGTATTATATGGTGTGTATGATGAATTGTTATGATATTGTAGATTTCATGGTGATGAAGGTGGTGGTGTGTTGTATGCTACATGTAAATTTTTATTAATGAAATTTTATTGCAAATTCTCAAATTGCTATTGTTGTCCTTGTAATTATTGTTTGGATTTTTGTGCTTGCAACACTTGTTGTGCTTGTAAATCTTATTGAGCTTGCAATTTTTTTTGGGCTTTTTGTTCTTGTTGGTATGCAATAGCTTGTTAATGAGAAATAGCATTTTGTCCTTGAGGTAATGGAATTATATTTGGATTTGTGACATATTGATTTGGTGGAATGTATTGGTTTGATGGGATTTGTTGATTTTGTGAAATCATGTTATGAGTGATTGTGATGGAGGATTGTGTTGATTTTGATATTGGTGTGAGACCAATTTTTTATTATGGGACACTTGGTTTTGTAAATTCAAATTTGAAAAATGTTGAATTTATTGTGGATAAACTTGTCCTTGATGTAATTTCTTGTTGTGCTATGAGTCCTTGCAAGATTTTTGTTTTTGATGGAGGGACATGAGTTTGAGGACCCATTTTAGTTTGAAATGCTTGTGGGATACATTAATTTTGAGACATAAGTTAGGACCCTTGATATGATGCCACTTGATTTTGTGATTTTTGTGAAAATTTTTGATTTTGGATCAATGGATTTTGAACCAATTTATTTTGGGGATTACCCATATGTTGTTGGTTTATTTGATTTTGGGTCAATGGATTTTGGGAAAAATGATTTCCTTGATGTTGATGTTAATTTACTTGATGTTCGATCACTTGATTTTGTGGATTTACTTAATGGTGTTGTGACAATTGATATTGTAATGTTTGATTTCCTTGATTTTGATTCACTTGGTTTTTTCCTTGAAGATTGAATCGAGGTTGTTAATTCACTTTGTTGCATTGAACATTAGGGATGTTGTTTTGAACATTTTTGGGTATTTGATGTGAGTGGAGGATATGGTTGGGTATGAAATTTTTGTGAAATGTTTGTGTTATGGGGGTTTGATATATAAGTGGAACATTTGGGTGCTGGATATTTTGAGGGATGCTTGTGTTTGGTGGGATTTTTGTGTTTTGAATACCCAAGTTTATGTGATCCCCTAGAATTTGAGCATGACCAAGTTGATTTCCTTGTTGAGTTGTAATGTTAGATGAGTCCATCCTAGTGATTGTAGTTTTTCTTGGTATGTATGATGAGGATGGTTGTGTCATGGATTGAATGAAATTATGGACCAAGGGTTGTGTGATAGATGTTTGAGAAATAGATGCAACATTTGTCAATGTTTTCTCCCTAAGTGTTTACATCAAATGTAGAAGGGAGCTTAACTTCTTATTTTGCTAATGTACTTGAATATATTGGGTAGATTTTAGTTTCAACATTGTGTTGATAAGATGATGAGCCTTAGTATCTTGTTGCATCTCAAGTATCCCATCTACAGTAAATTCAATGGGGTGGTTTGTAACATCTTCTATGTGAATTATTGTATCTTGTGAAGTTTGAAATGGTTGTGTTAGATTTTTTGGTCGGGTTATGAAACCTCTAGGATTAAACTCATCCATTACAAGGTTTTGTTCAATTGTACCACTCAAGGTAGATAAATTTTGGTTTTCCTCCATGTCTCTCTTGTGTTTTGATCTTATTGTTACCATAAAATGTTTATCAACCTTTGGTGTAGTATGATGTGATTTTTATTGTCTAAACACTTGGGTTGATTAAAATTTTCCTAAAAGAGAACCTCTAAAGGATTTAGGACCAAATATGATGAAACAATGAATTATGTGATGAAAGGGTGAGTGATGCAAATGATATGTAACTCTTAATTCTGAGCAACTCTAGACTCTAGTTTTGATATGTTTTTGATGAAGATGAATGTGCAAACTTTAAGAGTAGACTTATGACTCTAAGATATGTGTGTCTAAAAAGATTTGTTCTAATACAACTAGACGTATGAAAAGGGATATGTTTCCAAACATATGGCTAGACTAGATGATGTTGGATGAAAAAGTAGTCTAGTGGATTTTTTTCCAAAATTTGAAGTTGTTCGTGAGGTGGGATGTTAAATGATCTGATTATTGGATGTCAATTTGTTATCGTTGATGTTTGATCCTAATTTTAGACCGAATAGAAACATGTGAAAAGATCAAGGTGTTGAGAAACATGCATTTCCCTTTAATTGTTTTGACCAAATGATTTTGATGAAGGAATTAAATATGTTGTTTTGATATGGGGTAACCAAAATTATTTTAATGAAAACAAATTTAAGTATGCACTTCCTTCTTTGCCTTTGTTGTTGGAAACCAAAATATTTTGAATAGATGAACAAGGTACACCTTTTTGGGTTTAATTCTTTAAAATATTATTTAATATGAATTGATTTTACCACATGAAGGTCTTGATTATTTTTTCATCTAAGATGTCTACAACCAAGAAAATTGCTTTCCACAAAGCTCAAAATTTATAAAAATCAAGATGATAAATGATAGTTCCCTAGACTGAATTTGAATTAATGAGTAGAGATATGAACCCAAATACTAGGAAGCCACTAATATATTGCTTTAATAAAAAAGAAGATATACTTAAGGACATACAACTTAGTATAATTTTCTTCAAGTGTATTCAATTACATTCAAAAGGTTTAATTTTTTGTGACCATGTCGATGTTTGTTTGAGTTTAGATGAAAATAAATGTTTTTACTAACTTAATAGGTGAAGGGTATATATTATAAATATTCTCCCATAAGGTTCACTAGTATAGTTCAAACAAAATATTAATCAATTAAAACCTGGATTGGAGAAAAGGTACACTTCTTCACACTAGGCTTACCTCACCCCTAAAAGAGTGATATAATATGTTTCTAATAGAGGAGTTGAAGAGGACACACTAAGTTCATGTACCACCTTGATACTCCTAGATTTATGAAAGAGAATGAACTCTTAAAATTTAGGCCTCAACCATAGACCAGACATGGTAAGTAAATTCTCAGAATAGTGTTATTCCAATGTACTAGTATGATGAAACATTTGAAAACTCTTGGCTTGGCTTCTAAATACAAGGTTTGTAATGACTCAATGAATAGTAGAGGTATACTTCAAATGTGAGACACTAAAGTCTCTAATCTATTATGAGTAACCCATACATCTACATTGGATTTCAACAGACAAAGTATAATGTCTTGAGATAAGTGCTACTTAATTTCATTTTCATTCCCTTTAATATAGCCCACCTGAAAAGTGTGATTGAAGTTCACCTTGAGTTCTCCATTGAAGGATGTATCTCAAGGTAGGACCTTGCTAACAAAAGAAAAAAGGAATGTTATTTCTCTTAACCCCAGATCACACGAACCACAAGTGAAGAGGATATGTAGCAAGCCGTGGGTGACTAAATGAAAAAATGAAAACTAAGAAATTTTCTCTTCACCCAAGATTGCACGAACCACAAGGGGGGAGGATACAAACTAGTAGTTCACCAATCAAAACAGAAAAAGAAAACACTTGTTAATTTTAGTGCACTAAAGGTAAATGTGAGGTTAATTTTGAACACCAAACTGAGTTTGAAATTGTCTTCTTAAATTTAGAACCCAAGGTAAACTGAGGTTGTTTGGTTCAATTTTACTCCAACTTGAAAACACAAGAAAAAAAATTCATTGTTAAGTCCAAATTGAAATGTGGAGTTGATTTTAAACCCAAAACGAAGTGTTATTTAACTATAGAATGAAAATAAAATGCTCTTAGGTCATCCTTCTCATAATTGTTTAGAAATAATTTCAAAATATAGACAATATAAGTGTTGATGAACACTTTTTTACTTCACTCCTTGATTAAATTCTCCAATCCGATCTTACAAGTTGATAGCACTAACTCTAGCAAAAAAAAAATTAAAAAATAAATAGGGCTAGAAACCAATTAAAATTAAAAATTTTGATTAAACTAATTCTTTTACCTCTACTTTACCTGCAATTTTGTTGCTTCTTCAGACAAGTGCATTGGATTTTCACTGAAAAGTGCACTTGAGTTAACAAGTGTGATGTTCTACCTTAGGAAAAATTCACTAGAATCTACAAGTGTGTGGCTATGTCAAACAACAAGTGTGTCACTCTAGAAAATACTGCACAAAAACTAGAAAGATCAAGTGCTCTGAGAAAACAAGTGTACACCAATGTTAAAAGACAAATGCATTCTAATGCTAAAAATGCATACCAATGATACAAGTACATAGATCTATAACAAGTGTGTGGCTCTGGCTTAAAACAAATGTGTTGGCCTACTTCTAGAACATGTAAAGATGAAATTCTCAAGAATGTTTTGTCAAACTAATGGATTAGGTCCCACCAGGTGTTCCAAATATGTGAACATGAATTATGAGAAATATAAACATGATTGAAATACATAATTAAATCAAGAAATTTAGCCTACTTAACTCACATTCCCAATGAACTCTTTGAAAATCTAACTAGGAAGCCATTAAAATGAAATTGAAAGAAATTTGATAAATGAAAACCTAATCCCATTGGGGGATTGGTGCTCAATTCATGTGGAATGATTAGCCCTTTCCTAATCCCTATATATAAAAAAATGTTTAAATTAATGCTTTAATGGAGAAATAGATAAAATTGATGAAAAATGACTAAATGATCTCAAAGATTGCTCTAAAAATGACTATAGTGCAATTGCTCTCAATGCTTTTCAATCAATTGCTCATGAAATGGAAGCTATTTAAAGGAATTTTATGGGAATAAATGGATAGAATCAATTTTATTAATCAAGGGATAGAAATGGATGAGAATGATTGGCATGGATCAAGGTGTTAGGATTCAAGTAGATTGGAGCAATAAACATTAACAATTATATGTAGATTAAATAACCTACAAATAACAATGAAGAATAACACAAAAGAGATCAACACAAAATTTAACATGGTTCATCCAATATGGGCTACATCCATAAAAACTTAACCATCCAATTATTTTATTATGTAGTGAAAAGCATATTATAATCTAGTGAACACCATATATCAACATACATCCCAACTGCTTATAAAAAGCCTCTTGGAACCTTGTAGAATTAGGATTTTACAAAGTCATTTTTCATTTGACATGTTAACAGGAAAACCTTGGTGTGTCAACAAGAAAAAAACCTTGATGTGCCAACAAGAAAACCTTAATGTGCTAAGAATTATTTTTTTAGGTGATGCCTCGAACCCCACATCTTGTTATGAGTGTACAATATTTGCATGATCAGTCACCACATACCAACAATTTTCCACGTAGAGACTGATCAAGCTCCACACCAAACATAAGGATTCCAATCCATCAAGGAGATTGAAAGATCACATATATTGATGAAATTAATCAAGGGTTGGAATTGATTCAAACAAATAAGAAAACTTAATTTTAGGAGTGTGCAATATATTTCCATGTTGGAGGGAAATGGTTTGAATTTGAATTGAAGGGATATTCCATGGGAATATTCCTTTTCAAGTGGGAGAAATTAGAGGGATTAAAAGATAAACTAGTCAATTAAATAATTATGATATTATCTAATTGTGCAAGATGGGATAATTTAAGATTTTAATTAAACAATTAGCTCATTTAATTAAAAATAGAAATTAATGATATTTAATTAAATAATTAAAATTATTTAATCAAATTACAAGACTTCGAGAATTCAATTAAATAATTCACATTATTTAATCAAATAGGATGAAAATTAGCATGAAAGAGGTTAATTAACCTAATAATGTTGATTATTTGATTAATAAGAGAAAATCATGAATTTAATTAAACAACTAGGATTAATTTAATGAAATAGTCAAAAGGGGTTGAATCAAGATTAAAATGATGTTAGTAATCAACTTCAAATGTGTGATATTGATAAGGAAAATTTTAAGTGTCTATAGGCATTAATCCATGGTCTATCTAGGAGAGGATTACATGAAATAGGTCTGGGTATGATATGGATAGGGGTAGGAAAAACCATGGGCCCTACCTTAATGGGTAGTGTGATTTTCCCTAATGGTTCCCTACTAACATTGTTAAATCCACTAATAGAAAGATCATTAGGTTCTATGATATTATTATCCACACCAATTTTATCTAGAAGATCAATGCTGAAAACATAAAGACCTGATCCACTATCTATGAGAGTATGCCTAACCCCAATTATATTAATGAAAACTATTATAATTAAAGCTTCATGTTTGTTCTGGATCTCAGGTGAGGGTAATTCATGTTGAGGGAATTCACTATCAAAATTCATCACTTACATACAATCAAACAAGTAGGATACATTATTATTTTTGATAGAAGTTGAGACATCAATCTTCTGCAAAGCCTCTTGGAGCATCTCATGGTATGTAGGTGAAGTTTGAATCAAGTTCCAAAGGGAGATATTGGTTGTAGGATTAGGAATTTTCTCAAGAGTATCATATTATTTACCACTACGTTGAGGAAGACTAAGTGGGGGTGCACCATTTGGTTGAGGTAATGGAATGGATGTTGGTATTTATTTTGTTTGCTTATTATTTCTATTGTTTTTGGTAATAGAAGTACGAGAAAGGGCCCTTAAACCCAACCAGAGAGTAGAATGAGGCCTAGAAGCCACCAAAACAACCAAAAAAATAGCAAGGGTCACAAAACCAACGAACACACTATAGAAAGTCTAAAACCTAGCAAAATAAAACATCATAAACCCTATACCAGTACCGAATAGTAGTCTTAAAGACAAAACCAAAACTATATTTACAAAAGGCACTTAGGCCCATAAAGAGTAACAAGAAAAAAACCAAAAGACACCAACCACTAGACCCAATTACTCTTTCAAAAATAAAATAAGGTTCCATTCATTCTCGAGTTGTTCCATAGGCTCACTGTATTGATCCATCGATCTAGTCTCACCACCATCTAGTTGCTCCTCCACATCTTGAGAGACTTTTTTCTTGCAAAGTCCTAGCCTAGCCTTAGTCACCCAACTCACCATCCCAAAGATGGTGTTGCACATTATGCCCAAAGTAATTACCATTAACCTATTGAAGACCCTATCCATCTTGTCCACTTTCTATTGAAGATCATGAATTTGTGAAGCATAGGCCTCAAGGGGTCCAACATTATCATGTATGACCCCACTCTTATCCTTCATAGACTGAACATTCCTCCCCTCCATGGCTTCCCTAATCACCTCCTCAATTTCATGCTCAATATTTTAAATCCATTCCTCCTCCTCATCCTTTGAATCTTTGACTAGATTGGTTGATAAACATCAACCATTTCTTCATCATGATCACTAATTTTAGAATATTTTGAGAGATCTTCTCCCAACATAACTGATAATTCCTTCTTACTCGGGTTAATAGGAGGCAGATTTTCCTCTTCAGGGTCATCCCCAAGATCTTCAAAACAAAGTTTCATCCCTTTGGCAGACTAGCCAACAAGCCTAGTTGATCACCTCTCACCCCTCCCACTACTAGAATCTTCCAAATTTCCTTTCTCGTCATTGTCTCTTATTTGAATGGAAAATTTCTCGGTAGTTGTAGGCTTAAGACTTGGAACATAGAATTTTGGTGCTCTACTAGGGTTTAGGACCTAGGGAAACAATCTTCTATACTTCACATTCAAGGATGACCCTAGAGATCTCACCCCAAGAGTGGAATAGAGGCAAGAGATCTCACAATAGGGTATCTTAGGGTATGATTTCAAATTATAGGAGGGGTTCACCACCAAGCCAAGGCTTGGAAAAATGTATGACATGCAAGATGAAATGTAAAACCTAATTTGATGCAACGCTTCAATGAATAACTTATAAATGACCATGAAACAAAATAAAAAGCTACAAAAATGAAAGTGTGCACTTGGAAACTAGAGATAGATGGAATGGAGCCTAGAAATCCTAAAATTACTACTTTTTAGGCTTGGTGGGACTCATTCGCCATTCTAGGAAAATCAGTCCTAATTTTGGAAAAATGTACTAGAGCAAGTTTCAGCCAAATGGGTATCCAAATCTGCAAAGATTTTTGAAAAAAACCTACATTGGGACTCATTCACCACTCTTGGTGAATGAGTCTAGTTTGGCTTTCCTGGAAAAATGTATGACATGCAAGATGAAATGTAAAACCTAATTTGATGCAATGCTTCAATGAATAACTTATAAATGACCATGAAACAAAATAAAAAGCTACAAAACTGAAAGTGTGCACTTGGAAAATAGAGATAGATGGAATGGAGCCCTGAAATCCTGAAATTACTACTTTTTAGGCCTGGTGGGACTCATTTGCCATTCTAGGCAAATCAGTCCTAATTTTGGATAAAACTATACCAGAGCAAGTTTTGGCCAAATGGGTATCCAAATCTCCAAAGATCTCCAAAAAAAACCTATAGTGGGACTCATTTTCCACTCTTGGTGAATGAGTCCAATTTGGTTTTTCTGGAAATTCAAGTCTGGATCTACTCTTTTTTGTTTGTTCTTTCTATTCCTACAGGTTCCTAGATTTGAAACCCTAATTTCGGGGCTATAGATAATCTTTTAGTGAATATTTTGACCTTGCAAATGGGGAGACAAATCCAACAGGGTTGTAACCTAATATTCAATGTTCTTCGAAGCTCCAAGATACATATATCTACAATCACACAAAGAAAGAGAGATAAAATGTTGATTGTTAGGGAATGGGGGTTTGCCTTGGTCAAACCCCATTTAGGTAATTAAACCAAATGATGAAACAATGAAATGAAGGCATGAAGCATGAAACAAAGGAAATGAATCATGCATAATAATACCATGAATGATGTCTTCTAAATCTACAACTCAACATGAAATGGCCACGAAGGATGTAGATCTCAATCTTTGACAATAAGAATAGAACAATGTTTGGTCTTGGACCTTTAATTCTACACCATAACACTAGCTCGCTAACATGCTTGATGCTTGATATGCTTGACATCATGATGGGTCTTAAATTTTTGCAACAATTGATGAAGAATCTTACCCTTGAATGATCTTGAAATCTATTTTAATAAGGTCTTGGAATGCTTAACTCTTGAATTCTTGACTTGATAACATGTAGGCTTATGTTTCTTCGATTACTTAGGTGAAATAATGATTTGAAAGCTTGTTCATATCAGCAATCTAGTCACATGTTTGTTAATTTGATCCCCAAGGACAAAATTGAAGAAATTTGAATTAAAAACCAACTATTTCTTCCTCAAAACATTAAAATAGCTCAAATGGGACTCATTTTACCAAGATGGCGAATGGGTCCCATAGGGGCTATTTTTCATGCTAAAGTGTCAAGGAGTGAATATTTTAATTTTTTATGTTGATATTGTTGGGTCTTTGATCAAAATATGCCTTGGGATGCACAATATGGGGCCATAGGGGCATATTAATGATGATATTAAGGTTATAAGTGCAAGGGATCACAAAAAATAATGTGAAAGTGTAACTAAATACACTTTTCAACACTAAATTAGGGAAAATTTGAGTTTGTTCAGCTTAGAGGGGCCCTAAATCCCATGTGAATGTGTAAAACATATTACAAAACTAGATTAGGTCCACTTGATTTATAATCCTTCCAAATTTAATGTGGAAATGTAAATAAATACATTTATAATATTAAATTAGGACAAAGTTAGGTTAATTTAGCTTAAAAATGGCCCAAGACCTAATGTGGAGTGTAAAACACCTCACAAGACTAGATCAAGGCATCATTAATTATTCCCATATTGAGCAAGGTACATGTTTTTCTACACTACATTTAGCCCCCACTTTAGTGAGAGGATCAACTTGCTTCAAACTCATAGTAAAGTAGACATTCAAGAGGGGTCCAATCATACCAATGCGGATGAAAATGGATGACAAAGATCAAGGAACTGGTGAACCCCTAGGATCCAAGATCCTGCATCAAACCAACATAAGCACAAAAGGACACACACAAGGTGTATGATTTGCAACAGAACAAGATACGTGATCATGCAATATCAATAAAGGAAAAACAATTAAAGATAAAAATGAGGTGGATCAAGCCTCGACTATTTGTCTAGCATGATGTGGATTAGATCTAAGTTGTTTGTCCAAAAAATGCATACTCACTCTTAGGTGATAGAACTCTTGGCTATCTGTCGGGTGAGAAGTACAAAAAGGTGAGACACATACACTCATGGCTGGTATGCACTCACATACAATGCAAGTGGCTATGGGAAAATTCATGCCTTGGATTGGGATTCTCACTCAACCATACCAAAGTTATACCTCTTGATAACTTTAATAAGGTGCCACACAAAAATAATTTTTGAGCTTCATGAGAGAAGAAAAATTTTGTATGCTTGAAGCTCATGAACAAATAGGATGGCTCCATAGGCATGCAAGCTATGTTATGCAAGGTGGCCATATAATGAAAAATGCAAAATGCAAAAATAGGAAATTTTCAAAGGATTCTTGCTTAGCTCATGCAAGGTATTTAACTTAGAGAACATTGTGCCTAATGTCTCCAAGAGAGGACCAATCAAAGAATATAAGATTCACAACTTAGGGGATGTAGTGTGTCACATCAAGCCACTAAGAGGAATGTAATATGCTAAGAGAGATCATTCTCATGAAGGAAATTACACCCAATGTCATCCACAAAGAGACAAACACATTGTATGAAGTAGGAAGGCTGCACTAAGAGCCAAGAAAAGGAAAAATGCAAAATAATAATGCCAATGTATGCCCCCACTTTAAAGAAATTGCTAAACATCGTATTGTGAGAAATTACTTTAAAGTAGAAAATGATAAATTCCAATAGAAAAGGAGGACATGAGAGCTAAGATTGAAATCCCTATGCCAAGTCATATGTTTCCAATAAGCTGCAACATGAATAAGTATATCACATGTGAGTCAACCTAAGGCATGGCATCCACATCCCAAGCTTGCTCTTATATGTTCATGAAAGGTGATCAACTAGCTAAAAGAGGCAATGAAAAGTGACATACGAGGACAAGGATAACTAACCCCTTTCCCCCATTTATTGCAAGACAAGGGTGAGCCAAATAGGATGAAAATAAGTATTAGTTAGAGGAATTAGGTGTTTCAACACAAGGAAGAGTGCCACACTCATTGAGATGTTGAATTTTGTTGTTTAAAGCCTTAGATGAAAATGGAGACAAGGGAGGTAACCCTAGATCTTTCCTGGAAGAGTATGATATGTTGATTTATTTAATGTGTTCATTGTATCCATCTATAGGAGGGAGATTGTATCTGATACCTTAACAATCTTCCAAGTCAAATAAAGGGGGTTTATGCTTTTAAGAAGGATCAACTTCTTCCCAAGAACACACATTCTTTTTAAAGTTATGTGTCATTCCTTCATGAGGGATGGGAGTTATATAGCCCCCATCACCACCATGGGGTAGTTTTCTAGAACTAAGTTGAGCGAATAAAACACAAGGTTGTTTTAGTTTGGATTGTGAGATTTCACACTTGCCCCTAAAGGAAGGTGTGAAACCCCAATCGGTACTATAACTTGTATATGAAAATGAATCATTTGTATATGACTCTTTGGACCATGAGGGTGAGATTTTGGAAACTTTGTTGAAATGAGGTGTAAAATATAATGACCCCCAATTATCACTAAAGAGTTTTATTGTAGGTGAAGAATTGGCATCAACTTGTATAGGTTCAACTTTTTATTTTGGAATGAAAGTATTGGAAATATTGTGATCATATGATTCACAACTTCGTTAATCTACTTAAATCATGTATATCTTGTTAGTGTACTCAAATTTCATTGTACGATGGAGAGAAGATGGCACTCCTTTCATAGCGTGGATCCATGGTCTCCCTAGGAGAAGATGGTATGGAAGGGGTCCTAGCATGATATGGATAGGGCTAGGCAACACTATAGGTCAGACCTCAATAGGTAATGTGATCATACCTAGTGGTTGCCTATTAACATTGTCAAATCCATGAATATGAACATCATTAAGTTGAATGAGCCTTTTTCCATGCCAATTTTATCTAGGAGGTCAATGCTATAAAAATTGATTTTAGCTCTCTTGTCTATGAGAGTGCACCTAACTTCAGTTTCATTGATGATCACATGTATCATCAAGGCTTCATTCTTCTTTTGAGTCTCAAGTTAGGGCAATGCATTCTTAGAGAAGGTGA
The DNA here is from genome assembly GCA_007115665.2 of Sequoiadendron giganteum. Classification (NCBI taxonomy): domain Eukaryota; kingdom Viridiplantae; phylum Streptophyta; class Pinopsida; order Cupressales; family Cupressaceae; genus Sequoiadendron; species Sequoiadendron giganteum. Next base: position 548,457,140 of record CM021107.1, on the reverse strand, counting down.
TTTCTAACTATGTGACTTGTGTGGGATGAAAGGAGGATTTTACATTATTCAATTTCATAGAATCTTGGATCTCCTCTTGCTTTATTTGCAATATTTCTTGAAATAGGCACTTCTATGTAGGTGATAGTTGAGTAAGTTGCCATATGGATATATTAGCAAGTGTCTTCTTAATATCTCAAACTATAATATGAAAATGTGATCGAGGAGCACTAGTCAAAACATGTTGAGGTAATGGTGATGTTGTGGGAGAAATTTTTGGTCCCCTACATGTTTGAGCAACTATGTTATATCTTGGTTGCTACAAAAAATTGTTAGGTTGCATCCTTGATTTCAAGAAATCTCTTTTTTTTTATATTATTCGTTAGTGGGAGGTGACCTAGGAATCTCACTAATTAAAGGATATCCAGTTTGTTTCACCATAACCTCAAGAAATATTGTCTTTATTTGCATGATCTCTTGATGAAGAGGAGTCTAATGTTACTTCACCTAAGGAAGCCTCATTACATCTGTCAATGTTCAGATTTTCTTGCACCATGATATCCTCCCTAGGAGGAGAGTTTTTAGGAGAACTACAAACCAATATTCTTGGCATTCAAAGGTTGGTTCTTCTAAAATGACTTCATCACAAGTAGGGGAATGATAAATTGTTGAATTTTCTTGCTCAATAAGGGTTTCCCTAGGTGAAGGGGGACAACTAGGATACTCATGACCTTCATTGATTGTGTTTTCTAATATCGAAGTATCTTCTTCATGACTAGGAGAAGAAAAAATGTTATTGGCATGATTATCTATGGTTGTGTTATCTTGTTCATCAATGTCTAGTCCACTAAAAGAAGTAAAAGGAGAGAAAAAACTAGGATTCTCAAAACTCTCATTGATTGGTTCTTCCAATACCAAAATATCATATTTTCCAATAGGAGAGATATTAGGAGAATAACAAATATGATCATTACGAATGTCCAAGGTTGTATTCTCTTTCACTAAAACACTCTCATAGGGAGGTGATTGTTTCTTAGCATGCCTAAATATCTAAGACACTAACATTGTTTGAACAAAAATGAAAAGCACTTATAACCATTTCATGCAATGTTTCAGCAATGTAAATAATGTATATCCAAAGATGCAAAACACTTTTATCCAACGTATGAAAAAATTTAAGAATGTAAACAATATATATCCCAAAATGAAAAACACTCTTACCAAACTTATGCATTTTTTTATGAATGTAAACATTATATATGCAAAAGTGAAAAGTTCATTTATACCTATGATGCAAAGTTTTAGAAATGTCCAAATTTTCATATCTAATGATTCTTGTAAATGAAATGATTTCAAAAATGAGTACCCTAAATTGATGTTTTTGACCTAGATGCATAAAATAATTATTTCTGAAACTATCCAGACTTATAGTATATGTTAGTAGGAGGCTTAGGAAGCACAAAAATGAGGTTTCTAATTTTGTAACAAGAAGTTTATAAATCTAGAAAGGGATTGATTCACCCAAGGTGGTGAATGAGTCCTAGTTAGGGTTTTCTACAAAAATTTCAAAACAATTTAATTGCTTTTGATGATTTTTATGTTGTATGACCGAAAGACTAAATGAAAATTTAGATTTTGAATGATTATTAATGAAATTAAATGCTATATGAGCTTTCACTAATGCAAAAATTTGAAACCCTAGAATTCGAATTAACTAATGCAAACTCTAATGCAGTGTTAATGCAAGCTAAATCTAGGATGATGATGGACTCCAAATCAGAAAAAAAAGGTATTCTAAATGCGGGCTCACCAAAATGTAACATAGAATTTTGGTGCTCTACTAGGGTTTAGGACCTAGGGCAACAATCTTCTATACTTCACATTCAAGGATGACCCTAGAGATCTCACCCCAAGAGTGGAATAGAGGCAAGAGATTTGACAATAGGGTATCTTAGGGTATGATTTCAAATTATAGAATGGGTTCACCACCAAGCCAGGGCTTGGAAAAATGTATGGCATGCAAGATGAAATGTAAAACCTAATTTGATGCAATGCTTCAATGAATAACTTATAAATGACCATGAAACAAAATACAACGCTACAAAACTGAAAGTGTGCACTTGGAAACTAGAGATAGATGGAATGGAGCCCTAAAATCCTAAAATTACTACTTTTTAGGCCTGGTGGGACTCATTCGCCATTCTAGGAAAATCAGTCCTAATTTTGGAAAAATGTACTGGAGCAAGTTTCAGACAAATGGGTATCCAAATCTGCAAAGATTTTTGAAAAACACCTACATTGGGACTCATTCACCACTCTTCGTGAATGAGTCTAGTTTGGCTTTTTTGGAAAGTCAAAGTCTATATATACTCTTCTCTTTCTACTCTTTCTCTTCCTACAGAATCCCAAATCTGAAACCATGATTTGAGGGTTGTAGATGATCTTTAGTGCAGATTTTTACCTTGCAAATGGGGAGACAACTCCAACAACATTGTAACCTAATCTTCAATGATCTTCTAAGCTCCAAGACACCTAGATCTACAATCAAACAAAGAAAGAGAGAGAAAATTTTGATTGTTAGGGAATGGGGGTTTGCCTTGGTCAAACCTCATTTAGGTAACTAAAAAAAATGATGAAACAATGAAATGAAGGCATGAAGCATGAAAAAAATAAAATGAATCATGGATAATAATACCATGAATTATGTCTTGTAGATCTACAACTCAACATGAAATGGCCATGAAGGATATAGATCTTGATATTTGAAAATAAGAATAGAATAATGCTTGGTCTTGGATCTTCAATGCTACATCACAACACTAGCTCACTAACATGCACTTGATGATTGATATGCTTGACATGATGATGGATCTTGAATTGTTGCAACAATTGATGAAGAATCTTGCCCTTGAATGATCTTGAAAACTATCTTAATGACCTTGGAATGCTTAACTCTTGAATGCTTGACTCGATAGCATGTAGGCTTATGTTGCTTGGATTACTTAGGTGAAATAATGATTCGAAAGATTTTTTATATAAGCAATCCACTCACATGATCGTTAATTTGATCTCCAAGGCTGACATTAAAGAAATTTTAATTACAAACCCACTTTTTGCTACTCATACGTCAAAAATAGGTCAAATGGGACTCATTTTCCATCCTGAGTGAATGAGTCCCACCTAGATAGAACTCATTCACCCAAGGTGGTGAATGGGTCCCACATGGGCTATTTTTCATGCTAAATTATTTTTGATTGAAGATTTAAAGTTTTTATGTTGATATTATTAGGTCTTTGATCAAAATATGCCTTGGGATGCACAATATGGGGCTATAGGGGCCTATTAATGATGATATTGAGGTTATAAATGAAATGGAGCCCAAAATCTGATGTGGAAGTGTAAATAAATACACTTTTCAACACTAAATTAAGACAAAATTGAGTCTATTTTTCTTACAAGGGTCCTAAATCCCATGTGGATGTGTAAAACACATTACAACACTAGATTTAGTCCACTTGATTTACAAGTCTTCCAAATTTAATGTGGAAATGTAAATAAATACTTTTTACAACATTAAATTAGGATAGAGTTAGGTTAATTTATCTTAGAAAGGGCCCAAGACCTAATGTGGATGTGTAAAACACCTCACAACACTAGATCAAGGCATAATTAAATCCAATTTATGATTAATTATTCCCATATCAAGCAAGGTACATGTTTTTCTACACTACAAGACTTTCATAGGAATTCCTTTTTCTGCTAGAGTTACCTAGGGGGTAAACTCTAGTTTATTTTACTTATTGATTTTGAGTAGAAGGGTTACCCTTAGTAAGAAGGCCTTTAATTTAAGATTGTTTAAAATTGGAAGAGCCAACTGGGGGATTTTTATGGAAGGCCTCACAAAGGAGGGACCTACACTAGAGGAATTATCTAGAGAGGGGTCGGGGAGGGGTTCAACATGACAAATAGGGGCAACAAAACTAGTAGGGATACATCTAGGAGGTCTCGACAAGGGGTAATAGAAACAACACAATTATAAGTGCATTGGATTAAACCCTGGTGGAGAGGAGGTGAGGCACCCTTAGCTTTACATTTCTTTAAAGACAATAAAAAAAAGAAATAAATATATTTTTTTCATTCTTATGAATATGACATAGAAAGGGGAAACGGTACTCATGGATAGTGTTGTAGCACCCTTCTAGAGTGAAGTACTTCATTATGTGAACACTAACAACCGAAAAAGGAGTCAGAAGGCATTCTCTATCATAGCCATTTTGGTTTCACACTAGTTTCTCATCACCTTAAAGGAAGCTATCCATAAATATTTGGTAATTTCCATTAATGATTTTAGACACGCTAAAGCCACTGTATTGCAAACCTGTCGCAAATATTGCAATAAACCTAGGAGACAATTTAAACCCTATACTACCAATCTAAACTCTATCCTCTCTCCAAGAATTATAAAACTTATTAGTAATGCCATCATTGTAGCCACACATCACCATAAAGAATGGCATCATACCAGCCTCCTCAAATAGCCTCCATAGCTTGATGTTTTATCGTAAAGGCACACAAGGCAATGACCCAAACCCTTTTCTAGGACCCCCCATCAAATTATAATGATAGTGGTGGAGGAAAGAAGATTTATATTTCCCAATAGTCAATTTAAATTTCTCAACAATAGATTTTATGGGAGAAGACATAATAAAGGAAGTAGTAAAATAGTTGATGCCCCAATTTGGTGGAAAAATAGTGGACAACTCTTTCGCCAATAGGGTGCTAATATCACATGACTTCTAGAAAGGTCTAGTAGGAGCCATGGAGTAGGTTAGAGGGGGGATAAAACACCACCCTATTTTACTAGAGCAAATCATGAGCCCATAATTCGTGTGAGGGTGATCTCACAATACTAGTTTACAATTTTTGGGCAAATTGGACACTGAACTAATTTTTTTAATCTAAATCTTCACTTTTGGGCTCCTATAGTGGGTAAACCGTGAGGAATTTGAAAATGATGAAAACTAGTGATTTGTTAAGTTTTGTCTATAGATTCTAAATATATTTTTTTCAAAAATTTTGGAATTAGGTTTCACTTTTTTTTTCATCTCCTTCAAAAACTAGTTTTTATCAATAAACAACATTTTTAAGGAGTGATGCTCATCGTATACAACATAATTTTTTTTGTATGAAGGATAAAATTATAATTATTTATAATTTATATGTATAACTACGATATCTAACTAGTTCATTTGGTTTCATAGTGTTTTATTAAATTTATTTTCCTTAATCAAGTTTCAAAGTTAAACCAATTACAATTCAGACATAGGCAGACTGTATACAACATAACTTTTCTGTATGTATTGAAATTCAATTTTTTTTTTTTTAATGGATCAAGGACATCAATACTTAGCCTGAACATACTTTTAAATTATTATTTTTGATAACCTTCTATTTTTTCACATGTGCAGAACAGAGAGCTTGATTTTTGGTGAAAAACCTACATTCACAAGAAATGAAAAATAAATATAATAATCAAATTTAATTTGATTAAAATTATACTTTTTTGGAAGCTTATAATAAGGACTACATACTTATAAAAAATAAATTTTAAAAAAATTCATTTGATCCCACAAAAGGTAAATCAAAAGTGGGTTTTTATCAACATTTTGATAGGTGTAAAGGAGACTACGTTATAGGTATGGTTTAAAACTAGTGGGGTTCTATCCAAGGGGGATTGGTCTAAGGTGGTTTGATCAAACCCTCTTCAATTGGAATCCTTTAAATGGAAATTTTCAAGGTTTAAATCATTATATTTTCTAAAAATATGCGATTTTAGAAAAAATTAGGATTCCCAGAAAGTGTAAACCACTATTGTGGTAGCACCCATGAGAATAGACTCTACAAATAATAATGATGCAAAGGAAGAAAAAATAGAAGTCCAAACTTTGATTGAAAGGGCATATAAAATATTGTGGCATAGGAAACATGTGAGGGCATAGTGAAGAGGAGATGTCGTGGTGATTTATCATGATGGAAATATGCCTTGACTGCACACCTTCAAGGGAGAGAGGATCTACCTTCACATAATCTAGCCTTTCCATGAAAAGTGAAATATCTAAAAAATAAACCATCTCAAGGTAGATATAAATTAGAGAATAATTCCATAAAGGACTTATAAAAACATCAAAGCTAATAATATCTCGAGGCATGGGATACATTCCAATTAGATCACTCACCAACATCAAATCCTTGAAATGACAACACCTACTCACAAAGGTATATGAAGTAATGAAACTGACCATAGATGACATCATTCATCCCATGTCAAGGCCTTCCTTTCTACCCCAATAATTAGCCCACACCTTCTAATCTAGACACAAAAAAGTGAGCCAAGTATACAAACATTCCTTCAACACCCAAACAACGTGGATTTTGTTAGTGTAATTAATATTTAATTACACTTGCATAACTTTACTTAGGTAATAATTAGTTTACTTAATTAATAAGTAAGCTTTATTTAGTTGAGCTATTTTTAGGTCAACATTAGGGTTGCATACTTTGCTTTTATAAAGCAAATCATCTCATTGTAATATTGGAATTCCTGAATATATCATTTTGCACATTCGCATGCAAAGCTCTGCTTTTTTATGTTTTCTCTTATGTGGAAGGTGTTTAGGTTTGCATGTCTGATCTAGGGTTTCTAACATGGTATCACAGCCTTGACATGCAACCCCTTCTCAAATTCCAGAGAAATTCATTGCAGATTTTGGTCATCATTTTCCAGATCTGTGAGGGTTTCAGTTTTGGTGATTTTTTGGAAGCTCTAGAGGTAGCCATTTTTTTGAAGCATTTTGAGTAGAAACGGAGGTCACCATTGCGTTCGCAATGCCCCAAAACCCTAAGATCGCCCTTCGTTTCATCAATTTTGGCAAAGTTGATCCGGAAGGCAAAAAAAAATTGCCAAGGAAGCTGTACGGCCTCCCCAACACGCATCCTGAGGCACGTTTTTCGAAAAAAATGCATTTTTGGGGATCCGCACCACCACAGCCAATTACAGGCCATTCTAGAGCACTTTCACCAAATTAGGTATAACTTTTGCGTACGGAGTCGATTTTTCACAAATGAAATATCATTAGAAAGCTGGTTCCAAGCCCGTTCTGTTAGTGTAGGTTATTTTTTCGGATTATGCTCCAGATTTATTTTGCAGGTCCTTGAACTCAGAACTTGTTATTTTCACTCTGGAGGGCATATCTTTTGACTCGGTGATCCTTTTTTCGCCATTCTTGCGGCATTGGAAAGCTGGTTCAGTCCTCTACACAAATTTCAGGTATTTTTCTATTTTCTATTTATGCATGTTTAGGCATTCTCTCCTTTTGCAGTCATTGGGGATTGTATTAAATGAAGTGATATAAAGTTCCTTCAGGGGGGTTTCTTGCATAATAAATCTAATTAGAGTGTGCATGCACTTTGATCTTCATTGTGTTTTGATGGAAACTCACATGGGTTGTAATCTGGTTTCTTAGTTTCTTTTGGCCACATTTTGTCTTAGCTTGACACATATCAGATTCATATCGATTCACACTTTAGATTGAGAGCCTATGGTTAATGATCCGCATCGGATCCATCTCAGTTTGAGGGCCACTAAATTTGTGGTTAATGTTCTAGAGTTTGTATGGTACTTTTTCCTATGGAAGAGTTTCAGTCTTAGTTTGGCATCGACATCGAGATTCATGGCTTCCAGATTCTGTCATCATCATAGCATCTACTATTGCTTTATGGATTCTAGGGTTATTCCAACTTGGAGTGTTCGAGTGTTCCATGACATCGGGTCTGCTGTTGCATTATTATGATTCTGATATGGTTTCTTGTAGACAGAAGTATCTTTACTTGCTTGCTAGATTGCGGTTCTAGTGTTACTCCACAGTGTTCTTCTAGTGCTTCTTTGCAGCAGTCATCTCATTGTAGGGGGGGTTGTCCCACTGGGTTTTCCTTCTCTACCTCATTATTGCATTTGTACATGGGTACCTGATCAGGCCTTGCTGTCGGGACCCATTCATGCTTTCTTGCATTCATCTTAGTTTTAGGTGCATACTTATTTAGTCTCCCTAATATGCACTTATGGGGGGTGTTAGTGTAATTAATATTTAATTACACTTGCATAACTTTACTTAGGTTTTGCTTAGGTAATAATTAGTTTACTTAATTAATAAGTAAGCTTTATTTAGTTGAGCTATTTTTGGGTCAACATTAGGGTTGTATACTTTGCTTTTATAAAGCAAATCCTCTGATTGTAATATTGGAATTCCTGAATATATCATTTTTCACATTCGCATGCAAAGCTCTGCTTTTTTATGTTTTCTCTGTTGTGGAAGGTGTTTAGGTTTGCATGTCTGATCTAGGGTTTCTAACAATCATTTTGCACATTCACATGCAAAGCTCTGCTTTTTTTTGTTTTCTCTTCTTTGGAAGGTGTTTAGGTTTGTATGTTTGATCTAGGGTTTCTAACAGATTTGACATCACCAAGTCATAAAAGAGTATGGATAAATGAAATCCATCAAGGATGACATCATCTTCCATCCATCAAAGTCATTCTTATTTCTCTAGTAACTACACCTCACCCCGCTCTAAAGGATCTAAATAAGCATGCCACATAACCAACCAACCCTTTGACACCAAAATCATGTGGCTCACCATCGTGCCATCACCTCAAGTACCTTTAGCTTTCCAAACAAGGTATGATCTTTTTCCCCACATCACCATACAAATGTTAAGATTCAAATTTAAATTTGAAGTAAGGTATCTCTATCTTATACAACATATCATCTAGTATATGTTATGAATCAAATTAGAAATAAAAAAGGAATGAGAAACCAACACCTTGAACATAGCCGTAGTAAGACACACATAAAGCAAGGTAGACAAAAACATCATTAAAGCTTTAAAGGAGCCCCACCCATCCAGTCCTTGGCTATCTAGTCTTTAATATGAGTCAAAAAATATTTAAATTTCTAGAATTTCCAATGGGGAGATGAGAGACCCAAGTTGGAGATTGCATTAGCAGGGTTATTTCCTTCCATGTAGATATGGGAGACTAATACACCTGCCATAGAAGAGAGCACCCGTTTAGAGTCCAAAATAAATCTACTGATATTCCAAGGGGGATCAAATAAGATGCTTAGACAATTCACAATTAGTTTTGATCACCCTCAATCATGACATGGTCAAAACCTAGATATTTTAGCCTCTTAATTCCTCCCCAAGTAGCTACAACCTCCCCTTTGAGACTGGTATCTAAACCTATACATTTTCCATTGGCATCAATACAATTTCCATTGTGGTCCCTAATCAAAGCACTCATCGCAGCCAAACCGGGATTCCCTTTAGAACATCCATCAAAATTTAGTTTGACCCATCTCACCAAAGGGGACTCTACTTGGTCATTCTCCTTCTATAGATGTTGTTCCAATTGATCTTGGTCAGGTCCAGGTTAATTCCCCACTACTGTTTAATTATGATGTCCTTATAATTAGGCATAGAGTTAGAGAACCCAAAAGATTTCGAATTTAGATTCTCAACCAAGTGTTGCTTCATGCTATAAAAAACCTTAGCACTACTCTATATTTCCTTCGAAGATTATGTTATTATGTTCCTTCCATACATGCCAACAAACCATGGGAGGGACATGATACCAAATCTTCTCAAGAGAGCTCAAAAAAATTCCACTGATTAACCAAATCCTTCAAGTCACAAGGAAACATCCAGTTTGAAAGAAGGATTTGCAGAGTCGAAGATCATACTTCCCAAGCATAGGGGAAATGGACCAACAAATGGTTAATCAATTTTTCAACAAAAAGGAAAAGAATGCATTTGCTCACAAATTGGAATCCATTTTATTAATAACATCAATGGTTAAGATTCTACCATGTAATGCAAGCCACCAAAAACAATTGACTTTAGGAATTAATTTAGATAGCTAGATATTGGACCAATTAAAATTCTAATTCATAGAAAGGAAAAAAGCCAATAGGTTGTAAGTAAATCTAATTGAAAAGGCACCGGAGAGGTTGTCACACAAAATCCAGTCATCTACACTACCTTGAATGGAAAGACAATATTCTCCCAAGATAGAGTTGAGGGAATTGAAGATTCCAAAATTGAGAGGCCCAATACTTTCCCTACTCAATCTTAGATCAATAACATCACTTTCAAAGTTTCACCATGTGGGAGTGTCAGCATTCAAATTGATATATCTATAAATTGAAGTCCCTTAGAGACACGGAAGGTCATGTTTGATGGGAAGAAGATTAGTCATGAAGGATAGCTTAGGTCCATTACCCCACACTTCCTCCCAGAAATCAATGGTTCTCCAATCTCCCACTTTCCTTTCTACACATCTAAGTAAGAAATTCTTGGTTCTCAAAATTTTATTCCAAAACATTGACCCCCTTGGGAAGTCTTGATTCAACAAGTTTCTAGGGGGATCATTTCCCATGTACTTAGCACAGAGGATCTATGACCAATATTTTTTACCTTGGATCAAAATCTAGCCCATTTTTCTCATCAAGTCCTTATTAAATTCTTTAAGTCTTCATATGCCAAATCCTCCAATTTTTTTAGGAGAACACACCTTTTCACAACTAATAAGGGTGATTATGGATTTATCCTCAGTGCCTCACTAAAGAAAGTTCCATTGGATTTGTTAAATTTTCTAAATGATATAGGTTGTCATTTAAAAAAGAGAAAGATAGTAAATTGGTATGTTTTGAAGAGAGGATTTTAAAAGAATCATCTTATTAGCCTGACCGAGAAGTTTCCCTATCCACCCTACAAGCTTCTTTTGGATCCTCTCCATAATACTATTCAAGAATGAGTTAGATAGTTTCTTTCTACGAAGAGGTAGGCTCAAATATTTGTAAGGAACATCAACAATCTAACACCCTAAGATTCTCAAGATTTTGTCTTTCACCTACTAAGTAGAATTAAATAAATATAGTTTTCTTTTATTGTAGTTTATCAACTTTCTAGAGAGATCCACATACTTGTTGAGAATGTCCTTCCAAAAAATAGCCTCCACCACCGAAGCTGGTACAAAAAGAAAGGTATCATCCACAAACTATTGGTGAGAGGCAACATCTAAGGAATAAGTAGCACAAACTCCATAGATTTGGACACAACCAAGACACTTTTGAAGATTTCAACCCAAGACTTCAACAACAATAATAGAAAGATATAGTGACAAGGTATTTCCTTGTCTTAACCCTTTCCCACATGTGAATATTTTAGTAGGGACACCATTAAGGAGAACAACAAAGATAGTGGTAGAGACACACTCCTTAATTAGTCTAAGGAACTTTCCTTTGAAACCAAACTTTTCTAGCACAACAAACAAAAAATCTTAAGAGACCTTTTCCTAAACCTTGGATATATCCAACTTAAGGGCCATGGTTGGGATTTTGAAGTGAACCATAGAGTGAAAAATTTCATGAGAAATAATAGTCACATCTAAAATTTGTCTTCCAACCACAAACACTTTCTGGTTCCCAGAGATAATCTTCTCAAGCAAAGGCTTGATCCTATTAACCATGATTTTGGAGAAAATTTTGTAGACCATGCTACAAAGATTGATAGGTTCATAATCATCCATGGAGATCACATCCTCCTTTTTGGGAACCAAAAATAATTAAGTAGAGTTCAATTGTCTAAGAAGCCTATCAACATGAAAAAATTCTCTCACTACTGAAAAGGAGGTCATTAGCTAAGATTTCCAAGAAATCTATAAACAAGGTAGGAGGGAAGTTGTCTGAGCTTGGAGATTTGTAAGCACCAAAGGAGAAGACAACCACCTTGAATTCTTGTAGAGAGACCCTACACTCTAAATATTTGATATCATCAGGGGAGATTAAGTTAGGAATAACTTCCAAGATGAAGGCCAAATTAGTAGAAGAGGGAGCTTGAGGATGACCTCCATCACAAAAGAAAGAAATAGCTTCCAATTCCAAATCGTCATCCTTGGTAAGAAGGTCCCAATTATCCTTGACAAGGGAGCAGATTCTATTCCTTCTCCTATGCTTGAGGATGGACTGATGAAAAAAATTGGTGTTTCTATCACCCTCATTTAACCACTATACCCTTTACTTTTGTTAACAAAAAATTCTCCTCTTTCTTAGTAACCTCAAACCATTCCTTTCTTAGCTCCATTTATCTTGCAACAATGTCTTCATCAAACATCCTATTGTGTGGTCTCACAACACACCCCATTTTTCTCCTTGGAAAAATGTGGACTCCCTTATTTTCTATTTCTTTTTCTTTATCTTCCTTGCTTCTATTTTCTTTAGTGTGCTTCTTTTGGAGGAAATGGTAAAATGGAAGTTTTTAATTCAGCTTTCCTTGTCCATGCATAAGTGCTTGTTTTACTGGGTTTGGATTGTTGCAAATTATTTCTCTAGCCTTATCAATTTTTGGGACCCCTGGGTCCTGGATTTTATGTTATAATGCTAAGGATAGTATCTTTCGCAAGTTTTTTTCTTTGCACCTGGTCGGTAAGTCAAGCCTAGTGGTGGCTTTGATTTTGTTTTAACTGAAGACTAGAAACTAGTGGTTTAGCTATGAATATGTTTTAAATCAATTTGATCCCATTTGAACTTGGTTCCAAGTCCTTTCTTTGCACCTAGTTCTCATGAACCTAGTGATTAAAAGTCCCAGTTACCGGTAACCTCTCCAAGGCCCAGTGAAGAAGGATCCAAACCTCTTTTGATAATTAATTATTAAGTATCCAAAGTTTCTTTTCTTTTAAATCCTTTTCCTCATAAGAATTGAAGTGACACATAAGTGTGCCATGCAAGATTTTTGCACTATCTTCTTCTATAATGGTGGGACCTACACAAAAACTAAAGTGTTCATGATTTGAACCCTAATTTACCATGATCACACCTTTATTTAGGGAAATTAATGAAGGTTGTGAACAACACATGTACCTGGCACCCCTCGAGCATGTAGTTTCTTTCATGACACTACCTTGTTCCATAATACTCAATTGTAAGTATGTTGAAGAATTAAAATCAAGATTATGGTGTGTAAAGAAAGGTAAACCTCAAGAATTTGAAGAGCACAACTACCAAGGGTTTTGGAGTTTTGTTTTGAAATAAAATCATAACATTGGCAAAAATACTTATGCTTCGAATAACTGAAATTCTATCAAGTTTTCTATGAAGGCATGTCTTAGGATAAATGGGGTTCCCCTGGTTTGGTAATTAAAAATGTTGATTATTTTGAAATAAATTTAACCTAACTGTAGATTAAAAGTCTTATGATGTATTGAAAACAAATGGTTGAATTTAACCCTAACGCGCATGCAAGGCACATATTTGCTAATAATGCAGGAAACCTAGGAAAATATGAGAACTTCTAGAAGGAATCTAGATGAGGAATTTTCGTACTATACTTCACAAGCTACACTAGTAGGTGGGCTAATTACCAAAATTCATCTAGGATTCTTTTTTTATATTGAAAATTCATTATATTTGTTCAATAGGAGAATGCTTTTCAATTCTCAAAGAATATTATTGCAAGTGGGCTACATTTGGTAGGAGATTTTTTTCCAGCAATGGAGGCCCTGGAACTAATAAGGGAATGTATTAAGTAGTATGACCCAAAAAAGAGGGTCATTAAGAAAGAAGGGAGATTCTATGCATAACTCCATATAAAATGGATTGTATATATATTTTGGCTCCTCACATCTCACCAGATGAATCTATTAGATATGAAAACCCTAGCTAGAACATATCTGAGTGCAGAAGAACATAATAGAAGATCTATGAGTGCAAAGTGGTACCAAGAGGAGATTAATAAGAAAATGAAACTAATTTTGAGGTTTGTGTTTAACCAAGATGTTCAAGACATCATAACCCTATTAAGCAAGATAGATGGACTCAAAGATGCTAGAAAATTAAAACCCTAAATGTTTCGACTGATAGAAAATATAATGGAAGGTCTTTTGCAAATTCATTGGGGAAGCTTAATTAGTGACATGTTGCATGAAGAGATATGGGAATTTGTAGAGTCTATAGTTTTCTATGTATTCTTATGTGATTTATTCCTATGCCTTAAGGGAAAATATTCAAGGATTAAACAGAGTTGGTTTCCTAGGCAGCAAACTAGGGGATAATTTGATATATGCTCATTTTCACCAAATTACCATCTATAGGTATTAGGAGGATTACTAGAGGGTTAATGATGTTTTCTATATAAAGGTTTTAAGAATAATGGAAGGTGAAAAAGCTAAAATATTGTCTTTTGAAGAAAAAAGTGTTATTTAATTAGCTAGGGTTGGAATCCAGCTATCCAATGTAAAGAGACTATGGCTAGTAAGGCCAATGTAACAGTAAAGCCTAAGGTGGAATTTTCTTCCACATAAAAGTGGAAAGGTCAACCTATGACTAATGAAGAGGTGACAATGAAGACACAAACTCATGATCAAACAAGGTTTGTGTCTCAGAGGGTTGCAAAATTATTCAGATCACCGCCTTCAGTTAATATGACTTTAGTAAAGCAAATATTGGGAAAGACTTGTGATTCAAGAGGAGAGTTCTGAGCTAAATGAAGAGAAAATTAGAGAACAATAGGAGAAGTGGACTGCTATGATAAAAAAAGTTGAAGAATAATGATCTAAAGAAGAACCCATGTTGTAGCCAATAGTGGAAGAAGTGCTAGATACAGGGTCAATTCCTATAGATATTGAAGAAGAATATTTTTATAATACGAACATTTCCCTTAGAGGAGGGAAACCCTGAGAAGATTGATGAAAGAAGAATAGGGAATACTACAAGCCATTCCCCCATTAACAATATTATTGATGAAGATATAATTGATGCCCAAATTTTGTAAGGAAGTAGTAAAAATGATGTTGAGCAACCCCAAGATTCTAAGAAATTACGAGTAGATCGGGTTGAGAGTGAAAATGTAGAGCCTTCACAAATCTTGGATGGTGAATACATACTATAGGAAAATGCATACCCTTGCATTTTCACACTTTTTTGGGCTCCCCTTGCTTTATTTATGTCTAAATTGGTCTTATTTTGTATCCACAAGCCTAATAAACTACATATTTTTATGGCTAGTACCTATAATCATCAAAGAGAAAATGATAATTTAATGATTCTATCTTTGTATCCCTAATTTTTGGGTCAGGACTAAAATGCCACCTTGGGCATCTTGATCCCCCAAAGGTCTTGGGACCCTGATTTTGGATACACCTAAAAAGGTCCCTTTTTGAAGTTTGTGCCCCGAGATTTGAGCCTCGAGATAGATGCCACCTAGAGCATCTTAGTCCCTTGGATTATTTTTGAGATTTAATTTAATATTCTGGTGGGATTTAGCCTCCTTTAATTAATTTTTTCCTATGTTAGCTTGTTGTGATGTAATTTTGGGATATTAAGCATAGATAAGTATAAATATAAGGTTCATTCACTCATTTTTATAAGAAGCAAGATATCCAAGAGCATAATAAGCATCCGAGCATTCAAGTATTTATCCAAGAGAAGTTCTTCAAGCATTTTGGAGCCATCATCAAGATTCAAGCATCATATCAAAGGCTATTCTTGCATCATGATTTATTTTGTGCTAAAATCTATGATGTAGGGTTTTGATTCAAGCAATCAATTCAAGCAAGCAATTCAAGCAAGATCTATCAAAGCATTTCATTGATTCAAGATCTACATTTAAGCTATCCACTTCACACAATTTTACAGACTTTACAACATGGGTTTGGTGAGTTGTAGCATTACATGTTGTTCATTCATCATTTCCCTCTAGTATTCCATTTCATTTCAAGTTTTAATTACCAACACAGGGGTTTGACCAAGGCAAACCCCGATTTACTATCAATCAACTAGTTTTTCCTCTCTTATATGCTTGTGATTGCCGATTTAGGTTGAAGACTTGAAGATTATTTGGAGTGCAAGATTACAAAGTTTTAAAGTTGCATTAAAAACTTGTCATCTTCATGAAAACTCACTTATAGGTCAAATCCAAAAGTTTTAGAACCTACGATCTGAGAGGAAGCAAGTGTAGACCTTGTATCTCAAGATCACATTCAAAGTTTTTAAAAATCTAGAAAGGGAATAATACACCACCTAGGGCATCTTAGTCCTCCCATGGGCATTTTTCAGAGATTCTTTGAGATTATGTTTTAAGATCTAAAGATTTCACATCTACCCCAAAAAATGGTAGTGGGACTAAGACAATAGTAAGGGCGTCTTTGTCCTCCTTGGCATATTTGGAAAACTTCTTTTCATTTCTAGAATCCTCATCACATCTCCAGAATTCCTAGATACACACATCCTATCTTGCTATTGCATAATTTCATCATTTTCATCCCTTAGTTAGCTTGCATAACTAGGTTTTGTACATTGAATTCTTATTTGTCTTTTCGAAGCATTTGCTTGGTGGTGAACCCCTTAAATCTGAAAGAACCCCCTTCCTAGGTCCTCCTAAGTGATAATTGAATCACGTTGTGAGGTTGATGGTCAATCCAATTATGGTTCTTAAGACATTATTGAATGACCTAGAAAAATAGGTGAACACCATCACATCAGTATATTTTTCTACGGTTCATTTTGGTGAACATGACCTTTTTGAGTATTCATTTTATGATTTGAAGTTCATTAAAGTCCTAGATCTAGGTTGCATTCATTCTTGCATTACATCTTGCATTAGTGAAATTACACCTAGGGTTTCTCATATTTAGTGAAAGTGCATCTAGGGTTTCTGATATTTGCATTAGTGAAAGTGCGTAATTTTATCTCATTTAAAAATAAAAAATTAAATTTTTCATCATCCTAATTACATTTATGAACATTATTATTGCATTCAAAATTTAAAAAATTGCATTCACTTTTGCATCCAATTGCTTTTCACTAGTTACTTTTTCTTGCATTCATTTGCACAATTTTTTGTTTCTAAACATAAGATCCCTAGGTAGACAACTAGGAACACTGTTATCAACCCAAATTTGTCTATTTTTCTAAAAAAACCCTTACTAGGACTAAAATTCCCTTATGGGCATCTTAGTCCCTCTTTGGGTTTCTGCTTCAGAACACTGTCTGAGCCATTTTCTATCAGTTTCAACTTCTAGAAACTCAAAATTTTATCAAGAGGACCAAGAAGTCGTCCCTGGCATCCTAGTCCCTCTTGAATTTTAAGTTCTAGTTTTCAGGGTTTAAATCTACTTTTTTGTGATCCATTTCATGCATTTCTCAATTCCAAATTTGTATTTACAACATTGCACCCTTTAGATCATTTCATATTATAATCAACAAATTACCTTGTTTAAAATCTCAAAAATTGTATTTATACATTCCATTTTGGGCCTTTACATTGCATTTTGAGTTTGCATAGATTACTGCTAAAAAAATTTAGTATCTATCCTTTCCAAATTTGCAAAGAAAAAGTTAGTCAATAAGAATATTAGTCATTCATTCAATGCATTCCCTAGTTATGAGAGTCTCTTCACACAAGAGAGTGAAAATGATGGGTCTTGCCTTAAATCTACAACCCCTCTTATCTCTTCTATTTGTGGGAATGATGTGATAGAAGATTTTGCAAGCATATATAAACATGATGATCATAATTATTCTTCTCCTGATACCTCTCCTTTTAGAGACAAAGGTATCTTGGTGAAAGAAGATACAATCATTGAGAATCATGAAGGTTTTTCTTGTTCTTCTCCTCATCCCCCTTGGGAAGATATTATAGCACAAGAGAATGATATCATAGATACATTCCTAAACATCACCTTACCTATCCTCCATTCATCCCTTTCTTGTGAGAATTTCCTAGATAAAGAGGATGAAAACATAGATAAACATGACAATCACATATATTCCTCTCCTAGTTGTGAAGAAAATACTATGATTGATGAGAATCTTATGTGTTTATCTTCCCCTAGGGAAAAACTTATTGAACAAGATATTCCAATCATTGATAAATCCCTTGCATGCAATGAAGTCATTGAAGAAGAACCAACCTTTGAATCTCACGAACATTTAGTTTGCAGTTCTCCTAAAAACTCTCCCCCTTAGGAAGATATCATGGTGCAATAAAATGAGAACATTAACAATAGTAATTCCTTAGATGAAGATGATGTAGTAAAATTAGACTCCTCTTCACTAAGATATCATGAAAATAAGGATAAGTCTTTTGAGATTATGCACATTAGATACCCCATGGAGTACTCTCTCGAGCCTAAAATTATCATTTAACCACCCTCTCAAAAACCACAAGTTCAAAATAAACATGTCCTTATTCTCAAACCACCTAAGAATAACATTTTGTAGCAACAAAGTTATGATATTGTTGCTCATACATAAAACACTAGGAACAATCCAAAACCAATGCAAACACCTTCAACATCCATCCCATTGCCTAATCTTATCTTAGTAGGTCCCCTTCATTTTCCTTCACAAAGTGGAAAGGAGTATGATCTTATTGAACAACTTAAGAATACTCTTACAAAGATATCCCTATGGGACTTAATTTATAATTCACTTACTTATCACACTATGCTTCAAATAGCCTTGCAACAAGTTGTGGTTCCCTCTAGTGAAAACTTGAATGGCATAGCAACCATGATTCATGGAATAAATGCTGACATTGTTTTCCACCAAAGTGAGCTCCCTACTTTGGAAGTGTAAAAAAATATGATGCTTTCATGATCATAGCTCAATACACTACCATAGGGATAAAGTGAACCCTTGTTGATAATGGCTTAGCCTTAAATGTGTGTAGTGCAAACCTTTTGGATAAGCTTGGTGTTGATAAATCAAAAATCCAACCTACCTCTTTCTCTATTATTGGGTTTGATAATGTGGGCAAGAAATCACTTAGAGTGATAAATTTACCTATTACAGCTAGAAATTATACCTTACAAACCCCTATTCATGTAATGTATCATGATCTATCATATAATATTCTTTTGGGAAGACCTTGTGTTGGTTGTATTTACTGTAACCAAGTTTATGTTCTAATCTACTTATGGAATTTCCAATCCCAATCAGGGGCAGCTCGAAGGACTTGGACCAACTGATGAGGGTTTTAATAAACCTCCTACACTTTGGGCTCTGTACGAACTAGGAGGGTGATCCCTTAATGTGTTTACAATCTCTACAACAAAAACATAAATAATCATTAACTATAACAGATAATCTCACTTAGTATCCAAAAAAAACAAGATAAAACTGAAGAGAATTTCCTGTTCATCAGTAATATCAACCATTTGGAGTGTGAGATAATTACAACAAAACTTCATGGTGAAAGATAATTATTAGTTTTAAAATTGTAGCAAGCTCTAGGTGAACACAAACAAATAGTGAATCACAAAGAACAAATGTAACTCGGACCAGTGCCATACTTCCATTGGAGGAGTCAAATTCACCAACACCTAATGGTTCATAGTAGATTCAACACATAACATATAATATCTCTGATTATATTGCCTTACAATATCACCAATTTCTACCTCAGCTCAATACTACTTACCAAATCCTTGTACGGAACATATCAGCCTACAATCTCATTTAAGCATTTTAATTAACTCCTTGAATTAAAGCTAAGACAATAATTGCACACACCACAATAGTGAGATGAAGAGAATAACCCTTGATTACTTCATTCAAAATTCAAATACACTTGCACATAGGAGAGAAATGAGCCTGGATCTATCAGTTAAACTCAAATGCCAGTACTATTATGAAACACTAAATCTCCATAAACTCAAATCTTATAATAAAGAGACTCAGAATCCAATTTGCATTTTCTATGTCACTATAGATTTTACAATTTCCTATGCAAATGCAACCTAGAATTTTGACATGCTAACCTGTTACAATGAGAAAATAAAATAATATGAAGAGGAAAGGAAGTTCGAGAAGAAACCCTAAAACCGATCCAAAAATGTCATCTGGAAACATCTTCACTGTTGAACAGTAATATGCAAAGAATCTTCTCCTCTCCCTATAACAAACCAACTATGTTTCCAAAACAGCATGTGCCCAAGTTGTCCCCCAACAGAAAAAAAGCCCATGTGTATATATTCTATTTTACTTGTTGTGCCAAAATAGCCTCTGCCCATGAAAATCCCCTGAAAATATCTTATTTCTGCTCCTTATTTGCCTTCCTACACTTTACCTATTATAGGTGCTCATAATGTTTTTTAAATATGTATTTAATACAATACTCATAAGTTTAGTTTCACTTTATAAAAGTGAATTTTTTTAAAGTATTTATGAGGAAAAAAGAATTAACCCATGCTTTATATCCAACACTTCATTTCATACTCCTAGCAAGGCAAAAATATTAAAATCCCCACCATATATTTAGGAATCAAATGTTATGGGAAATTGAAAAATAATCATGCCCTTTCACCTTTTGCATCCTCCATTAAAACCTTCATTTTAAAATGAAAACATTTAATCAACTCCTTTAAATGTTTTTTCGAGCTATTCAATTGAAGCAAGCAAGTCGGGCCCACCCCTCCATCACTTTCATTCTTTGAAAACATTTGATTATAATTTTTAAAAGTTTCATTTTGAAAAGAAAATGAAAACCCTTAAAAATCAAACCATCAGACATATTAAAATAGACCAATTCCTTTTAATTGTTTTGGGCCCATGACTACTTCTCTTTGCTGCAATCACGCAATCACTAATGACCGAGCACCTTCGGATTGAAAAATCACGGGCAATGATTGAGATCATGTTGCATTCACCCTTGTTCTCCAACCATTGATTTTCTTCCACTCATTCACTTGTTGCCCTAATCTCCTTTTCTTGTTTTCTCGAGCATTCTCTCTACGCTTTGAACTTTGGCCACCAAGCATCCTTCATTTTTCTTGAGTTCCCCTACATGCCTCATATTTTGCTTGAGCTTGGCATCCAACTCTCTCTTTTGCATTTGATACCTAGTTAATGTTGGTACACCAACCTTTTCTCCCCATACGGTGACTGCCCTCTGTTCTCTGATGGATGTCAACAACCTAGATGTTCATTTACAAACAATCCACATGCCTCCACTTCAGGCCATGCCCTCCATGGTTTTGCTTTACTGTTTATCAAGCATGGTTTGGCCAATTTCATTTTGGGCGCCTGCTGCAAGCATGGTATTTGAGTTTTCCCTTTTAGAAATCTCCAAACTGATCCCCTCACATGGCACAATCTCTATTTCTCTCACAAGTCTCTGAAGACCTTTACAAAGTAGAAATTCCTCACAATTTTGATGCATTTTCACTGCCAGCACAAACCGCACCCCTCCTCATTCTGCAATTTCCTGAATGTTATTAAAATCTGTCAACAAATGTATTTGTAGGAACACAACAACCATGGTATTCCATAAAACTATAATAAGGAGGCATACTATCAAACAAGTTGCATTCTATAGATCCCTGTATCCACATTCTACCTGGTGCGGTGGCTTCCAGCACAACATTATGCTTTCTCCACCCATCATTGCATAGGTGAGTGTGATCACCACTCGGCCCACTGAAATAGAGACCACCTGGCTGAGCCTAAAGCTTCTGAGGGTTTAATAACAAATCCAATTTATGCAGAAACAGTGATGGAATTCTCATTACTCCCATTTTCACCAAAAGAATTTGCACATGTAAAAAAAAAACAAATATAATCCACATGGTAGTTATCAAGTTACACTCCAATATAATCTCTTGATTTGGTTTCCTCTAGTGTATCATTCGGCTTGGTTGAACAACTTATTCACTGCTTGATCTCTTGGCTTCCTAACTCAAGCATCAACCAATTTTATTGTTGGCTTTGTTGCAACTTAAAATTGAAGAAATTGTTAGTGATCTACACATTGTCTTTGAGGTGGAATTTCAAAGAATGTCATGAGATACTCCTTTGAGTCTCATTTAAAAGAAAAAAATATTTTTGGCATTCCTTTGATCACCTTGTTCAACATAATAGGATTTCTTCATAATGAAACCCTTGCCAAAGATAGATCAACAATAAAATGCTAGGTTCAATAGGGTCCAACTTCTAACCTAAGCCATTGTTGCCAATGAAAAAGTGTACACATATAATCAAGAGGTTTAAGCAATGAAAACATGTATAAAATATTTGCATTCTCAAAATCATGAATTTATCACCACATTATTCATTTTATCAACGCGGTCAACCCTTGAATATATGACTTTCCTCAAATCGTGTGACCAATTTTGGGTCCCCTTGTGGGCCTGACTAAAAAAAATTCCCCTCTAAAATACTTTAGGTGGCTTTTGAATGTTTCTGGAATGAAAAAATGCAATGGGTTCTCATTAAAACTCACTTCTCGACCCTACTGCAAAATGGTGCAAACTCGCCAAGTTGGCCTTGGAATCGGCCTGTAAAACCAGTCAAACAACTTCCTGGAGATATAAGAACTTGCAAACTTGTATAAATTCATTCCAGGAATGCAATAAAACAAATGAATCAAAGAAAAAAATCACAAGATGAAACTTATTAATCTGCAAAGTTGCTCAGTTGAACTTTTCTAAAACTGCACCTATTTTGAACCAATTATAACTCAATCAACTGCCAATTTCTAAACATAGTGAATCAACTCTTGGAAAGCTTCCATCAGAGACATAAGTTCATTTAAGTACCTTGAGAATGTGTGATAAATGAATTTCCTTGAATCATAGTTGATCAAAAGATATTAATGATCAAATTTGACCACTAAGAAAGGTTGTCAGGAATGCAAATGCAAAATTGAACAAACTGCATTTGGTTTTGACTTGTTAAAAATACCAAATCAGATCATGAGGCTTTGAAAATTGACACAGGAGATCATTTAGGTATGGAGAACACAGAAAAAATTAATTTTCTCATGACAGTCAACTAATTGCAAAATGTAAGCCCAAACAGAAGCTACTTTACAAAACTGGCAGTCTACAAACAGTAGAAAAGTGCGAAAACCCTCCAGCTTCACCTTTTGAAACCATGACAAAAATTATCATGGGAAGTTGAACATTGACACACACATTCACATATGTCAATCAAATATGTCTATAAATGGGTTTTTCTCAAAAATCAATAGGCCTCGAATTCTAACTTTCCAAAGTGGGTCACTCAGATTGACCCCTCAAGTGCACTTCTGAAAGTGCAAAGGCAATTTTTTTGAAATGTGCACCTCAAATTGAGTGCCATCAGTGGCTCCGAATAGGGATGTATGCCCCCTATGGACATAGAAAGATTCCAGATCTCTAGGGAGAGTAGACCAAATGTTGAGTCTGTCAAGTGCCTTCAAACTACTCCCCAATTCAACTTTCATTTTTTGACTTCATTTGATGACCTCGGGTCACCAAATGAAAAAATGGGATTAAAAATTTACCTCTGTAAAAATATTTGATCTCTTCCCTCAAATCATGCTTGCACTTATCAAACCATAACAATGTAAACAACTGCACCTTTGTAAACACAAGTGTCAGGCTACCATTGGGCAAGTAGAAACTTGCTCTTTGTTCATCTTTGTCATCAAAAGACAGCCAAATCAAATAAGTCATATCACTGCCACATTCTTCATTTTCTGATTTTACATCAAGTGACATGATTTGAAAATAATGATCAAGACCATATGAAAGCCTGGTCTGATCACAACCCTCTGCCTGATTAAACATGTTGGCCTCTCCTAATAGGAAATCATTCACAACATTATCAACATTTTCATAACCATTGTGCATTTGAAAGGTAGGCATACTCTCAAAATATTGACTATTATGTGGCAACAACATGTCACATTCATCATATGAATCATTCCCAGACTGAAAACAACATCCTTTAGTATCTTGCACATTGCCACACTTTGTGAAAACTTCTTCCAGCTAACAAAAATAACACTCACATTCTTCTACATGGATGGAACTATTAATCTCATTTTGATTATGAGTTTACACATCAAAATTAGTTAGTAGATCAAACTGAAAGCTCTCATAAACAACTTGGTGTGTGTCATGCAAATCATCTTTGCATATGTCAAAGATAAAAGATGCATATTTTGGAGCATCCTTGAACTGATCATTGCAACCTAGGCCCATCTTTTGACACTTCGGTTCAGGTACATAAGAACACATATTGGTATCATGGAAATGAGAATCACATGCATCATTAATATCTAAGGAATGAGTAAATATATTCATCTCAGGGTTACAAAAATGTTTTGATTCATTTTTCACATCATCATTCCTTTCAAAACAAAATAACTCAAGTGAAGGCTCAAACAAATCATCATCAACAAGGACATCAGGAAGACAACCCTGTGAACTAGTAACCTCATGTACAACACCAACTGGTATGTTTTCTGATCCAAAAGTGAAAGACTCATTGCCAACCAAAATTTTATCCTTAGCAATAAAACTAGAAACTTCACCTTCTTTCACATCAATGCTTCTCACATGTGGTGACAACATGTCCATATGCACATTCTGAAGATTAGGAGCATCAAACAAAAAGTAATTACACTCAAATTCACACTCATCAACATGAGATTCACCATTATTTTCACTACTTGGCTTCTCCACACATGGATTGACAACATTTTCCATATCATCACAATCTGAAACTTTACTGTCACATGATTTAGCTAGCCTTTCAATATCATCAATGGGTAATAATATTGATTCATCCATATACATGCTTGATGAATCCATTATTTTATCATTACGCTCATCATGCATCACAAACCTTTCCATCTTTGCTTCATTCAAATAGACATGAAGAGCGGGAGCATAAGCACATTCATCATCACCTTTATCATATTCAACATTATGTTTTGAATCAACATACTGATCACACACATGTTTGTCTTCAAACTCCACATCACTCTTAGAATGAACATTCTCTTTTGATTTTGAACCCGAATTACATTCGGTATATTCATCACATGTTCCTTTTTGTTTCACTTGTGGATAAATGACTTCATGAACATTTATATCATTGCATTCTTCAAGTGAGGAAAATTCTTCAACATCATTTTCAGAAAAGCAATCACAATCTTTAGAGAAGAAATCACAACTATCAACCCCATCATGACTTTCATCACATTAAAAAACATCATTACACAAACCATGTTCAAAATCTTCAGAACAACTACTTGAGGCTGCATTTTTAGATTCACGGTCACTGTTTTCCAATGAAATATCAGCAATACATGCCTTGTAATTGCTAGTCACATCATGACATGAAGTAGCACTTTGTATCTCATTCACTCCTTCCTCACCTGAGTCATCACAAGAGAATCACAATTGTATTTCTACTCCATTATCATCCCATGTGACATTATCTTTCTTTTTGCTGCAAGGATCAACACATGTGTTGATTGTGAGCTGATCACAATGTTCATCCTCTAACATACCTTTTTCACTCATTTGCATTGTTGTTTGATTTTCCTCAAGAGGATAGTTGTTCTCTCCATTTTGAGAATCCACACTTTGTGCATGACCACACTTAGCTAATTCTATACTCCTTATCCAATCAGGTATGTGATCAAAGCTATGGGGCTTCAATTCCTCTAGCAAAGTACTTAGCTCAGATTCATAAATCTCACAAAACAAATCAATGCACACGGATTCCTCAAGTCTGAAATCTCTGGGAACCTTTATCAAAGCATTCAAAAATCTCAAAAACAACTTGAATGATGATTCCACTTCCTGTCTTCTCATTTCATATAGCTCTTCTACAAAATACTTTTTATCAACAATGCCCAAATTTTGTTGACATTCAACTTGGAGCTCACTATGATCTTCATATTTTGATGATGAATAAATCATAGCAGTAGAGGCATTGTAAGCTTGACAATCATTCCCATTTTCTTGATCCTTGAATTCAATAAGCATGAGTTGTGCTTGGGTAATCAACGCTTGCAGCTAGATACCCTTTCATCATTGAGTATTTTAAATTTTTCTCAATGTCCATGGCAGTTTGATATGCCTGAATTAAAGTTGCAAGCTCTTTATCCCTTAACAAGAATCCCATCTTACTATCGAATGCACCAAGATACACGACCAAGCTTTCAACATCATTCGGTCTTATGTACTCTGGGATCTCTCTTATTGCATTTGCAAATCGAAGATTGAAAACAAGGACCAAATCATTTTCACTTATATGGATCTCCAAAAACTTTTTCCTCACCTCACTTGGATTTATCCTTTCACTAGATTTCTCAACAAAGGCTATCATTAACTGATTCCATGAAGCTATAGAACATGACGGTAAATATGAGAACCAATCCTTGGAATCATCCTTTAAGTATTGAACAAATAGTTTCATAACAACATCCTCATGATTTACCTCATAGTCCACCATCACATCCACGGATGCTCGTAGATGCTTAGAGGCTGATTCTGGACTTTTCCCTATGAATCTGGGAAAGTACTACCTAATATCTTTAGGGATTAGGTTCGGGAAACCTCCAAAACCACTAAAAACCAGTGGCATATACCTTTTAATAGAAAAATCCCTTTGAGGGTTTGGGATAACTTGTTTTCCCTACATACTTTTACTTTCCATTTCACATGGAAACCTTCTTGTATACAACTTCAATCACTATCAACTTCATACATGGTTATCAATTACATCATTTACAAAATCAACCATGATTCTAAAACATTGATTGAATACTTATACCTGAAGCTTTCTCAAAGACATAACTCAAAGTCAACATACTTCTCTACTCATGTTACATATTATATTTTAGAAGTATGGAAAGAAATATTGATGTTGTTCCCTTTCTTAATGCAGATTCATCTAATAGGGAACCAAATTTTTCCTAAAATGTTCACATATGGTTTCCACACACAATTTCTTGAAAACCAAGAGTGAAAAATACCTGGAATTGTTGCAGTAGCTGCAAATGGTTCTTCTGATTGGAAATATTTGTAAATCTGGAACCGTATTCACCTCTTCATCAGGTTCTTTGGTAGAGTCGCCACCTCTTTGTAGAGGACAAAAATTTGATCAACTAGAATTTCTTCACAGGACAAATTTCTTTAAGAACCAGCACAAACACTGCAACACCTTCTTATCCAACAGTATGAAATCATATGGATTTCCTCAAACTTGTCAGGTACTTCATCACAAGAGCTTGAATCTACTTCATCTCTACTACAAATATTTTGGTTTTTTCCCAATTCTTCTCAAATAATGCACACTACTGCATAGATCTCAGAGTCACCTTTCACAGTTTGTGATGTATTATGAAATAATCATGAAGTATGGACAAATCTAGAAAGACTTACATTGAAATATGAATTACAATAGACTCTCTGGAAACATTTATGAGAATTGACTCACTTGATAAGGAGAATGGACCTATCATAATAAGCTCATGACTCTATAAGGAAGAATAATCTTCACCAATGATCCCTAGTAGAGTCGTCATTTTGTTGGTTGTTTTTACTAACTAAGTTTATCTTCTAATCTACTTATGGAATTTCCAATCCCAATTAGGGGCAGCTCGAAGGACATAGACCAACTGATGAGGGTTTTAATTAATCTCCTACACTTTGGGCTCTACACAACCTACGATGGTGATCCCTTAATGTGTTTACAATCTCTACAACAAAATTATAGACAATCATTAACTATAACAGATAATCTCACTTAATAGCTCAATAGAACGGGATAAAACTAAAGAGAATTGTTTGTTCATCAATAATATCAACCATTTGGAGTGTGAGATAATTATAACACAACTTCATGGTGAAAGATAATCATTAGTTTTAAAATTGTAGCAAGCTCTAGGTGAACACAAACAAACAGTGAATCACAAAGAACAGATGCAACTCAGACCAATGCCATACTTCCATTAGAGGAGTCAAATTCACCAACACCTAATGGTTCATAGAAGATTCAACACATAACATATAATATCTCTAATTATATTTCCTTACAATATCACCAATTTGTACCTCAGCTCAATACTACTTACCAAATCCTTGTACATAACATATCAACCTACAATCTCATTTAAGCATTTTAATTAACTCCTTGAATTAAAGCTAAAAAAAGATTTGCACACACCAAAACAGTGAGATGAACAAAATAACCCTTGATTACTTCATTCAAAATTTGAATACACTTGCACATAGGAGAGACATGAGCCTAGATTTATCAATTAAACTCAAATTCCAGTACTGTTATGAAACACTAAATCTCCATAAACTCAAATCCTAGAATAAAGAGACTCATAAACCAATTTGGATTTTCTCTATCACTACAGATTTTACAATTTTCTATTCAACTCCACCCTAGACTTTTGAATTTCTAACCTGTTACAATGAGAAAATAAAAGACTATGAAGAGGAAAGGAAGTTCGAGAAGAAACCCTAAAACCGATCCAAAAATTTCATCTGGAAACATCTTCACCGTTGAATAGTAATTTGCAAAGAATCTTCTCCTCTCCCCGTAACAAACCAACTATGTTTCCAAAATAGCATGTGCCCAAG
Organism: Sequoiadendron giganteum; assembly: GCA_007115665.2. Classification (NCBI taxonomy): domain Eukaryota; kingdom Viridiplantae; phylum Streptophyta; class Pinopsida; order Cupressales; family Cupressaceae; genus Sequoiadendron; species Sequoiadendron giganteum. The sequence continues at coordinate 548,428,675 of CM021107.1, read as the reverse complement.
TTGTTCCCCAATAGAAAAAATTCCCATGTGTATATATTCTATTTTACCTATTGTGCCAAAATAGCCTCTACCTGTGAAAATCCTTTGAAAATATCTTATTTCTGCTCCTTATTTTCCTTGCTCCACTTTACCTGTTATAGGTGCTCATAAAGTTTTTTAAATATGTATTTAACACAATACTCATAAGTTTAGTTTCACTTTACAAAAGTGAAAACGTTTAAAATATTTATGAGGAAAAAATAATTAACCCATAATTTATATCCAACACTTCATTTGATACTCCCAGCAAGGCAAAAATATTAAAATCCCCACCATATATTTAGGAATCAAATGTTACAGGAAAGTAAAAAATAACCATGCCCTTTCACCTTTTGCATCCTCCATTAAAACCTTCATTTTAAAAATAAAAAATTTAATCACCTCTTTTAAATGTTTGTTCAAGCTATTCAATTGAGGCAAGCAAGTCGGGCCCACCCCTCCATCGGTTTCATTCTTTGAAAACATTTGATTTTAATTTTTAAAAGCTTTGTTTTGAAAAGAAAATGAAAACCCTTAAAAATCAAACCATCGGATGTATTAAAATAGACGAATGCCTCGTAATTTTTTTGGGCCCACCACTTCTTCCCTTTCCCATAATCACACAATCACTAATGACCGAGCACCTTCGGATTGCGAAATGGCGGGCAACAACCGAGATCGTGCTGCATTCACCCTTGTTCTCTGACCATTAATTTTCTTCTGCTCATTCATTCATTTCCCTAATCTCCTTTTCCTAATTGCTCAAGCATTCTCTCTGCACTCTGAACTTTGGCCATCAATCATCCTACATTTTGTTCGAGTCCCCCTACATGCCTCATATTGTGCTCGAGCTTGGCGCCCAACTCTTTCTTTTCCATTTGATACCTAGTTAATGCTAGTACACCAGCCTTTTCTCCCCACGTGGTGACCGCCCTTTCTTCTTTTATGGATTTCAACAACATGAGCATTCATTTACAAAAAATCCACATGCCTCCACTTCAGGTCGCACCCTCCATGTATTTGCTTTACTATTTATAAAGCATTTTTCACCAATTTCATTTTGGGTGCCTGCTGCAAGCATGGTATTTGTGTTTTCCCTTTTAGAAATCTCCAAAATGATCTCCTCACATGGCGCAGTATCTTCTTCTTTCCCAAGTCTCTGAGGACCTTTACAAAGTAGAAATTCCTCACAATTTTTATGCATTTTCACTGTCAACACAAACCGCGCCCCTCCTCATTCTACAATTTCCTGAAAGTTATTAAAATTTGTCAACAAATGTATTTGTAGGAACACGACAACCATGGTATTCCATGAAACTATATTAAGGAGGCATACTTTCAAACAAGCTGCAGTCTACATATCCCCGTATCCACATTCTACCATGTGAGTGTTCCTCTCCTAGTGTGGTGGCTTCCAGCACAACATTCTACTTTCTCCACCCATTGTTGCATAGGTGAGTGTGATCACCATTCGGCCCACTGAAATAGAGACCACTTGGCCGAGCCTAAATCTTTTCAAGGTTTAAGAACAAATCCAATTTATGCGGCAACAGTGATGGTATTCTCATTACTCCCATTTTCACCAAAAGACTTTGCACATGTAAAAAAAAAACAAATATAATCCACATGGTAGTTATCAAGTTACACTCCAATATAATCTTTTGATTTGGTTTCCTCTATTGTAGCATTCAGCTTGGTTGAACAACTTAGTCACTGCTTGATCTCTTGGCTTCCTAACTCAAGCATCAACCAATTTTATTGTTGGCTTTGTTGCAACTTAAAATTGAAGAAATTGTCAGTGATCTGCACATTGTCTTTGAGGTGGAATTTCAAAGAATTCCATGAGATACTCCTTTGAGTCTCATTTTAAAGAAAACAAGATTGTCGGAATTCCTTTGATCACCTTGTTCAACATAATAGGATTTCTTCATAATGAAACCCTTGCCAAAGATAGATCAACAATAAAATGCTAGGTTCAATAGGATCCAACTTCTAACCTAAGCCATTGTTGCAAGTGGAAAAGGTGTACACATATAATCAAGAGGTTTAAGCAATGAAAACATGTATAAAATACTCGAATTCTCAAAATCATGAAGTTATCACCACATTATTCATTTTATCAATGCGGTCAACCCTTGAATATATGACTTTCCTCAAATCATGTGACCGATGATGGGTCCCTTTGTGGGCCTGCTAAAAAAATTTTGTTTTCAAACAAGTTTTCCCCTTCAAAATAATTTAGGCAACTTTCGAATGTTTCTAGAATGAAAAAATGCAATGGATTCTCATTAAAACTCACTTCCTGACCCTACTGCAAAATGGTGTAAACTTGCCAAGCTAGCCTTGGAATCGGCCTGAAAAACTAGTCAAACAACTTCTTGGAGCAATAAGAACTTGCAAACTTGTAGAAATTCATTCTAGAAAGATAGTACAACAAACGGCTCGGAGAAACAAATCACGAGATGAAACTTATTAATCCGTAAAGTTGCTTAGTTGAACTTTTCTGAAACTGCACCTGTTCTGAACCAATTAAAACTCACTCAGCTGTCGATTTGTAAAGAAAGTGAATTAAATCCTCGCGAGCTGCCATCAGAAACATAAGTTCATTTAAGTACCCTAAGCATGTGCGTAAAAGGAATTTCCTTGAATCATCATTGACCAAAAGATATTAACGATCAAAGTTGACCACTAAGAAAGGTTGGTCAGGAATGTAGATGCAAAACTAAACAAATTGCATTTGGTTTCGACTTGTTAAAAATAACAAATCAAATCATGAGGCTCTGAAACCTAACAAAAGAGATCATTTAGGTATGGAGAACATACAAAAACATTTTTTCTCTCATGATAGTCAACTAATTGCAAAATGCAAGCCCAAACAGAAGGCTACTTTACGAAATTGGCAATGTGCAAACAACAAAAAAGTGCAAAAACCCTCCAACTTCACCTTTTGAAACCCTGAAAAAACTTATTGTGGGAAGCTAAAAATTGACACACACGTTCACATATGTCAATCAAATATGTATTCAAATGGGTTTTTTTCAAAAATCAACAGGCCTCAAATTATGACTTTCCAAAGTGGGTCACTGAGATTGACCCCTCAAGTGCACTTTTGAAAGTGCAAAGGAATTTTTTTTGAAATGGGCATGTCAAATTTGCAAAATTTGAGAGTGTCATCACCTTGGATTCATGAGATGCATGCGATGCCTTCTACCCTTCATTATAAAATGAAGTATGTCTACGACAACAAAGTGTACACATTAGATGCTGATAATGAGCCTTATAGTGTTTTACAACTCAACAACAACAAGGAAAATCCTTTGAAAACATTAACACCAACCACAAAAGTAGAACCCATGCAAGAGAAACATCAAGATAGATATCCCAAAGCCTTCACAATGATATCGCTAGATGGTTTGGGATTGTTGAATTTTGAACCAACATTCATGGGAGAATACAAGATCATAAAAATAGATTTAGACAAGGGAAAAGAAAAAGCAGTAATGTCAACACAAAATTTAGAAAACCCATTGAAAGCATCCACATCAACCACTTTAGAAAAAAATACTACAAATTACATGAAAAAATTTGATGAAACCGACTATCAAGAACCATCGAATCCTAAAGAAATGAAAAATATTTATGGAAAAGGTTATGAACTTATGAAACAACTTGGATATAGTGGAAAAGGATGTGGTAATAGAGAACAAGGTATCTGTGTCCCTATAGAGCCTAACATGCAAGAATCAACTCATGGTCTTGTTTATTGTCCCATGATAGAAATAAAACTATCAAACAAGACTTCAATTAATATCAACACTATTATAAAACATCCTTCTAAGCCAACTTTAACAGTGGTGCATCTTGAACTGATAGACACTAGTGGTCTTGATGGTTATCCTTTGCAATAAATGAAAAAAAATAAAAAATCCTCGCTTACTGTAAATGAAATCATACAAAACACTAATGATTCAAATTCATTAGATTTTACACCGTCCTATAAGGGAGAGAACAAAATCTCACAATCTAAAGAGTCTTGTGTAGGTATGACACCTTTTCCTAAGCAAGACATATCTTTGTTACAAAATAAAGAAACATCATCCACTTTTGACCAAGAGAGTATCTTAATGAGACTCCTCCAAGATCGTCTGATCTCTCTCCCTCTAAGAAAATGAAATAAATTTTACTACAAACATTCATTTTGTGCAATATCATAGAGTTCATGGTCATTCTACTAATGAATGTAAATCTTTTACTACTAAAATTCAACATCTTAAGGACTATGGTGCTCTCCCTTGGGTTGAAGCACCTAATTCCTCTAATTGATATTGATTTTCACTCAAGGATTTTTTTTATCAATAATTTTGGCTCACCCTTGTCCTACACTAAGTGGGGGTAAGGGGTTTGGTAGCCTTGTCCTCGTATGTCACTTGTCATTGTCTCTTTTGGGTAGTCGACTACCTTTCATTTACATATAAGAGAAAGCTTGGGATGTAGATGACATGCCTTAAGTTGGCTCACATGTGACGTATTGAGTTAAGCATTTTGGGGCCACCCATTTCCCTTCCATGACGTAGCTTATTGGAAACATATGACTTGGCATAGGGCTTTCTGAGTAAGCTCTCATTTTTTCTTCTACTTTAAAGAAATTTCTCACAACAATGGTGTTAGGAATCACTTTAAATTGGGGTCATACATTGACACTCATGTTTCATTGTGTGATTTTCTTTCTTCTTATGATGTGTCCTTTTCTTGGCAGTGTCAATGGGTTTGATTTCTTCTAAGAGCATGATATTTCCTTGACGTTTCCTCTCTTGGATACATTAGGCATAATTTCCCTTAAGATGAGACCCCGCATGAACTGAGTGAAATACCTTTAAACATCCCTCTTTATTGTTGTTTTGTGTCTTGCCCCTTATTAAATTCATGGAGGTATGGCTTTGATATGGCCCCTTGGGGCTCACCTAGTGAACAACTAGCTTAAATAGCCCTTGTGAGCATGCATTTTATTTTTTTCCTTATCATAGTCATGGGGGTATGACATTGATATGGACTTCTTGGGGCTCACCTAGTGGACAACTAGCTTGACTAGCCCTTGTGAGCATGAATCTTGTTTGCATAGTGGATAGTGTGTTCCACTTGTAAATATTTTTGGACAAACAACCTAGACCCAAGCAACAACATGTTGGATGGCCAGTTGAAGCTTGATCTGCTGCACTTTTCATTTTCCTTTTTTCTTTCCCTATTTTTCCTTTCTTTGATGGTGCATGTTTGTGATTTGGTTATGGCTTCATATATCATCTACATGTGTGTTCCTTTGTGCATATGTTGGTTTCATAGAATCTCAATCCTGGGGGCTTGATCGTACCTCTTGGTCATTTTAATCCTATCTTATTAACATTTGTATATCTAAACCCCTCTTGATTGTCTGGCTGGCTACTTTAGTGT